>CM052286.1:3244010-3266854 GCA_028455765.1 Lasioglossum oenotherae | reverse complement strand
TTCAATAATGGTACAGCAACTTTTAATGGCGCCTCAGAGGCGCCACTAAAAGTTGCTGTACCATTATTGAAAATATTGTTTACATTATTAGATATGTAGGCATATAATCAATTACTGAACATTTAATGATTTCATAAACTGTAATATCAATTTCATATCCACCAAATTTAAAATCTCATAAAAAATGGCAATATTTTAGGTCGGAAGAAATGTTTAGTTTTCGAGTTAAAATAGCTCCGACCGCAAAGGGTTAAAATATGTTCATATGATATTGGCACTATTCAATAGTACATCTTATTGAATCAACATATATTTTTTTTGTTTCGACAGGATTTTTTTCTCAGTGTATTTTTTAAACAAATTATTTTTATCTTTCGAATCAGCCCTCTAGTTCTACTAGTTCCTGAGATATTAGACCAAATATGACTTCAACCCCCAACTCTGGGGATGCTTTCAACTCTTGAATACGAGTGATTAAAAAAATGTATATAATATTTCTGCAAGAACTACGTTGTCCCAATGTTTCACTAAGATCCGTAGATGTCAGTTCTCTCACTAATGATATCCATAATATCCATAATAATTATAACCATACACTTAGGTTGCTATATATTACCCTTGTCCGTCCTCAGTTAGAATATGCTTCAACTATATGGTCTCCGAAAAGCGTTAAATATGAAATTATGCTAGAGAGAGAGTGCAGCATAAATTCCTCAGGTATTGTGCATATAGGACAAACAACCCAATGACATTCTTTGATCATAATTACTCAATAATATTAAACACAGTCAACCTTGAAACATTATCCGATCGTAGAACAGTTTCCGACCAGAGCTTTATCTTCAATTTGATTAATAATAATATAGATTGTCCCKCACTCCTAAGGCAAATCAATTTCTATGTACCTGAACGTGTTTTRAGAACGAGAGCAGGATTTCAAACAAYGAAATCCAAATCCTCATATGGAATAATAAATCCATTAAATCGCATTATTGCTTGCTCTAACAKATTTTAYAACAATATCGATTTTTTTAATGGCACGTTACAGGCATTCAAAACAAAATTGCGCAATACTATTTGTTAATCATACCTGTACTTGTTTAGTTTCGCGCGGTCCATTTTTATGTAAATTTTAATTAAGACTTAGGTTAAGACTTTTTTTTGTTTTTTGTCATGTCTTCTTTCTGTTTTTATCATTTATACTGTAAAAACTGTATACATTTGTATAAAAGGACCTCGGTCCGTATATAATAATAATAATAATTATCATTATTATAATTATAATTTGATTCGCCGCGGAGGAACATTGATTGCCTTTCTTCCTCGAGCGGTGCCCGATCGTAAACAATTTCGGCGCACTTTCGTGGTTCCATCAGCGATTCGTCGGCGAAAGTGAAACGATCGAAGCTATCCGGGGCATCCAGCGATCCACTTATCTGCCCGGTAAATTGTATCACCGAAGTTCGGCGAAGTTAGGCGCCGGTTCCGTGGGTAATTCCGGCGATTAAGCCGCGTAAACCAGGGAATAACGCGCGGCGTTCCAACAACGAGGCCTCTAAACGAATTACCGTCGTTCCGGTTAACTCGAGTTAAATCGGTCGAAGAAAATCGGCTAAAAGTAAAACCAATCTTCCTCACAACGTACAGAGAACCGTCGTATACTGGGGAGAGGAGAAAACGGAAACGTTTGTCGTACAGGAGGAAGAGCTGCCTTTCCTAACATCCTCGCAATTCAAAGGTCCTGTTCGCAGCTGTCTAGGTCTCGGTGATGGTAGTTGATGTATAGTCCCTGTTACTGTCCCAGAGGATGGTTGTGTGTATATGCCGCATAGAACGCGACGCCTCTAACTCTATTTCGCGTGGTACAGCGTTTCGTAACTCGGCAAACAATGCTCGCCTGATTATCCGGAAGTAAAGTGCATCAACCTTCGAAACACGGCCGGTGCGGGTCGCCACGATGGCAGCCAACAACTCGGCTACGAGAAAGTCGAATTTCCATCCGGGGACCTGCTTCCGGCGCTGGCGGAAAACTTTGGAATCGCGGCTAACGCGCCGCTTTTTAACGCAGAGACTGTTATTGAGGGGATGCTGCACAGCTTTGCAAAAAGCATGGCTCGTGGAAAATTAGTTTCGGTGCTGCAAAAGCTGCAGATCAATGTTTATAATCTTTTTAAACACGGGCTGCGCAAAATTGATATCGCAGACGAGGTCAACTATTTTTTCTTATACATTTTATCACACTTACGTTAAAATAAAATTACAGTGGAATAAGTGTTGACATTTTAATATAGTAACATTTATAATATAGAAAATAACATGAATAAATACACAAGTGAGAGCTGGTACGGTGACACGGAACCCCAGATTCGCAAAATTTCCTCGAAAACAAGATTTTCCCGCGTGTCCCGTGGAGCTCGCGCAAGCGACGGCCAGCGGAGCACGTTTCCAGATAATTTCGCGAGAAGGTCCGCAACTGGGAAGTATCGCTGACGGTGGCTCGGCAAAGAAAACCTTGCTCCCGTTAATTTCCGCGACGAGCACGGCCGGGCTGTTCTCCGTGTTAATTGCGTGCCGCGCATCTCATCGCCGGAGGGTCTCCCCATCCAGCTGAGAAGTGTCGGGGCGGTCGGTAGGTTCTCCAGACCGTCAACGAATAAATTGCAGCTTTATATCCGCGATAGTTTTAATTTCTCACACATCACTGCCAGTCGGGTAGGCGGGACAATGCCCGAGGATTCGGGGAAACGCGCGCGAACCTTTTTAAAAGTTCTCGGCGGGGGCGGCCGGGGGGAAAAAGTATGAATACGGACGTGTGCGGGGCCGGGGGACAGGGGCTGTCTGTAATTCACGAAGAAGGACTGGCATAGCAATCAGCGATGCTCTCGAAAAGGAGGGAAACTGGGACGCGGGACATTTAAATTATGCATTCCCGTTGAAGAGGAGGAACTCGATGGGGAGTGAGAGCTTCCACTCCTCTCCTCTCCTCTCCGCTTCTACGCCCGCAGGAAGTTCGAGAACTGAGCACGCGGGTGCTAGGAATCGTGCTTGCATAACGGACGACCCCGCGAATCGATATACGTGCCGCATTCCCTCGTCGAAACTCAACAGGCTCCGCAGACTCGCGGAATCTCGGCGCAGGAACGCGGCCGAGTGCATCTTGCCGGCCGATTATCGGACTGACGCTGCCCTGCAGCCCCCGTTCCTCTCGTTACCGAACCCTTGAGCGTGACGCAAGCGTTACGCTAACCCAGCCGCAGCCAACGTCTCGAATTACCTCCGAAATTCCGCACAGCCCTTCTCCCATTACGCGCGACTGTTCCCGTTAATTGAGAACACCGTGCCACTCGGTGCCCGATGCGCTGTGAGTGCATTCGACGATTTTTAGTGCAGCCACTTGCGCTCTTCCGGTCAGTCGCATCTGTAAGATCCGTTCCGCTGGATCCTTGCAAAATTCTTCTTGAATATCAATTCTCTTTTATACGATTTTTAACATAATTCTTTCAGATATACATTAGCTACCATACTTGTAAACTAGAAATAATGATGGCACCCTAAACCAAAATCGTAGTAAAAATCTGAATGTTTAAACGAGCTTTACTTGCTATTGTTATAAGCTAATAGAGATTTTTCAGCAAAATCAAACAGTTTTACGAGTGTAATGGGTTGTAATTTTAGGTTATGTAAATAATCAACTGAATTGTTTCTCTGTAATCAAAGGATAAAATTTATTATTTTAAAGCTAATAAACTAATAATCACTCGTCACAAAGTATACCTGTAATCAAAGAAACAACATTCGATGTTTCTTATTCACTCTATTCTTTTCTTACAGTTACACTTTCTTATCGTTAGACTTTCTTCGGTTAACGTTGGTATACTATTGTCTTTCATGTGTTTCTCGTCATCACCTTCACCTTGTTCTCCTTGTTCTCCTTGTAATTACGCGGGACGATTTAATTAGTATTGGGAAAGTCCATGTACTTTCCTTACACGAGTCATAAATCTTTCATTATAAAATATATTCAGTGAATAACAATCGTAAGATAAATAGTACAGTCATTGGCACAGTAAGAAGTAAACGTTAAACAGGATATTTGTTTTATAATTCAACATATACGCACTTATTACATCTGTAGTACAGTCCGAAATTAAGTTACAAAGCGATACAGTATACTTACTCGTAACCAAAAATTCTAATAAAACGCTATTTACACTGCACTGTGGTCATCCACCGGTCTTACTAGATGCACCGGCGTTGCTAACAGTCATATGTGGAACTCTGTTATTAAAACTTACAACCTAGCTTTGAAATAAATATAAATAAGGAGCAATATAAAATGATTTGCTACACCAGGAATTCTTAGTATTTGCCGTTTAAATAAAAAACGCCAATACCTACTGCAATGCCAGCAATAGTACAGTTTACCCTATATCTTCGAGGAAGAAAATCGTATGAGAACCTACTTAGGCTCATTTTGAAACACGAAACTTAAGTGTGTTTTTTACTTTAACAACATATCTGATTGAAGGAATCAAAGAAATATTACGAATAATAATATACGGTATTGAATCAAATACTGTTTTCAATCATTTTATGATAGACAATTCAAATGCATCACGATTTGCTTCTAAATTTTATACTATTGAAAAGAATACATTGATATTCATCCAAGTAAAAAATTACAATAACACGCGTGTTATTGAAATAACTACTTTTTTTCTCAGTGTAGGTGTAAGTACACGGAGAAAAAAATCCTGTCGAAACAAAAAAAATATATGTTGATTCAATAAGATGTACTATTGAATAGTGCCAATATCATATGAACTTATTTTAATATTTAATACTATTGAATTTCAATAGCAAAACTCATTTCCGCCAATCATATAAGCCAATAGCTTGACCATCAATGTTTTCAAAAAAAATAAGATATGGCCTCAAACCAATTCCAGTATAAATCAATACATTTCTCAAATTTTTTTAACAACATATCTGATTGAAGGAAAAAAAGAAATATTACGAATAATAATATACGTAGACAATTCAAATACATCACGATTTGCTTCTAAATTTCATACTATTGAAAAGAATACATTGATATTCATCGAATTAAAAAAATTACAATGACACGCGTGTTATTGAAGTAACTACTTTTTTTCTCAGTGTACTGGTAGCCCAATCGTAAAATTGAGACTTGTCTCCCCACTCTACACTTGCCCCCTCTACGACGCTATTCCCCCACGCTTACGCTGCGGTCCAGTCACATGACGCGTTTCGTCTCTGTCGTGCATGCGTCGCAACGTTACGTGACTAATCCGATACTGGCAGCGAAATGGTAACTTTGAACGTACGGTTTATTCCGATTCCCAGTCGAGAATTCGAAAACGAGCTGGTGCAAGGCGTTTCAGATGGTGCATACGGTCGCAATGCGAGCCACATGAGTGCACTAACTATTTTGTTCTCTTTGTTCGCGTTTTTCTGCCTGCTGGTGGTTTCGCAGTCGCCGATTTCCGGTCTGAGACGACAATGTGCTGCGCACGTGTTCGCGAAAGTCCACTTGCTCTGCGTGTATTATAATCTTCACACTCTAAACTACTACACTTGAGTCCATCGCCTAAGGAATCGAACGTGGGTGCCCGATTATTGACATAATATGTACAGTTTTAATTTTCTGTAAACTATTTTAGAATTCCTCAATGTGAATTCTTGATGCACTAAAAACACTTTTATGTAATATTATAGCAACAGTATACTGATTGTGAGAAAAAAAAGTAGTTACTTCAATAACACGCGTGTTATTGTAATTTTTTTACTTGGATGAATATCAATGTATTCTTTTCGATAGTATGCAATTTAGAAGCAAATCGTCATGTATTTGAATTGTCTATCATGAAATGATTGAAAATATTATTTCATTCAATACCGTATATTATTATTCGTAATATTTCTTTTTTCCTTCAATCAGATATTATGTTGTTAAAAAAATTTGAGAAATGTATTGATTTATACTGGAATTGGTTTGAGGTCAAGCTATTGGCTTATATGATTGGCGGAAATGAGTTTTGCTATCGAAATTCAATAGTATTAAATATTAAAATGAGTTCATATGATATTGGCACTATTCAATAGTACATCTTAGCGAATCAACATATATTTTTTTTGTTTCGACAGGATTTTTATCTCAGTGTAGTATTACATAAGAGAAGTTCTGAATTTTTCGAAGAAATGTCAACGAAACAATAGACACTTCTGATTCTTGCACGCGAGGGTTAAATTTGTTCATAGAACACTTGTGACAATACTTCTACAAAAAATTCTCGAGTTACAGAAACGCAATTGTAGCAGAGCGTTCCAAGTAAATCGCGCGAGTTCGAAAAATAAAATGAAAGTTTGTCGTGGATAAATCGGGATTATGGGACGTAGAAGAGCTTCATATTTTATTTTATTTACTGCACTCGGAATTTATACACAGCGGACTGCAAACTGGAATTCCTGGGACACAACAAAATATCGCGGCAGCCCATATATTTCCGCGAAGAACGAAACTTCATCGCGGAACAAAAAACAATCGGGGGAGAAGACAAGAATTGTTGATGCAGTTACAGGATAAAGTCGTGCATCCTGATATCGGCCATTTATTTCCCGGCAACCTGATAACTCACGGTTCCACGGTCTCTTCTCCTCCTCTCTGTCTCTCCCATTCTCTCTGTCCGTCTATTTTCGTGTCTCTCTCGACGCCGATGTATGCAAATCCTGTCTGCGAACTTGCTAAGTGCATGCGCAAGTGTATCAGGAACACGATAAATTGTAGATTGAAGCGGAGGAAGTGTTGCGGAGGCGCGGCGGGAAATTCCGGGAAATTGAGTCAACCTCGGTTTCGAGAGTTTTATCGATAGAGCGCCGACACAGTGGCAATATTTTCGAGTATTTACCGATATTCCGCGTACCGTTTGATGGCCGCTCGCACGGAGGAACCAGAAACTGAACTTTCCGGAGACCTCCCAGCGATCCGTTGCGACGATCTCCGATGGGTAAAAGCGGAAACCATATTGCAAAGTCGAGCAGCGACGACGCGGTAATTTCCCTGCGTCTCGAGTTTGTTTTTCGAGGGGACGAACTCGACGGGCAACGAGCACTTATTCGAACAGAATAGTCCATCGACAACGAGCGCCTTCGACTTCTTCCTTCCGCGCCATTATACACGATTCGGGATCTTTAAAACACGTCTAGACAACGCGGACCGACGCCATTGTCTACGGATATGTTCGCCTATGCTCGAGCATTCTCTTCTGCCCGTAATTTGACCTCTTTTAGGTAATACATAATTTACATAATATTGTAATATTTCTGTGTGTTTATGTGCACTGAGAAAAAAAAGTAGTTACTTCAATAACACGTGTGTTACTGTAATTTTTTACTTCGATGAATATCAATGTATTCTTTTCAATAGTATGAAATTTAGGAGCAAATCGTGATGTATTTGAATTGTCTATCATGAAATGATTGAAAATAGTATTTTTCCTTCAGTCAGATATGTTGTTAAAAAAATTTGAGAAATGTATTGATTTATACTGGAATTGGTTTGAGGCCATATCTTATTTTTTTGAAAACATTGATGGTCAAGCTATTGGCTTATGTGATTGGCGGAAGTGAGTTTTGCTATTGAAATTAAATAGTATTAAATATTAAAATAAGTTCGTATTCTTATTGAATCAACATATATTTTTTTTTGTTTCGACAGGATTTTTTCTCAGTGTGCATTTGTGTGCGATGGAAAGATGAAAATCAGTAGCGAACGAGCAGACCCCAACTGTTGTTAAAAACACTTTCTAGTAAAATTAGCGAAAATATCTAGGAAATCATACAGGACCTACACTGCGTTGACGTGGTCGTGTATATGGGGGCCTCAAAATCTTTTCACTGCTCAGGGCCTCTAAAGGTCTTAATCCGTCACTGCTCTTTATACGTTGATGATGGGGTTTGTTATTTATATTATGGAATTGTTATTGAAATCGTAAGGAACTTTTTATTTAAAAAAGAAGATAAGTTTGTTCTTTATTTCGGCTCTTAAAAAACAAAATAGCTGTTGGACTAGTCTCAACACTAGTCAACACATTCGATATATTCGCAGCGGACACGCAGAATCAGCATAGCTGGGCGAAGGTCGATCGAACTCGCAGCTTCCATCGATACCGTGGGAGCCTATCGTGTACATCGAGCAGAAACTTTCAAGTGGAAGCTTTTTTCGGCCGACTGTCGAGCATCGAGCCAGCAGAGATCAGTGTACACAGTGCATACACGTCGCAGAAACCGCAGGAATTCCGTGGATCCGAGTGTTTTCCTGACCGTCGAACCGACGCGCGTTTCTGCTGGGTCCCTTAATTCAATTCGACCCTGAAAGCTTTCCGCCGCGAGGGTCTCCCGAGGACCTTTTTGATGTTTCGCGCTCTGATTCGCGGGAGGATGCAACGAAACACCCCAAACCAAGGAACAGAGCGAGCAAGAAAGAGAGAGAGAGAGAGTGTCTGTGTGAGGTGGATAAAGGATACAGGCGAAGAGAGTGAGAGAGGAGGGTTATTTACATAAAGATAAACGTTTCAGTTTAAGCACATCAGAGACCGGGTCGAGGAAAGTAATTTGCGGCGGTTAGTTGCGAATCCGATTTACATTTAATGCGAGACGAAAATCCTGCGGACTCGAAACCAACGGACAATTAATGCGTTCCGCAGGTGCGCTGAAGGTGGGGGTGGCGGCTGGTAGAAGGATCGTTAAAGCGTAAAGCTTTCGCCCTCGGGAGAGCAAGAGGTACGCAACAGTAAATTTGCATCCATTTCGGAATACGTGTCGGTCTGTCGGCCTGAAAGGGACCGTTGGGGTGAACACGCGGGGGCGGTTGTAGCTCTGCCGCTGTCGATGCTGGCAGCGACGGCGTGGCAACGGCAACGATGCTGCTATGGCGTGGCGGATAACGCGCGAAACCTCCCGCGCCTTTTAAGGGAGACTATTCGGGGAATTGAGTAGAAAAGAGGGAGCGCTTAATCGGCTTTAATTGCAAACATCACGGCGCTTCGGGTTCCCGCGAGCATTTCACGGTGTTGAATCGTTGCGAGGGGGCTTTGGCCCACCTCCTGCTACCCCCATCGTTCTACCGCGACTCCATTTTTCCTAGCAGGGTGCTCACAGTTTTTTCTTTTATTTTCGCAAGCTCCTTTTCAGCCCCCGTATCCGCTCTCGACGTTCGTCGTTCACGCGACGTCTGCGTCGGGATTCATTTCTCACTTTTCCCGATCCCGGGTCACACCGACTGCCGAACGATCGAATCGGGCCGCTGCTCTGCACCTAGATTAGCATGAGATATTCATTTATTCGCAGATTCAAGCGGAAATGCAAGTGTGTGTTTTGCTCAACGATTATCATCCGCTAAATTAATTTCAGATGATTCATTCTAGTAGAAAACGCGTTTCGTCCCGAGTCTGTCAGCAAGGCTAATTCTGACAGACTCTGCCTTGTACGCTTGGTAATTCGTGACGTTTACCTTTTTTAAATCGTGTCAAACCTTTTTCGCTGTTGTAGTTTGAATACGAGCGTTGACGTTTTATTTTTGTTTTGTAACATCGATCGTAATTGTTTTTATGGGGGGAAACATTTTATTTTGTTTCCGATTTGTGCCGAAACCTTCTTCATCGTTAAGAAGGTTTCTAATCAGTTTATGGCTGATTTTAATGATGTTTTATAAAAATGCAAGGCGATGTGTTTGATTGGACGTTGCCGAACGTTGCATTTTCCATTCTTGACCTTCTTCATTGTGAAGAAGGTTTCTAATCAGTTTGTGGCTGATTTTAATGATGTTTTATAAAAATGCAAGGCGATGTGTTGATTGGACGTTGCCGAACGTTGCATTTTCCATTCTTGACCTTCTTCATTGTGAAGAAGGTTTCTAATCTGTTTGTGGCTGATTTTAATGATGTTTTATAAAAATGCAAGGCGACGTGTTGATTGGACATTGCCGAACGTTGCATTTTCCATTCTTGACCTTCTTCATCGGCAAGAAGGTTTCTAATCAGTTTATGGCTGATTTTAATGATGTTTTATGAAAATGCAAGGCGATGTGTTGATTGGACATTGCCGAACGTTGCATTTTCCGTTCTTGACCTTCTTCATTGTGAAGAAGGTTTCTAATCTGTTTGTGGCTGATTTTAATGATGTTTTATAAATGTGCAAGGCGATGTGTTGATTGGACATTGCCGAACGTTGCATTTTCCATTCTTGACCTTCTTCATTGTGAAGAAGGTTTCTAATCCGTTTATATAATGTACAATTATAAAGCAATAAACATATTTCTTAAAAAAAAAGAGACACAGAATGAAGTAATCGACATTACTCTAGTAAACGGTCTCTTGTAATCGAGACATGAAAGAAACACGAATATTGTTCTTGCGTGGCGGAACATGCTGGTCTCTTGTGATCGAGACAGTGTGTCCTATGTAATTTTTATTTGTTAGGCATCTTCAAGGTTATTCGAAGGTCGACTCGCTTCTAAATCGCTTCATTATTAGAATATTTTTAATCACGAAAGTGTGTATTTATGTTACACATAGATTGATTAAGATTAGGCAAGTATGAAAAGTCTCATCAATTATTTGAATATTTTTAATCAGGAAAGTGTATTTGTATTACACATAGATCGATTAAGATTAAGGAAGTATGAAAAGTCTCATCAATCTCTGTGCAAGTACTCTTCCAGTTGATAGCACCCTACAACTAAAGAGTCTTCAACCGCGAAAGGCTGAATTCAACAGTACCTACCCATGACAACTTGAAACTTAAAACGAAGATCAGTGCAGCATCAAAGTACTCCCGTTCAAACCCAATGAAACGCTAAGGGTCGTTCACCGAGGGAAACGATTAGACTCGCGAGCGTTTTATTATCGTCGAAGCAAACTTGCCGAACGATCGCTTTACGAATAAGCACTTCGGTCGAAATACGTTTGTCATAAAACTCTCTTATTCGACTGGAACACTTTAACCTAGATTTCCTCTTAACTTCCGTTGCAATGAAAGAAAAAACGAGAGAGAATCGTTCCTTTTACATCAATTCTGTACTCTCGATTTTTTCCGCTGGAGTTCACAATTTACGATATGCGGTGCCTACCTCCGAAAATTTACAAGATTAAATGCGTCTATACAACTCTTCCATAAATTAAAAATCAAAAATTACTGAATTTCTTAAAAATGTACTTTAAAAATCACTTGTTCTGATAGCTCTGCAACAATTAGGGATTGCAATCCCGCAGGATCCCGTGTTATTTTTTGGTCCCGCATTTCTTAAATAGGTGATGCGGAATCCCGCAAATTTTGCGGGACTATGCGTCCCAAAATTTCACGAATGACGACGCGCACGAAGAACTTTTTCGATGGTCTGTCATGAAGATATCGACAAAACTTTAAAAAAAGAGATGATTTCCTTTGAGAGCGATGGCAAAAAGGGGAAATATTTACGTATGGCTTACGAATATTTTTTAATTATTCGACCTTCAAGTGTAGAGGCTTAACGAGCTTTCCCCGCTGCAGGATATCTTTTTGTAACGACTTGAGGACCTAACTAGAAGATACAACAATTAATAGACTGCTTTTTACGATCATATTTTCAAAGTTCTAGAAATTAAAATTTGTTTTTATAATTTTAACATTTTTCAGATTCTAATCTAATTAAAATTATATTCACAGACAGGTCGATTACATATAATTCGTTCTAAACAATTTTTATAGTTATTTTTAAGTTTTAACCAACATTTTGGTAAAGGAAAACATTCTTCCGATTCATCTCAGCAATTAATATATATAATAATTTTTTATTTAAATAATACCTTCTTCTAATAATTATTAGATATCACGAATTATTATATTATATATTTTATACAATTAGAAACGAATATGTATATACAGATATACACACACATTTCAATTATAGTTTGTTTTCCAAAAAGAGATTTATTTTAATTTAAATTTATGTAGATTTAGATTTTATATGTATTCTGTTAATAAATTTTGACTAATATGATTAAAGATGATTATCTCATTAAGTAAAGTTTCTTTATTAAATATATGTATATTAGATTGGAGACCTAAATCCTTAGTCCCGCGGGAACCCGCGGGATTGAAATAAATCCCACATCAATCCCGCAACAATATATAAGCCTAGACATTCCAAGTCAGTATAAAAATCTTCGGTTCTCGCTTGCACAAGATAAACTGCCATGTTTAGCTCAGCACCATTTCCAAAGCGTTCCTTCGCAAGAAAGTTTGACACAGAAAAGCAAGTGACAGTCGCAAGGAAACAAGTCTCTGAAATATAAAAGAGGTTGTGGTAAAACTTCCGATGCAATATCCTTTATTTTCCGAACTTTCTGTTAACGTGCAAAAGAGAAGTATACCCTGTCTGTTAACTTTCCACTCGCTGTCTTCAACTCTTTAAAGAAGACAGAATATAAAAACGAATGAAAGATATAAAATATATATATCCACACTGAGAAAAACATCCTGTCGAAACAAAAAAAATATATGTTGATGCAATAAGATGTTATAAGATCTTATTTTAATATTTAATATTATTGAATTTCAATAGCCAAACTCATTTCCGCCAATCATATAAATATAAGCCAATAGCTTGACCATCAATGTTTTCAAAAAAATAAGATATGGCCTCAAACCAATTCCAGTATAAATCAATAAATTTCTCAAAATTTTTTAACAACATATCTGATTGAAGGAAAACAAGAAATATTACGAATAATAATATACAGTATTGAATCAAATACTATTTTCAATCATTTCATGATAGACAATTCAAATACATCACGATTTGCTTCTAAATTTCATACTATTGAAAAGAATACATTGATATTAATCGAAGTAAAAAAATTCCAATAACACGCGTGTTATTGAAGTAACAATTTTTTTTTCTCAGTGCACTATTGTACATCAGATTCGTAAACCAGCATATAAAATTCGAGAAAGTTTCACGTTGAAGAGTGTCGCAGAGTTTTAATAACAAACACTTGAATATCTCCCTCGTCCCGGATACGCTATCGATTACCCGAAATGGGAATCAAATTTCCACACCCAATATTTGATCAGCTCCACGCAGCTCGCAGCCGTGATTCGCTCTCTTGTGAACGAACAACGGCAACGAAGCCGGAAGCCACGGAATCCGCCGGTTCGGTTGAATGGGAAGTTACTCCCGGCGAATATCTTAAGGACTTGGTCTTAAAAGGAAATCAGACGTCGCGCGTCGGTGCGAGGCGCGATGGCGTGTCTCCCTCGAAAAATATTTAAATTTCCCGATCTTGTTCCGCGTCGGGGTCGGACAAGGGAGCCAAATGAGAAAGTTCGACTTTGTCGGCAAGAAAGAGATTTTCCCCGGGCAAATAGCGGCCGGGTTTTCCGCGGGTGTTTTTGTCCCGAGGATGCTTATTCGAGGGAGCCGTGAAGCGAGCCACGGCGCGGCGTGTGTGCCAGAAAAGAGGAAGAAAACCGATGTGGGGGGAAGGCAACGTAGGGCGGGGTGTGTAGAAGAATAAGGGAGGAAGAACAAGACGGCATTCGGAGTCTACCCCTCCTGGGGGAAATCACATGCTTCCAGGTTTTATGAGGCCTCCCACTTCGCGGACGACCCACGGGGAAAGACTCTCCCCTATCCGCGTGGAACAGCCGCGGTGGCGGCGGCTACAACCACCTTGCTACCCTTCCTCTTCTTTTGCTACCCTCTCTCGTCCTCTTTTTCAAACCTGCCCTCTTTCTCGCCCACTTTTCTCTCCTCTGTTTCAAGGCACCGGCGGGTCTGGTCTCTCGCGGGAGTACGGATGCTCGATCCCTTTGTCTTGCCGGATTATACCAGCGATACGGTTCGATGTTTAAGACGATACTCGAGAGCGCGAGGACGAGGCCGAACGAGCTCTGGACGAGAGACACGAAGAGCCAGAGGGGCTGGTAACCGCGACGACATAAACCCCGATCTTTAAGAGTACTCCCCTAGGTGAACGGCTCTCTCCCTCTCTCTCTTTCTCTTCCCTCGGCTTCAAAGCACCGGGATTCTGTACGCGAAGCATAAAACAGTTTGCTACCGTTCTTACTTTGTTCGGCGAGCTACCTCGGAATGGGGACTCCTGAGCTCGCGGGAAAGAACCTCTGATATCTGCGCTCTTCTTTTGCGAACCACACCACGTTGTTACCCGTGTCCGATTTGCCGAGTTGGACCGGAACCGGGGAAAATGATGTTAATAATTTCTGGGCCCTCCTGTCGACCGAAATCTGGATTACAATGCTGTTACGTGGGCTTTAGGAAGACAGTGGCTGTACTGTCGGAATAAAATATTTGCTGACATGGTGAATCAGCGTTTGTAACCATAAAAATGTAATAAGGAAGAGTTAGATATCGATCGTCAATCCTTAATTTCCGAGTAATAGTAATTTTTCTCGGCGCTATGGTTCGATCAGTTTTCTACATTAAATAATAGTTATTGGATCGAAAAGAAAGGTGGTCTGTTTCGTGTTTCTTTTCGTTCCAATAACTATTATTTAATGTAGAAAACTGATCGAACCATAGCGCCGAGAAAAATTACTATTACCCCAAAAATAAAAATGGAATTCTTAGAAATCATTCAAGGCAGAAAGAATTTTTTCTTCGTCTCCTACATCGTACAACTAACGCAGACAATTTTTATTCCGCATACAAATCTGCAGCCTAATTACTGTGTTGCATTAAAAATCATATAATACCCTTCACAATGGCACGGATAAATTTGTAAATTACAAAATTAGCGACAAAAATTGCAACTAAATATTTTTCATAGACAATTTTCTCTCATAAAGAACGATGAACATACTCCACAACGAGGCTGCAACAAATATCCCTTAACGGAGAAGAGTTGCATTACATTGAAAAATTTCCCATTACCTTAGAAATGGAATTGTTGCTTCATACCGTAACATCTCGGCACAGTGTCTCATACAAATTGCGCAGAGATTTTTCAAGCAGCAGCCGAGAGCCTGCATTAAAATCAGCAGTACATTTCGTCGAAGACCCTGTCCGCGCAGCTGTGGCAAAGTAACCATATTCGAGCGACATTGTATGAACCCGTGGAACGAATAACGCAGCGAGTTAACCGGGGGTAATTAACGGGACGATTAATCACCGGCTGGTTCGAACACACGCGGTAATTAACTCTCTCGTCGTCGAGGGTGTCAGCTCGCTTGAATTCTTAGCCAGCAGTGTATCGCTTGCCTCTTCGCTCGAGCAGACATCGCTCGTCGAATCCAGTTTTCCCTTGTTAACGTCGCGCGAGACGCTATGGAACCGAACATCGTTTCCTATTGGCGTGGAACTTGGAGTCGGGTAACTTGTTCTGACACGTGATTTGTGCGTTCATAATTTAAAAACATTATATTATTAAATATTATTAAACATTATATATCAAACATATTAACATATTAAACATATTAAACAATTATATATTAAACATTATATATATTATTAAACATTATATTATATTATTAAAAATATTATTAGCAAATTGTTATAGTAGACTGAGAATCCTAGTGGATTTACGGCTCGTGTAAATTTCTAAAATACAAGGGAACTAAAATTATTTTGCATCATGCGAAAACAAATTTCTATGACGTGGAAGAAATGTTTACCTTCCACTCTGACTTCATAAAATAAGGTAGATAAGGAGGCACTTGTACAAAGAATTTACCATTTCTAACTTCTTCAATTTCTAAGAGTCTCTCTGCTCGAGGACATTAAAGGAACTGCCAAAAACTTAATTACCAGTTCCCTCGACCAAGTTCTCGCGTGTCAGGCTAGCGAGCAATCGCGTATCGTGAAAATGTTTAATTTCGCCGGCGAGAGCTGTCCAGGGAAAAAAGAGTTTCGCGCGTTGCTCTTATCGACTCGGAGCCGATATTACGCGGGAACATGGAGCACGTCCGGTTGCCGTGAAGACAGCTGGCGTGTGCAGGGTGGCCAGGTCGGCGGAAAAAGGTTGGAGAATGGAGACTGAGGCCACGGAAGGTGGCATACCTACGTGTACCTACTCCATCTTCGCCGGGGCGTGCGGACCGACGGCTAGAATATCGATTGACTACCGTATCCCGATAGATAGCGGGTTCCGGCTCTTCCGACCGATCCTGCCCCCAAACCTTTTTCTCCCAGGATTCTTCGGCCGCTCATGCATGTTGGTCGTTCGCAGCTTTGAACCCGAGACGCTCGGAACCCTTCTCCAAGTCGTTCCGACACTATTATCGCCCTCCACCCTCGCCCTCGACGCTTGCATCTTCTTACATGGCACCGACTAAGTATCAGCTTTAACGTATTGTAACTCCCTGAGATCCCCTGAACATTCCCTCTGCGCTTTTTGCGACGACTTAAGGACGTATCCTTTGCGAAACTTGCGAGTCTATATTGTTTTTCTCCTGATCTGGCCTTTGAAATTCTGTTCTAACACGTATTAGGACCTCGAATAAGTTCTCGCTGTTTCTTCAAAGATGGTAGTAGCAGTACCCCGTTCGTGGAATTTCGAATGGTAACACACATGCAAGGCAGTAGTGTATCTAACCTTAAATTTCAGTGTATGGTAGTTCACTTTAGTGTACACAAAGTAATTGTTTCTTAGTTCTGAAAATGTCTACTTTTGTGCCGAATAAAGTGTATTCGCGGGGAATTTTATTGCACTACTTTATTCAAAAGAAATCTGCTGCTGAAGCACATAGAATTCTTGTTGAGACTTATGGTGACAATGCTTTGTCGGATACGACATGCAGAGACTGGTTTCGAGGCTTCAAAAATAATGAATTCGAACTTGAGGATAAAGAACGTTCTGGCGCACCGAAAAAAATTTGAAGACGAAAAGTTGCAGGAATTATTCGAATATACTATACTATATATATATATATATATATATATATATATATATTATACTTTGAATGAAATGTTTTTGTTCCTTATAATTTAAATAAATCTTTTATTTTGTAAAAGAAACAGCGAGAACTTATGCAAGGTCCTAATGCATGATGTGTTAGACAGAGATCTGGGATACAATTATTTTTCTATCCATTTTTTTCACTGATCTATTCGGAGAAATTCACTCAAACTTGCAAGAGGGTAAGAGCTTGATCATTACACTATCCCTGACACTAATTACAGTGCATCCAAGTTACAATCAAATAATTGAATATAAAGTTCACAACTCCACTTTTTAATAAAACACCCCAGCTCCTCATTACTCGTTCCAAGCATCCAGGAGCCAAATAGAGCTACAAACGGCGCGCCATCATTTTGGTAGGCCGGAATCATTAAATCGTCAATTAAAAAATCCACGGTCTAAACCCGCGTATCCTCTGAATTTTAGGGGCAAAGGAGTCGAGAATATTTCCAGGAACATTGCATCGCAAAGCTTGCCGCGTCTGTCTCTGGAAACGATGTTCGGCTGCGTTTACTCTCTCGTGTTTTAATGAAAATTATATGCGGCAAATATTTGAGAGCTGCGTTCATATTACAGTCCGTGGGATGCATTAACGAGACATTTCTCGAAATTCGTCAACGACGGACGCATTTCATTCCCCGAGCTATCCGCGACCGTGTTGATTTGCACGATCAAAACGCGCTCCGCTTCCTCTTCGCGAAACACGCGACATATACGTCGTCCTCCGGGGCGAAATGGTTTACTAAATCTTATCTGTCGTATCGAGACCCCGTGGAATCCGGGAAGTTACGCGAACGTCTTAATTTTGAGCTGCAATTCAAACGTTTCGACTGCGAGTTCTCGCGAGGAGACTCGGTTAACAAAGGAACTCTCCAATTTGCTCGCAAATGGAAATGTTGCCGAGCGTTCTGTAATGTCACGCTGAGAAACGACCTGTGGACGAGAATTTACACAATAAAGATGGTTCAACGCGTTGTTGACTGGCAAACCAACAGCCCGAAAAAATCCCTCGAAATCGGGCCAATTTAATTAAGGAAATAGCAACTGCGGAGTCAAGATTCATTACTGTGATTACCGGATCGCGCATCCCTATCGCGTTTGAAATGCTACGAAACGGGCGTGTTAATTGCAATTAATATCGCGCTTGTTTCGTATTTACCCATACGAATTTTTGCGTTTTTTTTTTGTAACGAACTTTTATTTTCTCCTATCACAACACATTTTTCTTATGCTCCTCCGCAACGAATTTCTATTTTTTCCTACGATGAATCCTTATTTCTTTCTGTCGCAATGAATTTTTATTTCCTTTGTCCACGAAGGTTTTTTACATTGAATATTTATTTTACACTTCTACAATGAATTTTTATCGATCTTCTACGACGACATTTTTCATTTCGTTCTTTCACCTCTAATTCTCATTTGGTTCCCCCACAATGAATTTTTATGTTTCCTTCCAGGATGAAATTTTGTTTTTGTATCATGAATTTTTATTCCGTTTTTCTACAACGGATTGTCAGTTGTTCTACCACAGTGAATATTTATTTTGCTCTTTCACAGTGAATATTGACTTTGCTCTTTCACAGTGAATATTTATTTTGCTCTTGTACAACGAATTTGTATTTTATTCTTTTACTTTTATTTATTATTGTTTTTATTCTTCAAAATCCTTTACTACGATTTTCACATGTATATGCGGATTATTGCAGCCAGATCGGGTCAAAATGATTTTGGTATTCCTTCAACATGATAAAGGACTCCAAGATCAAACTGGAAGCCGAGTATAATGCAAACTCCTTATGCAAATCAATTTTTACGCACCTGAACGTGTTTTGAGATCTCGAGCGGGTTTTCAAACACTTAAATGCAAATCCGCATATGGATTAATGAATCCTATAAATCGAATTATTGCGAACTCCAACACTCTATATAACAGTATTGACTATTTTAATGGGTCGATACAAACTTTCAAAATAAAATTACGCAGGATTAACGTATAATATCAGTGCCTTTATACCAATAGTTTCTGTTTTCTTTTTATGCATGTCCTTTCTTAGTAACTTATGTTAAGTCTTTGTTCTATTGTAAACATTTGTATAAATGGACCTCGGTCCGTTCAAAATAAATAAATAATTCTTGCGGAAGCTAGTAGTCCATAGAATCCTTGGAAACATTGCCGGCGAGAAATTCCGTAATTTTCAGCTAAAGCTGACTTTTTTGAGAAGCTAGAACACCGTAGAATCCCCGGAAGCATCACCAACAAGAAATTCTGCAAGATACCCTGTGCAAACGGGTCGTGGCAGACCCGCGAGCTAAATATCGCGAAGTTTCGAGCTTCTGGGATCGTTCTCGTAAAACGATCGCGTTCCCCGGCAGTTTAGTTCGTCTCTTTAACGACGGTATAGGCGTTCGCTCGTTCGGGAACTCTTAATCGACGCGCATTAAGTCCTCGTCGATGGCGTCGGCGCCGAAAAGGAGACTTTATGCAGCATTGTCGCGTATAAACTTTAGCGCCGTCAGCTTCTCACCCTTATCGTTTTCTTCTCTCCGCCCTTCCGTCGACTTCGAAAATCACCGTGTACATAAGTCATGCTCCTCGAAAACTTCCGCGTCACCCTTGCGCTGGGTTCGCGAGGGGTGGCTCTCACCCCCTCAGGGGGTGGGCCAAGATGGAGAGAAGGCTGATACACGGGAAGCAGCAGGAATTATTTATAAAGCAGTATGGGCTGTTCGATTCACCCCGGTTTTCTGCAAATGATACGCATTTTTTTTCGCCGCGGCTGATCTGAATTTTCTTGCCTCGAACTTTTCGCGTTGACCCCTCAAGGTCGAGGGGCGCGTCAAGTTTACAAACTAACATTTTTCTCCTTTCAGAGCAGCTTTCCTAGCCTTTTCGAGGATGATTTAGTACAGCGAGCTGGTTACGTAATAAAACGGTGTTTACCTCAGTTTCTCGTCGAAAAATAACGAATTAAAGTCAAGGAGCTCGAACGAGGGTTAATCGAGCATTTGATTCGAGGTCCCCCACGTGGCCGTACATACCGGGCTGCAATCAATAAAGATTATCTTCGCGCGTATAGTCGGGAACGTCACCCAAGCGAACGAGGTCCCGCCTGCAGGCGACATTGATTATTCGGGATGAGGGAAGAAAAAAAGGCGGCA
Organism: Lasioglossum oenotherae; assembly: GCA_028455765.1. Classification (NCBI taxonomy): domain Eukaryota; kingdom Metazoa; phylum Arthropoda; class Insecta; order Hymenoptera; family Halictidae; genus Lasioglossum; species Lasioglossum oenotherae. The sequence continues at coordinate 3,246,716 of CM052286.1, read as the reverse complement.
GGGTTATATGAGATAATCCTATCGACCTGCCGATAGGAGAACGTCAGAATCCCGGGCCTGGGACAGAGGCAGGAGAACGAAGAAACGAGGCAGAAGTTTGGGGTAGGAGGAACAATATCATAAGCGATTCGAGGCACGCTCTACACCCGCGCCCTCAGCGACTCGCCCCTTGCCACCTAGGCATCCGGAGACTTTCATCCTTTGTCTGACCTCTCTTAATTCCTCGACGGATGATTCGAGACGATGACACCGGGACTTCGTTCCCGTTCCCTGATTTTTGCTTCCTACCAACTCTTGAATTCACCTGATGGTTTTGCAGTTTCGGGTGATTTCTGAAAAGTAGACTTTTTGGGTAGAAATTATGGAATTTCTTAAGAATGATGCACTACATTTTAAATAATACTTTTTGTATAGTATGAAGTCTACAAAGCAGTGTGTGTGTGTGGCTTCAAAAATTGGTGAGTGATTAACGAGTAGAGACTGTGAATTTTTAATGGTCAATGCAAAATAATAACGTTCTATGTCTGTTATATGGACTACTTAGAAAGTTTATACGTGCATGGGTAATTATAGTCACTGAATTTCTAACGAAAGGGACTATCATTGTAGGTGTATAAAAAAGGATGCTTCCATTTAAAAAAATGAAGGTGACCTTGATATCTCTAAAAAGAATCACATAGAAACAAAAATATTTTTGGTATCGTGTGAGCCCCACTGAACCATTCAACTTTGTCCTACAGACATTTGACGTATCTTTAAAAACAACAAGGATATTTGAGGTACCAACGTTAGTTGACTCACCCTATATACATACAATACAAAAACAGCAAATAATTTCTCCATTTTCTGAAAAAAAAAATTGAGAATAAAGTTAACAACTATGTCAATACTACTGTGCAAACCCGGAATTTTTCACTGATTAATTCTCCTTTAAAAAATTCCCGAATACATCATTTATAGTATCGAATAATATTTTTAAAAAATAGGCTGAAGTTGCCAGTCATTTTCTATCCGCCCCCGGCTTTCGCCCTTAAGTCTGCGCGCCGAATCCTCAGGATGGAATTCCGAAGGGTTCGGGATTTTATTCTGATCGCCGGCCATTCCTCTTCTACGGGCCGTCCGTAATACCGCGACCTTTCCGCGCTGGAATTCCAGAGAGAGAGAAATGCCGTCTACGGGCGGGCATGGTAGAAAAACGCGAATGGAAATCGTAATTTTCGAATGAGCGCGTTTTAGGATCCGTTCTCCCGTAGCCGGGGCGAGAAGACACCCGTCGAAACTGTATTAAAGTCTCGAGCCTCGGCGGATATCGAACGCGAGGATCCGGTGGGGCTCTCCTCCCGATTCCGTCGGATTTCGCCCGGGGAATATTTTCGCCGCCTTCGCCCGGTGAACCCAGGGCTCGAAGCTCGAATCTCTCGCGAAAGCCTTCCCAGACACGTATCGTCGCATCGATATCGGCCAGGCTTCCATTATGTCGGCAGGCAACGTCCAAAAGATAATCCTCGATGCAATCGGTGCACCCCTTCCCGGAGAGAAGGATAACTGTATCGCGAACGAAAGAATCGGAAAATCTATATACGCCGCCCGTCCGTAACTCTTCATCCGTCGTCGCGTATCTCTCTTTTTCTTTCTCTCTGTCTCTTCACCGCGGTCGTTTTCGTTTCGTTTTGCTCGGGCAGGGAGCGAGGAAGCGAGAGCTGTCTCGTCATTGTGTGCAAATGCGTCAGCACACGAGGCGCGACCAGCTCGTAAACGTTCCGCATACAGGATACACGCCCGCGTCCATTCCGATCCGCAATTCCGTGGCGTAGTCGCGAGAAATACGCTCCAAATTCCTGCCGTAGACTCGATATAAAACGCCGATCGAACGGCGACGCGCATGGAAATTTGTAGCGAGCGACATGGTACACAAGACTCTGTCTTACGCGACCAAGTACGCCATTCGTCCGCTCCGGGAATCCGGAAGTGTTCATGGTTGATCATTTACTTCTCGAACGTCGTGTAGTTCTCATATAAGTAGCGAAGATATAGCGGAAATGTTCAATTCGGTCCAGTTTGATTCAGTAGTTCCAAAACATTGTCTATTTAGCTTCTCTAGATCATCGAAGTTGAATTGGTAGCTACCAGAGTAGAGCAATAATCAACTAATATTTAAAAATGACTAATAGTCTTTCTGAATGTTAGTAATAGGAACATAGTCATTAGCCAAAACTTTTTGATTAGTTAGTGATAACTAATTAATGATAAGATAATCAAAAGAGGAATGAAATTTTTATTTGGCTCCTATGTCTTGCAATCAATGCAAACATTTTTCATTTTGCGTAAAGATCCGCAGTCTACTGATGACTAATTCACTTATAAGCAATAGCTAACGATTACTTAGAGCTGTGACCAGCTATTTGCCATTTAGTTTTCACTAACTAATGAAAAGGTTTTGACTAATTACTATTTTGCAATGACTGACATTCAAAAAGACTATTAGTCATTTTTAAATATTAGTTGATTATTGCCCTACTCTGGTATATCAAATCGTGATGTATTTGAATTGTCTATCATGAAATGATTGAAAATAGTATTCGATTCAATACCGTATTTTATTATTCGTAATATTTCTTTTTTTCCTTCAATCAGATATGTTGTTAAACAAATTTGAGAAATGTATTGATTTATACTGGAATTGGTTCGAGGCCATATCTTATTTTT
>CM052286.1:3225094-3243910 GCA_028455765.1 Lasioglossum oenotherae | reverse complement strand
TATATATATATATATATATATATCGTAATCCTTAAAATATTAAAAAACGGGTCGAAGAACACGACAGAATTAAATGTCTACACCTTCTGCAGCGGCATCGTCTTGCATCAGCCTAACCTTAAAATTCGCACAGATTTGGCAATTCGATCCCCATATTTTCCGTCAAGCCAGGGACCTCGCGCCCAACTTCCTGGGCGCATGCGAAAGCCCTGTGTCGCACCCCAAGCCTCCCAGACCACGTTTCCACCCCACGATGTCTTCGGAAAGCGACGGGCAAGATATATGGCGGGTATATCCGACTGCGTGCCGGTTCGATGGAATTTTCAATTCGCGGACCTTCCCAGAAAAATTACAACCGACGGACTGGAAGTTAATTTACGGTCGAGTCTCGAACGAGCTTCGAATTGTATTCGCTCGCCGGCGAACTAATCGAGCGCCGCGTCGTTCTCTCTCCCCGACGTCGTCGTCGAATATCCCAGGTACGTCTCAACCCCCGTTCATCCCTCGTCTAAACCAATGGTGTTGCGCGATATCTACCGCTCTCACCGTCGTGGATGAGGTGTCAGCCGTGCGGGATGGTGCATACTTGATGAGTAACCACCAACTTTGCACTTCTGCACAATATCGCGGGGAATTAACCCCCGCGTTCGTAACATCCCCCCGGGCTACACACTCACGCTCTTATGTCCCCGTAACTCGTGTACGACCGTAGGAACGCCCGGAAGTGTTTTGTTAAAAGATTTAACATCCATTAGACCACGCCGACGATCTCCCGGTGACGGATTTAACGAATCGTGTCAGACATTCTTCCGCGCGCTGGTAATTAGCCGTGTTCGCTATCGTTCGCGAGTATTTAACCTCTGATCGAAGAAATGACGAGCTCCTACATTTTTTATGACGCTGTGAAAATTTTCTGTCAAGTGACGCACATTTTATTTTATTCTACTGTGTGGGAGGAAAATATATTTTTTATTGGTACCTGTTTCTTTTCTGTCTAAAAAAACATTATAATGTTTATATATAATAATATTATATATAATAAGAACAATATATTTTCAATTCTACATTTTTTAACAGTCTTATACATTAAAGTCTTACTGTTTATATATAAGAAAAACTCTCAGGTCCGTGCTGTTTCTTATATCGTGTAGTTTTACTATTTTCTGTCACCGCACCCAAGTTCAATTTACAAGATGCAGAGTCAGCGAGTCGCTACGACCATGCTCTCAGTATATAGTTCATTCATAACATCAATTGTTGCTCCCGCACACCAACAGATGTCCACCTATCTCCAAATGCACTCCACACAAATCAATTTCCGAGCTCCAACAGACTCGACTTATCAGAGTTCCTTCAAAAAAAGATGAACTTGTGGACTCTCTTTCACTTATCCAGGTGCGGGCTATCGCAATTACGAATGCTAATGCCCGGGACACGAGATACTGACGAACAATTAATCCCGTTCGTTAACATAATTTTGCATGATAGCCTGGCGCATCGGCCAGGTCGGATATCAACCGGGCTAACCCGGTGGAAGTTATCTCGGAGCAGAGCGGTAAAGAATTACCATGTAAAACAACCCCTGGCCTCGTGAAGCCTGGCCTTTGAAGGCACCGGAGCAAGGCACTTTAGATTTCGCAGTTCTTTTTGCGATATCCAACCACGCCTGTGTTCTCTGGTCCTCTTTTCTGTTCCACATCAACGGTGACCACCAATTTTCACCCGAGGTGTGACGAGGCCCTGTGTTCTCCGGCTCGTTTGCCGTTCGACAGGAGGTGTTGCATCTCGGTTGCATCAGAGCCATCGGTTCGCTTTTCTGGCCACGTTCCTGGTTCGTCGGCGACGTTCCTGCACCCGTTCTCCCTGTCGGTCAAATAAACAATATCGATGGAACTTTTTCCTTCCATTACATGTTTCAAAGGTACATCCTCCTCCCGGGTCTATGCCCGATGTAAGGGTGCAAGAACCCTTGGAAGTTTCACATTTCCCAAAGTGTCGATCTTACGTTCGTTGGTTTCGATACAACTTTTTCTTATGAAAATATCAGACACATATTTTTTTACCTGATCGTATTGAAAAGGAGGAACGGAAACCTGAACTGGGGCTGAAAAACGTGTTTGACGTGGGAACCATTTAAGAAATCGGTAATTCGACTTCGAAACACCACCATTTTATGGATATAAAATAATTATTTAAATAAAAATTCATTTTTAAAAAATACCACGTTTTTAAAATGGATTAAAAAGTATAAAATAATTTTTCCGAGCTCCATACAGACTTCTAACCACGTACAGATAATCCTGAATGTGATTGTGAATTTTTAACAGCTACGCAAATACTTGTAAGATTTAAAACGGAAAACGTGAGGCATAAGATAATAGTTAGGAGTGTAGAGAGTAGCAGCCGTTGAGAAATCTCACACAACAGTTCATATCATTTGCGAAGCAATAAAATTTTTAGTAATTTGGCTGAACTATTCATGCATCAATTATCTATTGCATGCGCCCCACGTTTTTCGTTTTAAATCTTACAAGTATTTGCGTAGTGGAGTGGGGAGTCAGTGGAGTGGGGATGAGTCAGAGTGGGAACGCGTAGTGGAGTAGGGAGCGCTGTCGCGCGATTGGCGATGACGTAGGTTTCGCGGGGAGGTGAACAGGTAAATATTTAATTGTTATTTCTCCGAAACGGATAGACTTTTTAAAAAAGTTTTTTTTGAATAATGCATTGTCATCCAGTTCTGAGCTATGTTTAAAATTTCAAGCTTCTAGCTCATCGGGAAGTTAGTTTAAAATCAATTGCAAAATTTGCCACTGAACAGACAAACAAACAAACAAGAAAGCGAGCTAATAAAAACTCGGTAATAAAGATTTTTAATTTATTTTGATTCGGACACATATAACTATAATAGGTACATTGAGATTAATAAACATCTTCATTAGTTTCCGGTTAGTAACTCATCTAATTTTGGTTATTTTTATTTGAAAAAAATCACACATTCATTTCAAACCCCAATGAATATCTGTGGAAAATTTCAATCCAAAAGGATCAATAGTTTTCCATGAAAAAATTCCTGAAAACTTCCAATTCGTGCCATACCACGTAATTATGTCCCCGACTGTTAAGTAACCATCGCGTAGCAAACAATTTTTCCGGACACTGCATGCAAGCGGGTGATTCCAAGGCGACAATATTCTCGGAAACTTGGCGCACCGGCTAACTCATTATTCCATTCAGCATTCGAGGGGCGGTAACTCCGATGGAACGATATCTTTACACTCCGGCTAGCTCGAAATCACGGGCGTGCATTCGGAAGTTCCCGGAGAGTCCGAGACGGATTTACACGGACACGCGACGCGTACACGCGCGCGCGTCGTGCCGGAGTCAATCGCACTCAGGTGAATCGAACTTTAATCAGTTATACGGTCGAATGGCTTACGACTAATCCGGCGGCGAGCTCGTTATCGTGAATCGACGTCAGGTCCGCGACGTCTGACAGAGAAATACGACGGCGGAGAAACGTACGGAAACTTCGCAAGCGTTTTCGTTCTCACGTGCACACGGGTATAGATCTCCCTCCCCCGCGTGAGAGAGAGAGAGAGAAAAAGTGAGCTCGATTTAACCCGATAACAAGTGACGAAGTTAAAACACGATAGAAAGTAGTTTACCGTTCCGGAGGTGCCGGGTAATCCCCCGGATCTCGTCGGGTACACAATCCGCGGGATATCGATGCTCGCGTCGGAGGAACATCCTAAGCGGAAACCAAAGCGGACGTCTCACGATGGTATCACATAGCGACATCTGTCGATTCCGAAGTAATATTTAGTAATCTTTTTAGCGAGGATCGAAAGAGTCATACAACTTTTTAGTAGACATTTAATACCTTTATGACCTGAATTGACTCTTATGAAAACTTATTTAATAAACGTTTTAAATAAATCCTCTTCATGGAACGTTTATTATACAGATTCTTAAATATCTGTTCACGAGAATACATTTTTAAGAAGTTTGCGCGTGAGGGTAACATTTCTTTCCTAAACAAAACATATAGATTCTCTAAACTCTGTCCAAAATACGTGCTTGAGACTTGCGTTAGGTGCCTTCAAAACTAGTCCCATTTCTAGTATTCTGGCGGAGAGTAGTGTTGTTCCTTTGGAGTTTAGGAGAAAACAGCTCTGTCTAACTTACACTGCTAAATTGATTTCTTCTCCCAATAATCCTACACATTCTAATGTTTTCTCCAACCACCTGGATCACCTTTTTTCCTCCTCTCCCTCTAGCTTTCCGAAACCTTTTTCTCAACGTATCAAAACTTATGTTAGGGATACTATTAAATCTTTCCCTCCTTTATTCCCTATTGTTCCCTTAGTTGAAGCTCCTTGGTCTCTTACCCCTCCAAAAATTGATTCATCCTCATGCGAATTCCAGAAGGATATCACTAACCCCATTATATTCCAAAATATCTTCCACGAGGTTACCCAAAAATATCCTGATCATATTCATGTTTTTACTGATGGATCCAAATCTAACGATGGATGTGGATGTTCTGTTATATTCCCTAACTGTCGTAAATTATTTAAACTTCATGACTACTGTTCTGTTTTTTTCTGTGAAGCCTATGCCATATTACGAGCTGTTCAATCTATTATCTCTTCTCAAGACTCCAACTTTATAATATTCACCGATTCCGTCAGTGTACTTGAGAGTCTATCATATCCAGAAAAACAAGATCCAATTATCATTCACATCTTCAATGCCTTAATTGAAGCTCAAATCAATAACAAAGTAATCTTTTTTTCCTGGATCCCTTCTCACATAGGGATATTGGGAAATGAAATAGCTGATGCCGCGGCTAAAGAGGCTTCTAAAGGAATGTCAACAGAATGTTTTTCTTCTCACAGAGATATGGTGAAACAAATTAAAAGAGAAATTAGAGTTGAATGGAATGCGAGATGGACTAGTTCCCCTCCCTCTAATCTATCCTTAGTAAGGCAAGACCTCTTAAATAATGAATGTCCCCAAGTTACTAACAGAAGAGATCAGGTAGTTCTCACACGACTTCGTATAGGACATACTAACCTAACTCACTTATATAGAATTTTGAAAGATCCCCCTCCCATGTGTACTCGATGTAATACTATACTTTCGATTGAACATCTTATATTGCACTGTCCCCTTTTCACCTTCCAAAGACGTCGATTTGCTATACCTAACAATTTAAGTGAATGCCTTAATGATTATAAGAATATCAACCATGTCATAACATTTCTAAAATCCATTAATTTGTACCACACTATCTAATCATTATATATGTATAATTGTTACTAATTGATTTTTCCACAATGTACTTGTAATTAATTCTAATATTAAGAATCTAAATTTGTATTTCACATGTCACAATTCTTGTGGTCGCTAATGACCTAGATGTTGATGCGACCTTAAATAAATAATTGAAAAAAAACATATAGATTCGAACAAAATTTTTTTAGGAATTAAATAACAATATGGAAGGAATTATTAGATCACGTCACCGAGAGAGACTCGTCGGATTATACGATTCAAATCGCTGCAGCTCTTGAAAAATCTTCAGATACGATTCGTACATTTTCAAAAATCAGGATCCATCATAATGTTTATCACTGCTGAATAGAATTAAATAAACTGAAGTATCGTGCGTGGACCTTATTGTGTAGGAATAAATCGTAGCGGGAGGGTTTAATGGACACCATCACGCGATATTCCCATCCAGAGCGAGCGCCTCGCAGGACGCCGAGCTAGAAAGGTGTCCGTTGCTAGCCGGTTAGACGCGAAAGTAACGAGAAAGGACAACGTCGTCCTGCGTCGCGTCGGATCGCCGCGGAAAAAGTCCGAAGCGCGTGGAAATTCAGTTATTCAGCGCCGGCGAAGCTAGCTGTAGACGAGAGGGCTCGAAAGTCGATGGTCTTCTTTTGTCGCAGCGGCCCTGTTCCTCCCTTCCGTCTGCCGCTCGTTGCCCTCTCAGCCCTTCACCCCGTCTCTCGTTCACACCGACGACGACGAGAGACTCGATGCAAAGCACTGCTTTCATGGTGCGGTAATCTCATTTTCGCAACGAACTTACTGGCCCTCCCACTCCGCTCTCGTCCGCATCCTCCACTGTCATTTCCCTCTTCGGCAACCCCTCCCTTGGCAAGGGTCGCTGTTAAGCGCGCAGTTTCATTTACACGACCTCGGCGAGCAGACGTCGCGTCGCGCGCAAACCCCCTCCCTAGAGGATCTTCGTCTGCGTCGCCAAACGAATCGATTACGCGCCGATTTTAATGAATCCCTCCGAGGGCAGCCGCCCGTAACAATATTATGATAGATCGGGGATTCGAGACGCTCCCCGCCATCCCTCTCTGAAACCGCTATCTCTTTCTCTCTGCCTCGTCTCTTTTTCTCTTTCGTTCGGTTACTCTTTCTTTCTCTTGCTACCCTGCGGTTACACCATCGAGAGAGCATTACCGACTCGAGCACCGTCTGCTTTTTATAATCTTCATGGTAGAAAATCACCGGCTACGAGTCGCGGGAACTTGTTTCCGGGGTCGAATTACGGGATCGAATCAATGTAAATTCGCGTAATCGCGTGGACACGCGGCCCGCGGTTTGTTTATGGACGATTACAAGCGTCGATTCCGTGCTCCGGAGATAATCGATTCCGTGGAACGCCGCGTTGATGCCGTCCCTGACCGATGGCTCTGCCTGAAGATGATTCGCCCGGTTCGCCGAAGGCTCGATAGGATCTGGGAACTGCGTGTTCGCCATTTTTAAATGGGATGTTGGAAAAATTCCGAGCTGGCAGGGAGAATAGCACCGCAATGGTGGGGATATTAATTTTTCTTAGATCGAATATTGACTGTATATCGTATTTTATCAAAGTTTCAAATCCGAAGCAAACGTTCTATGCCCTAGAAACATAGCTATTCAAAAGTGTAAAGATTTGATCGAAACATAGCGCCGAGAAAAATATTACTATTAATTAAACATTAATTACGATCGTTAAAAACCCCTCCTTTATTGTATATCGTATGTTATGTACGCAGTTTCTCTTACTTAGTATTCGAGAGGTTCTGTGTTGTAAATTTCAATGAAACGACAGCTCGACACCCATGTTTGCCTTAATGAATCTCTGGATTTATTCACCTTATTTACAATATATTACACTTGTTTGAACTGGAAGTGGTATCTCGTATCGAGGTAACCTTTGCGGAAAAACTGTCTATCTTCAGAGAGAAATTGTATCTAAGCGCTGTCCCTGGGTCAGCACGTTCCTCACCTAGGTGGTGAGATTGAAGAGTGGGAAAAATGGTACATTTTTTGGGGAAAAGAACATCCCATTCGTTGACTGACCCGAGGGAGGAGCCATTCCTATACATCCCTATCGGCGGGGTAGGACATCCCCACCTCAAGCCAATCGCGGAAAGCAAATGTACAAACAAAGACGGTACTAGCAACGGACCCAGAGTCGCGTGACAAAAACGAAAGGCCCAAGTGGCCAACACGTGCGTTTAATTGATGACCCCTTGTCTCACGCGGACGGCGATCATCGACTTCGGGAACAATGCTTCCTTGAAAACATATTTTCCAACGACTCGGCAGACAGAGTTATTTATACGCAACTCTCAAGGAGTTGTGCTTAATGATGGTCCCGACGCCGATGGTCCAAGGGTGTGCAATTTGAGCCTCGGACCCTCATAAAAAAAATAAGAAAGTGCTGGCTTCCTCGAGGCCCTTGTAGAAGTGTCCCGAGGACCAACGGTATTTCACATGGAATTTTCCATGCATGTCATAACATCGTATATCGATATCGTCGGAGTCGAACATCACGATGTAAAAATGGTGAACATCTTAATTTCAAGTCCCGAGTAAAGGGGTTGTTTTTAGCGATCGCTCGACAATCATCGACACATTCGCAGTCCGGAACCAAACAATTAGGCATCGACGGTGGTCGGGAATCGGATTCCAGTTGGAGAAGCCGCGGAATGGAATTTTTCTGTGGTCTGTTTCGCATAGTTCGGGCGCTATGGTAATTCGCCGTCGGTGGCGAGGTGGGGGGTCAGCGGCTCTTCGACATTAGCATAGCCGACAAGCTTGCGGGCTCTGGATGGAAAGGCTCTCTCGCGGCGAAGATCGGCGAGGGTTGGTCCCGCGGGACTCGGGGGAGCGTCAAATAGGTTCAGAATGGCCTGTCTAACGTCTGCGGCCGAGGGGGTGGGAGTTGTGGAGGGATAGTGGCAGCAGGAGGCGAATGGAAATAACACGGTGGAACGCAGCCGGAAAGGGGTCTCGTAGTTACCGGTTAACGAGTCGACTGATTGTCTATAAAACTTGCTAACAAACTCTCGTCCCGGCTCAACCCCCCTCCCCGTTGCTCCCACACCCTCTGCTCTGTTTCCCCGTTCCCTCGGCTCACTCTCGCTTTCGCAGCTCTAACTGCCATTCCCCCTGCGACCCTTACAGCTAGCCGGAGGAACAGACCGGAGAAAGAGACGGAGGCGGAGTAAGGTCTTCCCCGACGACCTCGACAACTCGCTGCAAATTGGAAAATATAAAATGCAAAGTCGCCCCCTCGATTGCCTCCGAGGATGCCCTTTCGAGAGCTCGCCGTTTGTTCCCCCGAACCGTTATCCGGCGCTAACTCGGACGATTCCGCGATCCTGATGCCTCTCGCCCGTCGCTTTTTCGCGTCATTGCCAAATACACTGAGATCCTGGCAAGGTCTCGACAGGGTCACCGCTTCTTCGACGCCGCTCTTCGTTCCATTTCCTCGCGTCTATCTGCCTCGAATACGCCGGACGGCTGCGAGTGCCAGGGCAAACACCCGCGCGAGCAAACACCGGGAAACATTTACGTCGCGCGGAATCCTCCGGGTCGACGAAAATGAAAAATTCTCGCCACCTTGCCTTCTAATAGGAAGACGCTAGTCAGCTCACTGTTCACAATCAGTTTAAACTGTAGGGAATTACATGTATAGACAACACGTAATGTATAGTAATATGAGCGCCGTAGTTAGAGTGGGGATTACCGGCATCCAGAACAATTCGGCAGTCGCTCCGCAGTCGTTAAAGAGTATACAGTGTTCGTCAAATGCATTCACAAGTTACAAAGAAAATTATATTACTTTGTCAATTATATTATATATACAAATAAATATTCTATACCATATTAATTACAATATAAACAGCATTAATTTCGTTAAAAAATGTAGACCAACTATAAAATGGACACATTTTCAAGCTCGAGTCCTCCGTTTTTCAATCCCTCGTTCAGTTTTAATTGCCATTTTTACCGTCTGGTGTGGTCGGCGCAGTAGGACAGTCCAACCGATTCAGCTTCGTCAAGCGATCTCAGTCTCTCCAGCAAACTTTCCCCGAATTTCCCCGACGACACCAGAACCTTCCCGCTGTCTGCCGCTAATGGATTCGCCGTCGAACCCGCGCGGCCGATGCCTGGCAATTAATCGTGATTAAGCGATAATACGGCGCGGTGACGTCGCAGAATCTTTTTCGCCGCTGTCATCGTTCATTGTTCCGTCCCGGGTGGGAGCGGCTCCGCGTCCATAATGATTTTTTTTCTGTCCTATCGTCCGTCGGCCAAGATGAATCACACGAGCCAGCCGTACGGAAAAAGAGGCGCAAGCCAGCAGATCTTAGGAACAATATTCGGTGCAAATGGATACAAACGAGGTGATTGGCCCTGGCCAATCCATCACCGCGCGGGGTCGGCTCCTCGTTCCGCTCAACTTTTTCCCCCTGCGCACTCCACTCTCGGTTTATTCGCTGTTGGCTCATCCTTTCTTCTCGGTTCTTCATCTTCCTCTTCTTCTTCGTCTTCTTCTTCTTCTTTGGGCGTTGCGGTTCTTTTTCTGTCTCGCCTCCGTCAGAGGGAAGGGTCGCTCGACGCCCGAAATAAAACACATCCATCACCATCCGTATGCAGTGTCTGTCGATAAACAAGCCCTGAATAACGTTATGAAGCCGCCCTTTGTTTTCGCCGTTTCCATGGATTCCTGGTACGTTGGCGCGAGAGCGAACGCCATGCCAGAGCACCGATCGCCGGGTCACGAAACAATAGAAACCGCCACGGAATAGAAACGCGTTTATCGTTTTTTGATACGCGCTCGTTGTTAATGCACCACACGGAACTGTTTCGTTCCTATCCTCGATTTTCGCCGATGAAATTCCATCGATGCGCGAGACCCACCCTCTTCTTTCTTCTCATACTTTCATCCCTTCAATCTTCGGTCGGGAAATTTATGAAAGGCGGGGTCGCGCGACCCTTTCAACGATTATATAGAAATGCGATTGTTCTTGACGTGGACTGCAGTCTTTCATTTCACGGCGAGGAATAATTTCAGTATGAATATACCCAGAGTCCAAAACGTTGACACCGCTTCCTTTTATTATATCTAATCCTTCAGGTACATCAGCACGCCATACTGATTTTGCAAAATATTCTGCATAATTTTCTATTGCAGTTGACCTTAAGCGACCTTGAAAGACCTTCTCATATCTCCTTCACGTGTAAAAAGTTAGCAACATCAGATTATAAGTCCGACGATACCAAGGAAGTTTGGGCTGATTGATTCATTTTCGTCTAAATACTGCTAAATTTTAAACCAAATAAAACCGCAATCATTTTCGCACCATCTTTTATAGAATCTTCCAAATTACCGGATCGTCATAAGTGTCAAAGGTGTCCGCATTTCAAACGATCATATCCGGGTTTGATTGTTCGATTTGAACGTTCCCCGTCGTAGATTAGTGATTACACAGATGGCAGTCCTAATCGCAGCTCCATAAATGTCCCCTATAACGTCCTCGGTTACAGCGTTCGTCCGAAACTTCCCCGGCACGTTCCCCTCGATCCATCCTTCTCCGCGCTTCCCGTCGTTGATCTATTCCTTAATGCATGAAAATGAGATGCGACGCCCGCAACGGGTACTCCCGTTGAAATAGCACCGAGTGAACAGAGTGCACCGAGTGCACAGAGTGCAGTGCTGCACACACGGGTCGTGGACAACGGCGCACAGTGGTCTAAAACGCGAAATTTAGTGACATTTTGCCCAAAAACCAACTGTATCATATAGATATCTGTTGAGTGTTTATTGCTTTCTACATATCCATCAACCTCGAAAATGAAAACGTTAATAAAATTTAATAAAAACCATTACGGTAACAAACAATTAAAGTTGGAAGTTTTGAAGATAGCCTTTCTCATGGAAAAAATTGCTTTTCTTCTTTAAGATGCCCTGACGATCCTATTTAATATTTTCCTTCCAATTTCTTTTTAAATTAAAGGTTTATCTTTAAGCTGTAAATTACCATTTGTCAATTGAAAATTAGTATTTGTAATGCATTAAAAATGTTACACTAAATGTAATGAAGAAAATTTGCGAAATTATCAAGACTTCGCAAGGAATATCTATTGAGTCATAAGAGGTCATAGAATTTGACAAAATGGATAGTTTTCAGCATACTTTCCTCCATGTAATCACGCAAGAATCATTTCCTAGCTCGTCCTATATCAAAAGTTATTATTGTTTAAAGCCGTCCGTGCGGCTGTGTGTATTGCTTCTCGCATCCATCGCCGGGACTCCGTGACGACTAAGAAACACTTTAGACTCTAAACACTTCAAATCTTTATGCTATGCTACAATTTTTTCAGCGTTATATTCTATGTTTTTTCCTGTTTATTTAAATTTGGTTTATTTATGCATTAGTTCAGTATTACCATAGTTTAGTGCAGTGTATATTAATATAAAAGGAGAATTAAGTATAATTCTCCGAACGTTGTATACGTTTTAAACAATCATCTTATACGACCGTTTCTCCCACCAATATTCGGAAAAAAATGCTATCGATGAATTCGTTTGCCCGATCGACAGTTTCACGCCTACCCCCTAACTTATATTGTTGTCATTTATTAAGAATGGAGGCGTTCCGTACAAATCTGAATTTATTATATTAATTATTGTTTACATTTCACTTTGTGCTTTATACAGGTACCATAGATTGTGCATTTATAAGGATCAGATAAATTTTCTCCGGAGGCTTTGTAAAATCAAGAAACAAATTTTATTCAAATGGCGATTTCTCAAAAATTTAGAAGAATAATATACTGACTACGCTGAATGTATTCCGTTCCAAAACAATTTGCTAAAAGTTGTTAAATTTGTAAATATTTTTAAAAAATAGCAAAAATAGCTATTAAATAAACGAAAAGTATACCACATTATACATTGTTAAAAAAGATTACATGTTAATATCCTACACCGCAAATTTCACGTCGATATCTTTAATAGCTTAGAAGTTATACCAAAATGTCACTAAATTTCGCGTTTTAGACCACTGTGCGGCGGCGTAGACGATGCGACGTGGCTTGTCAGCGAGCGAGATAAACAGAAACAGAGAAAACGAGAAAGAGGGAGACAAAGGGATAGAAAGAAATAGGAGAGAGGAGAGAGAGAGAGAGAGGGGAAGGGAAAACAGGGGAAATTTCGAGAGGAGAAAGACACACCGGCGTCCCGTGGTTTCCGTTCCGTCGTCGACGAGGAGGAGGCGGCTCTGGATGTTGGCTCGCCTTTAAGCGGAGAATGTATCACGCTCGCCGGGACCAAGGTAAATTCGCGGACCACGCTGCGACGTGACCGTTCTCGTTCCCGTTCCCGTCGTCGTTTACCCGCACAATGCAAGGGCGGTCGTCGTCGTCCTCGCCGACGTAAACTCTCGCCGCACGCCGCGCTGGAACGAGAGCCAAGCTCCCGCTCGAACACGCCGGACGCTGCGCCGAATGAAAACGTTCGCCCCGACGACTCGTAATTTCCGACGACCACCGGATGATGCGAGACGACGACATTTGCCACCCTTTCTCTCTCTCTCTCTCTCAAAGCTCCGTCCTTCTTCCCCTTTATTTCTTATCACCACTTGATCCACAGGCTTTTCGCGCTGCGATGGAACGCCGAGTCATCGTGCTCTGGTGCGAGATCGGCGATGAGGGTTTTTTCGGTTTAGGGCTGTTTGCGATATAGCTTATTGAGTGGTTGGAGTGTGTGTACCTTGGAATGATGATGGCGACGATGCTCTTTTCGTTTCCTGCTACAACTAGAGTCTACGATTTTCGACACGTGTCAAACATAGCGAGATTCTACAAAATTAATTTCAAGGTCACAAGGTCAAAAATTTCTTTATTGCATCGTATTCTGTTCATCACAAGTATGAAAATTGCAAAAAGAACCACCGGTCACACCGTTCTCCTAAATATTTATGCTAAAGTTTTTTCATGATCAAACTAGTTTTATTTATATGGCATTCTTAACACTCGATCCTCAATTACTGAGCAAGGCACCATCAAGGGTATACATTATTTTCAAAATGTTTACAACCCAAATCAAACCCCCTGGTTTGCTCAAAATTTTGATGTCCACATTAAAAGGGGTTTCATAACCACAGTAAACCGTATCAGGGCCAATCATTATTATCTCGCTGCCTCTCTGCATCGAGTTAACATTGTTAGTGATCCTAGTTGTAAGCGTAGTTATAGCTCCGAGGACTTAGATCATGTTTTATGGCACTGTTGTCTTTATGATTCCCAAAGAATTAAATTAGTTAATAAGTTGCGTAAAATTAAGTTTTTTCTACCATTAAAAGCGGACATTTTCTTTGCTAAACACAATGTTAAAGGCTGTGAATTTATTGTTCAGTTTTTATGCGACTGCAATCTTCATCTCTAGAGATCATTAATTCTGTCATTGTACACTAACTGTAAGACTACAGTGGTCGAAATTTCTATAAAGTCACTGTATTTTGTGCCCGTGCGAAATCAATGCGGGCCGGTTTATGTACTTCTTCAAGGCCTGGTTTACGTTGTATTTTTGTCCAGAAGAATTTAAAAGTTGCTGCACACGTCTTGTTGTTACTGGGAGCTCCAATTCAGCTCTAAATTGTGCTGCATTTTTCCTTTCCTTAGCTGCAGACCTCATTAATATTGAATGTTGTCTCTTTGACTATTTTTTATTACTACCTTTATGATGATTTTTTCCCGTAATTTTCACGTAAATTGATATAATTATTAATCACAGTATATGACCGATTAGTTTTCTTAGCAATTGCGTGATTAGAGCAGGCCATATCTTTATAAGCATCGATTGATGCTTTTTCTTCACTTGTTAGTACTTTTCCTCTTGGCATTCTCATACACGTGAATCAAATGATAACAAACAGCATTTCTGTGAGTTTTAAAACTAATACTTTTAGAATATTCGCAGTTTTCCGTAGTTCTCTGCTCAGAATACAGAAAAACACTAAGTGACTTTATATGTAGAAACTTCGCACTTGTATTCTGCACCACACAGAAAAAATCAAAACAAACGTAAATAGTAAACATAGCGGTCTAGAGTACGCAGTCGCTCTATCCGAGTATCTACAAGGCACAAGACCAGATACGATAAATCAACAAAAATGGTGATATTTTTAAAATATCTATGAAAAAGAAGATGACTTTATAGAAATTTCGGCCACTGTACTGTAGAAAAAAACTGTTAAAGCTGAAATAAACCTATAATAGGTTACAGTGGCTCAATGAAAAAAAAGTTTTATTTATATTATACTTACAAAGAGATGTTGTCAGTATAAATATTCACTCATGAACCGCGCGTTTTCGACCGCGGCCATATTAGAGACCTTGTACCAACGGGAGCAGTGGCGCTAATCGATGGACATTGCAGATATCGTCGCGATCTCGTTGCAGATCGTCACAGTGATAGGAAGGGACAGTTGACGGAGCGTTGCAACGAGAACGAAAGCCGGAGTCCGATGGAAACGCGAGGGAGTAACGACTTGACCGGTTAATGGCCGGTTTTACACAGCGTGCGTGTCACTGGCGTTCGCTATGTTCGCTATGTCCGCGTCGAACGGTTTCCCCTTGGTCCTGCCGGAGTCTTCGGCGAGTTACACTGGCTACAAACCGTCGGGCCAGCGTGAAACGACGGGACGGAATAAAATTAACGAGGATAGATTTACGAGCTCCGTTCGCCGTCGCCGTTTTTCACCCCCATGGGAAACCCATCGAAAAAGACGGGGCTGAAAGGAGGCCGGACGAGTGTTGTCGCGAGAGACACGGGGAACTCTAAATTCCGCGGGCCACGGCGAGACAACGGTTAATAAATGGATGAAACAAGCCTGGCGCCTTAACGACGAAGATATAATAGAATTATAATTATCCGCGTCTCGTTACGCGCCCGCCTCGACATCCCCTCTGCGTAAAAGTTTCCTTTAAATGTTACCGCGGGCGTGCTGAAAATGCTCTTCTTCTTTTTCATTTTGTTCAGTTTTTTTGTTCGGGTTCCACCGCTGCGACTAAAGCAACAGTTACGATTAACTCCGCGGGCAAAAGTTGGCGCGCGTGGGTCTCCCTTTGGGAGACACATTTCATGATAACGACGCCGAGAAAAATTCAAATTTAATTCGCCCCGCGGTACGAAAATTACGCGGGTCGGGGACGCTGTGTGCCGGGGTTGAAATTAATTCCGCGTGAATTCCGGTCGCAATGGGCGCGCGCGGATCTGCCGTGCCCGGACCAGCCAGGCAGGGATTATTTTTTCGTTGTCTCTCGCTCTTTTTGGTGGCCCGATACCGCCCCCGGAAACCATAGGTCGCGGGAACGTTCGATTTTCCGGGGAAGTCGACGCACTTGCCGCATCCGGAACCCGGCAGCTCGTTCGCGAGTTGATTTTCGATTAAAATTCGTGGAACAGCGGTCTCCGATTTCGACAATCTGGGTCGCGCCGGCCGGGAGCGGCATTGTTTGTTGCTGCTGCGGAATCGCGGAATCGAGATCGCAACGCGATACCGGAGGCTGGCTCGATTTACGAGTGGCGAACAAGGGACGACCGAAACACGTTCGCCAAGCCGCCGCGCCGCATTGAAATATTCTGATGCGCGCGAACAGATAGCGTGACAAATTGACGGCCCTACGGGGTTAAAAAGGAACACGCCACGCGTAAATCGATCCCTCAGAAAAAGAATCGAGGCGGAGATGAAACGGAGGTTCTGCGATTGCGGAACAGGGACGAAGAAAGCGACCGAGCTGGACCATTCGGTAGCCTCAGCCGGATCAAGCGAGATCGAATTTACGGATGTTCTGGAGGTATATAAAAACGCAACAAAATTTTTGAAAATTTGACAAGACATAATCCTTACTAAATTAATGCAATTACCAAAGTTTGGGTTCGATTCACTGCACCGTTTAAGAATTGTAGGAACTTAAAGTTTGCACATTTTAACACGTCTTCTTATGGAGAATTCATAAAATTCCACTTCAAATCCTAACGCAACTAGAAACTCCAGTTTTTTTTATATATAGTAAAAATTATGTAATTAATTATGTTCGAAATTTATAAGGATTCACTAAACAGTTACAGAGCAAAAAAATTATAAACTGTTAGAAAACGTCAAATTTATCGTGTTGTCTCTCACTAACATGGAAACGCGACAAGTGTGGGACCACTGAATATAGCTACAGAGGGTACAGTACTCGCAAAAGTTTAATGCAAAATATACTCATGAACGGCTTTCATTGCCATGTATTGATGGACTTCAAATTTCTTGTACTCTTGTCTCCCATTGTACCTCCAGAACATCCTTAAATCGGTGGTCTTCGATATTAGTTAAATACGTATGAGTGATGACGGGGACGAAGAAACTGTTGCGACTGGAGGTGTGCGGGAACAATCTGAGTTGTCCATGTTGATCCAGACAATTATATATACTGAGAAAAAAAAGTAATTACTTCAATAACACGCGTGTTATTGTAATTTTTTGATGAATATCAATGTATTCTTTTCAATAGTATGAAATTTAGAAGCAAATCGTGATGCATTTGAATTGTCTATCATGAAATGATTGAAAATAGTATTTGATTCAATACCGTATATTATTATTCGTAATATTTCTTAGTAATTGTGCATAAAAGGTCCCACCTCACCGATCTTGATAAAATTTAAATATGTTGTCAAACTTATCATTCTGAACAACATTTTCCTATACATGTTAGCGTCGCTCAGTCTTGGTTTTTGAGATATTTGCGAAAAACTATCGCCAATAATCTATTGAATTTTCTGTATTCCTGTACGCTCTACGGCAACGTAGAGATTATTGGCGATAGTTTTTCGCAAATATCTCAAAAACCAAGACTGAGCGACGGTTACATGTATAGGAAAAAGTTGTTCAGAATCTTTACCCTGACAACATATTTATCAAAATCGGTGAGGTGGGACCTTTTATGCACAATTACCTATTTCTTTCTTTCCTTCAATCAGATATGTTGTTAAAAATTTTGAGAAATGTATTGATTTATACTGGAATTGGTTTGAGGCCATATCTGTTTTTTTTTTTAAACATTGATGGTCAAGCTTATATGATTGGCGGAAGTGAGAAATTCAATAGTATTAAATATTAAAATAAATTCATATGATATTGGCACTATTCATTAGTACATCTTATTGAATCAACGTATATTTTTTTTCTTTCTACAGGATTTTTTTCTCAGTGTAGTGTTCCTCAACTACTCTCAATAAGTTAGTAGATCTATCTATGGAAATCATTTTGTAACGGATACTCTGAAGTAAAAGGGTGGCAGCCTGTCGGACCACAATTGGTTAAAGATTATTCCAACAACGAAGATTTAATTTCTTGAAAAAATCGAACAGCAGTAGTCCCATCATCTTTGATTCCTCTTCGTCACTCACCCTTCCGCTTCCACCCTTTGTGTTCCGCAAGCGTCGTGTTCCGTCCGTCGGGTCGATCGAACAATTATAAGGGGCCGCAGAAGTTCCCGGTTCAAACACTGTTGTCGCAATTACGTAAACGTGGAGGGGGATGGCAGGAGGTTGTCGCGATATGACGAAAGAGTACAACCTTTATTTCAAATCGGCTCGAGAGAAGGATAGAACAAACGGTGGCAGAGAGGAAGGAGGGGGGTAAGGTGCGCGGAGGTGGTAAGGACGGTAGGTTGGCGCTCGGACAGAGAAAAGAGGAAAGTTTTGTCTTCGGTGGAAGTTCCTTTTGTCGAAGGAATCAAGAGAGCTCGTTACCGATCTGCAGCGCGGAACGATGGAAGTCACTTCGCCGAGAATCGGTCGTCTTACGGCACAGTTCGCGACAATGGAGGCGTCTGTAGCCGGGGACAAGTTTCTTCCACGCGAGTCCTCGAAGAACCAAGGCTCTGTTCCGCTCTCTGTCTACCTTGATCCTGCAATCCGCCTGTCTCCCCTTGATTCCGTGTACGGTAAGTTCGTTATGGTGGCCACGATGCTCGTCGAGGCAACCGGGCTCCATCGAGCGTGGCTCTGTTGCGCTTCGTCTAGCGCGAATCCAGCAATTATTCGATCTTATTTATCCAGGAGTCGCACGCAAGATTATTACAAAACTTTCCTCGTTCCTATGTAACTCGAAACATAGTTCGATGAGACCCGCGCTCCGGAAAGCGAACGCGACTTCGTTCTCCAAGATGCGATACATATACAGATTTTAAATAAAATCGGCCTTCTGCGGCATTTTTGCGAACGGTTTAGTGAGAAAAGTCAAGTACAGTGGTCGAAATTTCTATAAAGTCACTGTGTTTTGTGCCCGTGCGAAATCAATGCGGGCCGGTTTATGTACTTCTTTAAGGCCTGGTTTACGTTGTATTTTTGTCCAGAAGAATTTCAAAGTTGTTGCACACGTCTTGTTGTTACTGGGAGCTCTAATTCAGCTCGAAATTGTGCTGCATTTTTCCTTTCCTTAGCTGCAGACCTCATTAATA
>CM052286.1:3198727-3212652 GCA_028455765.1 Lasioglossum oenotherae | reverse complement strand
AAAAAATTACAATAACACGCGTGTTATTGAAGTAACTACTATTTTTTCTCAGTGTAGCATTTCGCCAGTCATTCTACTAGCAGAATCTAAAATTGATTTTTCCACGAAATTTAAGCTATGTATATTATCAAGGAAATTGATTGCGGTGATTTCTGTGTAAGCAATGCGATAGTATTCGATGACGCAGGAAAAGTCCGCCCCTCGGTGGAAGGAAATCCATGAAACTTCCAGCCTTTGCCTTTGCTCCCCAGCAAAACTCCCCGAAGACAGAAGATGAATCTCATTTTTTAGCTTATCGGCCTGTTCGGTTAACTCACCCGAATCGATAAGGGAGAGTTCTAGCCTCCAGCTTATAATCGGACGTTCTTCGGCCAGCCGATAAGACGAATCCTCCCCCGGACTGGGTAGATTACCTGAGCCCCAAGCTGGGAGCCTAGTCAGGCGATCTCTACGTGCCACGCAACCTCGATAACGAAAAATTACGCTCCTGAGTCGACTGTGTCGCCCGGTTTACTCCAAAAGACTAAACAATAATTTTTTAGCCTCAGGAAGCCTATCTTCACCATCACTGTTTCCTCTAGAAACAATTAACAAAAATAACATTGCTTTTCAAAATACAACAGAAAGAGTATTGGGTTTCACTACATTATTTTTCAATACAAATATTAAAATGCTGTCCTGACTAATTCACTCACTCACTGATCAACGCCCAGGCTAAACCCTTGGACCTAGAAAGCTGAAATTTAGCACAGAAGTTTCCTTTATGATCTATACAAAGGATAAGAAAGGATATTTCGAAATTCAACCCCCAGAGGGTGAAAAGGGGTTGAAACGTTTCTATGAGGAATGTTTTGTTCGTAATCGGAGTTACTTCATACTTGGTCTCAATGCTCTTTGATAGAATTAATCAAACACCTGTTTCGGCATTTCAAAAAATTGAACCCCCGAGGGGGTGAAAAGGGGTTGCAACATTTGTATGAGAAATATTTTGTTCGTGGTCGGATTTACTTCATACTTGGTCTTAATGCACTTTGATATAATTAATCAAACATCTATTTCGGCGTTTTAAAAAATTCAACCCCCGAGGGGGTGAAAAGGGGTTGCAACTTTTAAATGAGAAATATTTTGTTCGTGGTCGGATTTATTTCATACTTGGTCTCAATGCTCTTTGATATAATTAATCAAACATCTATTTCGGCGTTGCAAAAAATTCAACCCCCGAGGGGGTGAAAAGGGGTGGCAACGTTTGTACGAGGAATATTTTGTTCGTGGTCAGACTTACTTTATACTTAGTCTTAATGTTCTTTGATATAATTAATCAAACACCTATTTAGGCATTTTGAAAAATTCAACCCCTAAGGGGGTGAAAAAGGGTTTTGAAATCTAAGATGGCGGCATGACATAAAATTAAAACTCTATAGGGGTGAATGGGGGTTTAAAAGTTTTTATGGAGAAACAATATCAATTTCCGAGGGCATTAAACGGTTTTCACTGTGCGAGCGAATCCGCGCGCAAAAGCTAGTACATTATACTATGGCGTGCATACAGTAGTATTCGAAATACCCAGTATATGATAGTGTGAAATTTTTCGAGGAGACTTTATATATTAACATTTCCTTTTTCCCAGCGAAGTCTCAATTTCTTAGATAAATAAATTCCTTGATCAAACAGATACGATTCTACCTGCGTTCCACCATGGCGATACCTACTTACGTCGTAACATGGCGGGACACTTGCTAATGGAAGACATACCAGGTCGGTATCTAGACGGCGGAGTTTCTGCCTAGAAGGTTGGTCATCGAGCGAACCGACCTCCCAACTGATAGCTCCGAGACACACTTAAGGCTTAATTGAATTCCGACCACCGGCAACTTCGAACTCCACCCTAGGACGCGCGCGCGCGCTTGCCTAAATCACATTGCCATTTACGGGCGGGGGTCGAAAGGAACGAACACAGTGGCCACTAGAATATAGGGCTTAGATCGATCAGTCGAATCGTTGCTCTCTCGGTCTTCTTATAAAGAACGTCGAACACGGTTTCTTAGAGCGAGAGAGGAACTCGGCGAGGCTGACCGACGCCCTAATCGGGACGCAAACTTTCCGGACAGGAACTATGTTGTGTACTGTTACCAGATCTTCGCCTGAAATGCTATAGTGGAACTTTGGACTCGACGAATACGGTTATTTAAGTTGTGTCAAGTTCGATTTAGGTTCGCCCAACCGAGTGACTGAGTTTCGCCGTTGCCCAAGCATGATTGGGGACTGGTCGAACTATACAATTTTGTTCCCTCCGACTTTCGTAGGAATTATTGGAGGTGATTTAGGAGTGATCAATTGGATCGTGCAGTAAATGTTTTTTATTATTTATTATTTATTTATTTTGAACGGACAGAGGTCCATTTATACAAATGTTTACAATAGAACAAAGACTTAACATAAGTTACTAAGAAAGGACATGCACAAAAAGAAAACAGAAACTATTGGTATAAAGGCACTGATATTATACGTTAATCCTGCGTAATTTTTTTTGAAAGTTTGTATCGACTCATTAAAATAGTCAATACTGTTATATAGAGTGTTGGAGTTCGCAATAATTAGGATTTATTAATCCATATGCGGATTTGCATTTAAGTGTTTGAAAACCTGCCGGAGACCTCAAAACACGTTCAGGTGCGTAAAAATTGATTCGCATAAGGAGAGAGGTACAATCTATATGGTTATTAATTAAATTAAAAATAAAGCTCTGGTCGGATACTCTTCTGCGAGCAGACAGTGTTTACAGGTTGACTATGTTTAATATTGTGGAGTAATCGTGGTCAAAGATTGACATAGGATTATTAATCTTATAAGAACAAAACCTGAGAAATTTATGGTGCACTCTCTCTAGCATGATTTCGTAATTTAAGCTATTCGGAGGCCATATAACTGAAGCAAATTCCAACTGGGGACGGACAAGGGCAATATATAGCAATCTAATTGTGTGTATTGAGTGGAAATGAGTAGAAAAGCGTAGTATAAACCTGAGTGTTCTTGATGCGGAATTAACAATGTTATGAATATGTTTGGAAAAGTTCAAGGTTGAGGAGAAATGACTACCTAAGTTCTTTACCTCACTTATTGAAGAGAGAATACAATCATTGAGACGGTAAGGATATGTGAATGGTAGAGAGCGACGGGAAGACCGCATAACATGGCATTTTTCAATATTGAGTTCCATACCATTCTTGCAACACCACTCACTAAAACGATCTAGGTCTGCTTGTAATCTGGAAGCATCATTAAGTTTTATTGGTTTGAGGAAACATTGTGGTATTTAAAAAATTATGGAGCAAGATTGAAAGATGATAGTTGAAGCAGCCAGTTAGATTTGCTGCCATTCATTGCACTTTATTTCCTAGCTTGTCATGCCTGTCAAAAGAACTGACAGGTTGCCAGCTCACAATTTTTCTAATTTATGACTTTTCATGTCCAATTTCGCCCCCCTTATCTTGAAAACAGTGTACGTTGCACTCGCTTAATAAAATGTTGAAACAATTTAAACCTAACCACGAAGACCGATAGGAAAATAAACGAGGGCAGCGAACCTAATCGTCGAAAACCGCGACTGTCGACCGAATAGCAATCTACCCGTTCCCTATCGCTCCATTTTTCCAAAGGCCCCCGGTCAGAAAACACGGAATCACGCCAAGCTATTCCAATCTGTTTGTATACTTTGTATCGTGGCAATCGCGGCTCTCCTTGTTGTTCCGCGAATACATTAACAGGCCCGTTTCCCGTCACGTGAGCGCCCTGGTATCGTGACAGAGGCAATTTTCTGAAATTCCTATCCCGCCGTCGTCGTCGCTGCGTACGAAGATCGATGGGGGCGGCTTGTCAGACGCTACCGTTTCCCGTCTTCAGCCTTGAGGACAACCTAACGAATGATCCCGTGGCCCGACGAAAAAAAAAAGAATTTTCGTAAATCGTCGGAAGAACGCCCGGCACTTGAATCTTTCGGGATCAAGGGATCGAGGACGAGTGCAGCTTGGGATTGGGGCGGGGTGCAACCCTTTCGGGATTCGAATGGAGCAGGTTTCTTTCATTCTAGTGATCTGACAAGTGAGGTATGGTAGGCAAAATTGCTGGAACTTCGTTGAGTTTTATCCAATTTTTAAATTATTTTATTCGGTCAGAATTGAAAAGTATCTTTATGTTACGTATTGTGAATGTCAATTTTGATATTGTTCAACTTTATCCAATTTGTTTTAATAATTTCATTCCGCCAGAATGTAAAAGGATTTTCATATATTAAGCACGGTGAATGTCAATTTTAATCTTGCTCGACTTCATCGAATCATTTTGACAATTTTCTTTGATCAAAATTGGCAGACATATTCAGAATAATTATTGTTGATTATCCTTACATCAATTTCTATTTTTTGAACATCGAAGAATCGGTCTTCGGAAATGGAGAATCGGTTTCGATATGCGATTGTCTTCGGATTAGTAATGCACTCGCGAGATGTGTCTTGGTAGAAGATGACGGACTACTTGACGCGGACGCGTGAAGAAGACGGCGAGAACGGCCCCGTCACCCATCGAATCGGCCGGCCGATTACTTATTAATTACGGCGCAACCGATCGTTCCGGAGATTCAAAGGGAGACCGGGTTTCGAAATTGGAAGTGGACGAGCTTGTTATTAGGAGATCCATTCTCGCGAGACCGTGCGATGAGTCAGCGGGATATTTCAGGGACGAGGATAGAGCTCGCTAACGACATTCCGGTCTCACGCTCGGCTACCCTTCGACGGTCTCGTCCTGTGCATCGGCGGCCATTTGGTCTCGCGAACCACCGCAAAACGTCGGGGAAACTTAATTAACCTGACGCCTTCGCGAACGCCGCGTAAGGAGAATCTTTTTAAGCGCTACCCTCCGCACGAGCCGTCGCGACGCTTCGCCCGTGAAACCGTAAATATTATCCTCCCTGGACTGCCGTTCACTCCCTTCCGTACTCCTTCAATTGACCTCCAGGAACACTCTAATTTATTCTAAGCTGCTCAAAACACCCATTGCAAGGAACGAGAATGTCTCCACTGAGAAAAAAATCCTGTCGAAACTAAAAAAATATATGTTGATTCGATAAGATGTACTATTGAATAGTGCCAATATCATATCAACTTATTTTAATATTTAATACTATTGAATTTCAATAGCCAAACTCATTTCCGCCAATCATATAAATATAAGCCAATAGCTTGACCATCAATGTTTTCAAAAAAATAAGACATGGCCTCGAACCAATTCCAGAATAAATCAATACATTTCTCAAATTTTTTAACAACATATCTGATTGAAGGAAAAAAATAAATATTACGAATAATAATATACGGTATTGAATTGAAAACGGTATTGAAAATAGACAATTCAAATACATCACGATTTGCATCTAAATTTCATACTATTAAAAAGAATACATTGATATTCATCGAAGTAAAAAAGTACAATAACACGCGTGTTATTGAAGTAACTACTTTTTTTCTCAGTGTAGACACGCCACTATTACATCTTCGTTGTTTTTGAGTTCATGGAAAAGTTATGTGGTTCAAGGGGTCCGATAAGGGTCGAGAAGTTTGAATATTATTTTTCACCAGATTTCAATATCATTTGTATTTTTTTAAAATTTTTTTAAAAGAAAGATCAAAGTCGATGACTCGGGCGGTGGACCATTTTTACAATTTTATGATCGATATTTAAAAATAATAGTACACTGAGAAAAAAATCTTGTCGACACAAAAAAAATATATGTTGATTCGATAAGATGTACTATTGAATAGTGCCAATATCATATGAACTTATTTTAATATTTAATACTATTGAATTTCTCACTTCCGCCAATCATATAAGCCAATAGCTTGACCATCAATGTTTTCAAAAAAATAAGATATGGCCTCGAACCAATTCCAGTATAAATCAATACATTTCTCAAATTTTTTTAACAACATATCTGATTGAAGGAAAAAAAGAAATATTACGCATAATAATATACGGTATCGAATCATATAATACTTTTAATCTTTTCATGATAGACAATTCAAATACATCACGATTTGCATCTAAATTTCATACTACTGAAAAGAATACATTGATATTCATCGAAGTAAAAAAATTACAATAACACGCGTGTTATTGAAGTAACTACTTTTTTTTCTCAGTGTCCTTTTAATCATTTTAGCTTGTTCAAAATGATACAAGGGTGTGTAGATATACAGGGTGAGTCACCTAACGTTGCCACCTCAAATATCTTCGTTATTTTTAAAGATACGTCAAATGTCTGAAGGACAAAGTTGAATGGTAAAATGTGGCTCATACGATACCAAAAAAGTTTTTGTTTTTATGTAATTTTTTCTAGATACGAAGATCACCTTAATTTTTTTAGATTAAATGAGGCAGTTTTTAACACATCAATCGATACAGCTCGACATTCGTTATAGAAAAGTGCTAACTACTAAGACGTTACACTGGTAAATAAACGCTAATGTGTTAGTACGACAGTAATGGTGTTTTAGAATTATTTAAATTGAAATGTGAACAACTAACTTTTCGACATAAATAGGTTAGTACTTTTTTTATAACGAATGTCCAGCTGCATCGACGGATTTATTAAAAAATACCTCATTCCATTAGAAAAAATGAAGGTGACCTTCACATCTCAAAAAAATTACACAAAACCAAATATTTTTTGGTATCGTATGAGCCACATTTTACCATTCAACTTTGTCCTTTCGGACGTTTGACGTATCTTTAAAAACAAAAAAGATATTTGAGGTGGCAACGTTAGGTGACTCACCCTGTATACATATTTGCTGTTTGTCATATGAAATTATTGTTGAGTATTAATATGGACAGACAGGCATTGCATCGTTGCATTATTGCATATCAAAACGTGATAGGATGCTACGCAACGGTGCAGTAGCTAATAATATGATATGTAATGGTAATACAATATGCAGATACATGCCTTAACAATCATCTGAAATTGTGTTTATGTTTGTACATATGTGCCACCTAGTCATTTTTAAGTGCATAAAATCCACAGTCCAGTAATACATCATTCAAAAGACAGTCAATATCAAATGTTAAATTGAAGACATTGTGATGCAAAAACCAAAAGTGTTCACCTTCCAATCATCTCAATGATATACCAATGACATACTCGTTGAAGTTTTATGTATGTATTTATTATTCAATAAGTTTAATTACAAGTCTGTGTGCATCTTCATGCAAAATATAAATGTTCTACAAAAACTGCAACCAACAGGAGCTAGTTAAAAATGAATTTCTTGGTTCGAATAAAGCTCAAACAATATAGTACGATCTTTTAATCCATCTGATAACTTTCCTGTGTTAATTACCAAAATGCTGTCGCTCCAGGACGCCAAGTAACGCATGATAACGCAAGAATCAATTTCCGTTTTACCGGCTTTCAAGAGCTACTGTCATTAACCACCACCGATTACAACAGCTTTATGCAACGAGAACTGCAAGCACACGCAACCACCCGGGAACCCGAAAGTAATCCACAGCCACGCCTGCATCGCCTCAACCCCGCGACGCCTCTCTCTCTCTCTCTCTCTCTCTGTTTCTTCTACTCCTTTCTTCTCCCTTAACGACGTTCCCGCAGAAGGATAATACGAATCCCTGGAGGTACTTCTACTTTACGATCCACCTTCTTCCCCCTCGCTATCCTCTAGGATTTGCTATCTCCGCTTCTGTTTCGCCGCGCCTCGGACACGATTGTATGTTTTTACGGTGGCACATGGTTCTGGGCTGACCAAATCATATTTCTAAATTCTTCTTCCTTCTCTATCTTCCCACTCTATCTATCCTTTCAACCTGCACATGTTCTCTAGAGCGTTGATGAAGCTTCGGGATCATTATCTTGTTATAATGTCCGTAATGTTGATCCCCTGTCGATTAAACGAGATCCTGATGGTGAAAGCACCAGGTGTTGGTGAGGAATGCTTTTGTACCTTTCAGCCTGTTCTTCGGGCTGTCTTCGATATTTAGTAGATGATCAGTAGTGACAACGAGGAGTGTTGTCAAATTAGAGCGTAAGAGATTAATAGGTTGCCTGTCACCTACATTGTAAGTTACATTGTTGTTACATTGTAACTCAGTTATATTGTAATTTATAATTCAGATCTTCATTCAATTAAATTACAATATAATTCGTGGTTGCAATTGGAGTACAATTATAAAATACTTTGTAATTAAATTACATTAATTACGAATTACGATGCAATTAAATTAAAATAAAAAATTAAAGAATAATAAAGTAGTAGGTAACTAGAGGTTTAAAAATCCATGTGAAGGTTTCAATCGGAAGGAATTTATTATTTATAAATTTATAATACCCGAACAGAAATAACTTCTGCGTTATACATTTTTTAATTTAAACCGTAAACATGAAATAGTGTTACGTATCATGGACGAGGACGAGGAATAGAAACTACGCCGCATAAATAGCAAACAATTAAATTACAATATAATTCGTGGTTGTAATTGGAGTACAATTATAAAATACTTTGTAATTAAATTACATTACTTACGAATTACGATGTAATTAAATTAAAATTAAAAATTAAAGAATAATAAAGTAGTAGGTGAGAAGAGGTTTAAAAATCCATGTGAAGGTTTCAAACGGAAGGAATTTATTATTTATAAATTTATAATATCCGAACACAAATAACTTCTGCGTTATACATTTTTAAATTTCAACCATAAACATGAAATAGTGTTACGTATCATGGACGAGGACGAGGAATAGAAACTACGCCGCATAAATAGCAAACAAGTATATGAAAGAAAAATATATCGCACTTCTTCAAAGTTCTGAGCAATAATTTGGAGAACTGTATTTGAATTATATTGTGTTTCAATTATATTGTATTTCTTATTTATACTGTATTTCAATTATATTGTATTTCATTTGCACATCTGATTAAAATACTTAGTAATTTAATTAATTGAAAGGTTTGAGTTACGTAATTGAGAATTACTATACAATTGAAACACAATGTAATTCAATTGCTTCATTGAATTATAATGTAATTGAATTAGCACAGCTCTGTCGTGGAGAACACAATTCACAAATCTATTTTTAAACATAAATAAAACGTACAACAAGTTGTACAATTAAATAAGTTGTTTTTATTGTGTGTGACATTGACGAACATCGATGTGGCACTCAACATGTCGAACGTTAAATGTTGCAAGCCAGCAATACGCTAAAATCGCAGTACAGGACTCTGAACGCTCGACCAGCTGACAGAAGGCAACGATCATCAAGAGTATCGTTCGGTGACACCGTGCTGAAAAGTACTATCAAATTAAACGAAGCCTTCCTTCTAGCAGGTAACATCGACGACGACGTTTATTTGTTTGCGACGCAAAGACTGCTACATAATATCTGCGAGTGCGACGCTAAAATTGCAGTACAGAACAATTGAGAATAGAACGCACGAAGGGCAGACGGATCGCAAGGATCATTAACGTTCGTTGATACCGTGCTGGAAAAGTACGTCGGAGTTAAACGGAGCCATACGTTTTACAGGTAACGGGAGTCGCGACATTTACTTGTTTGCGATGCAAAGACTGTTCCTGGGTATCTGCGAATGCAGGGCTATTCTCGGGACGTTCCAGCCGTCGTAAAGAGGGGAAATTGAAACGGGATCGGACAAACAGGATTCCGTTTAATAACAGTAAAGCCTTTTCGCCGTGGATGGTGCCTCGAGTGTGCGGGTGGCTCCTGCGCAAGGTTTTCACACCCTTGTCGCTGCGATATCTCCCTCGTGATCATTCGCAGCGGAAAGGGCGAGGCGCTGCGCTGTAAAAGCGCGGGCAAACTGTTACGCTCCGACAGTAAACACGCCTAATCTTGGCCGAGACGAGTTTACACGGGAGCAGCTCGGGTGACAGCTACCGAGTGTTAGAGAGAAAGAGAGAGAGAGAGAGAGAGAGCAGGAGATACCAGCAGCAGTCTCCGGGAGCCTGCCAACAGAAACGAGCAGCTGCTATTCTTTCCGAGGCTATTTCGTTACACGGGTCGCGCTTAGGGCCCAACAGCCTATCAAATGTTTTACGACCGCCTTTTTGGCGTTAGCTACCGGGGACAATTACGGGAAGGCGATCCCGCGACTCGTCCACCGGCAAAAACTCGATTCAGTCAAAAATTGAATGGCGAATTCCGCCATGGTTTACGAGAGGAGGCGGCGCGAAATAAAACCGCGCGATAGATTCGTGGCGGAGATAAATCGTTGACGATCCACATTCGGCTACAGCGGTGCTGGAACCTGGGTTTTCATTATTTCAGGCTGAGGACTCGTCTGATAAAGGATCAGACATGATTTCGGATGTTTCTTGCAATTCTGATTGAAGATGTCCCGCATCCAAGTGACTGAGAAAGTTTTCATGGATCTTCGGTTCGGGAAGCTTCATAGTCAGTATAGGATCAGTTTAGAATACAGTTACCCTCTCTCCGTCACTATCATATTCGTCACGTGGGATTGTGACCCAGCCAGAGTTGGGCAAACATCAACTAATATTTAAAAATGACTAATAGTCTGATTGATTGTTAGTCAAAACTTGAAAAAAGTCAGTTTTAACTTTTTGATTAGTTAGACATAACTACATGGCACTAGTTAGTCACAACTCTAGGTAATCGTTAGTTATTGCTTATTAGTTGTGATTAATCATTAGTTAGTTTAAATGATCAGTCATCAATCTTTAGTCGTCAGTCACTATTGTGCGATTAACATACCTTAATATGTATACTTAAACTATATCGAAATTAGCAGTGACCAAACGTGTCATAATCTGTAATTTATATGTTTATAAACTAATAGGCTATTTTTTTGCTATTATTATGTCTTATTTTAACTTATAACCATTTTTAGTCATTAGTCATACTGAAATTCTGATTGCGTATTTAGTTATTAGTTATGCCATTATAGTCAGTAGTCAATATTCATCCTTAATAAAAATTTAGTGATTATTCATTAGTCATTACGCTCAAATACTTATGTAGTCATTACTCATAGTCACGCTCAAGTATTTACTTAGTCATTAATTATTAGTCACTTTTGTAGAGCATATGAAGTTATTAGTCAACAATCATAATTGTGACTAGCGTTTGCCCAACTCTGGACCCAGCCGTAGCGGCAGCGTGGGGATGCTCGCCGCGCCAGAAGGGGTTACGTAGAGTGGGAGACAAGTCTTGATCTGGCGATACCAGAGTAGGGCAATAATCAACTAATATTTAAAAATGACTATATAATAGTCTTTTTGGATGTTAGTCGTAGCAAAATAGTCATTATTCAAAACTTCTTCATTAGTTAGTGATAACTAATTAATAATATTAATGTATATGAATCGCACAATAGTGACTGATGACTAAAGATTTATGAGTGATCATCAACTACTAATTCACCAATAAGCAACAGCTAACAATTACTATACTTAGAGCTGTGAGACTAATTATTTGCCATTTAGTTATCACTAACTAATAAAAAAGTTTTGACCAATGACTATTTTGCTATGACTAAGATTCAAAAAGACTATTAGTCATTTTTAAATATTAGTTGATTACTGCCCTACTCTGGGCGATACTGGGTCGTAGTAAGGCGAGCTCGTACCTCCCCTCTTCTCAACAGAAAAATATAACTTCTCATTGGAAAAGAAATTGAACATCTCCACCGCAAAGTGGCTAAACATTTCCCAGTGCGAACTGCGTTTATTTCACAGAAAATGAACAGCGACCTGCATAGGTCTGTTCAGTCTCCCACAATGCAAAAGAACGAAAACTTTAATTGGACTGATCGAACATTGCCCTGTAAAAGGTGACGTATAGAATAATGGTCTCCCTGAAATGTCGACCCGTGTAAAATTGCTAGAATGAGGGCAGCGCGAGGCTTATCACGCGAGGATCCTGCAGGAATATGTAGTCAGTGAATCGGCAGAGTAGACATTTCCAGTGGCTCGAAAGCCGGCGCCAATTACCGATTCGAAAATCTCGACAGCCCCTATCTCCGTTTCACCAGCTATCGAAGGAACGATCCCTTGTTAGGGGTGGCGACACCCTCGACACCGGTTCGCACACGTATCTCTGGCGACGGTGTACGGTATCCGCGAGGAGATACTCGATGCAGGCGACGATATCTCGAGGCCGCACTCGAGGATCTGCAACGTGGTGAATTCGTGGGCCAGATGCACCGCGCGGTGACAGGAGCGCGCCACCGATGCACCGGTGCACCGGCACCTACAGCGAGAGAGGGAGAGAGTGCAAATGCTGGCTCAGCAGGACGCGAGGTTCTCTCTTCTGGCCTCTTCGGGGTCTGTCTCTCCTCCGTTCGTCGTGTGTCGATCGCGAGAGGAAAAAAACAGGTGAAAGAAGCTGAAGGAGCTGCTGCAAGATCGAGTGCATAGGTGTGGGAGGTGCAAGAAGCTCTGAAAATAAAGCTCGTCAAAGAGGAAACGAGAAGAGAACGGGGTAACACAGAATACCAGGCTTGGTTAAATATTAACCGGATATTCTATCGTACAATTACATAGTTATTTTTGTCTACGTGAAAACAGTGGGTCTTCTCAGGTATGTGGGGTAAAACGGAGATATAATTTTTAGCCTATTGCTCCCCAATTTAGTCATGTACGAAAATCCTGAAAAAAGTCGAAAAGTTCAATACCCAGATTGTACAATTAATTCAGATTTTCAAGTTGAAAATCCTTGTTCTAAAAAATCAAGAAACTAACGAAAATCGAAAAAATTCCGTATTTACATTTTCACAGTGTCAGTCTATAGTTATAAGTATTATTCATAAATTTTTTCAAATTTTTGGTGAAGTGCGACGTGCTCATAGAAAATAAATTCTTCATTATCATTTGCCTGAATCACTCAAAGAGACATTGTAAGGGTAACTTATTCGTGGTAACTAATTGTAAGATGCGGAGCAGTTCGTGTGCAGTTGGTATTGTACTCAACATTTTGGAGTCATTTAGTGCAATATACATCTTCGACAACGGGGTATATCTCTGATCCGTTTGTCGTGCGTCGATTGCGACGCGGAAAAAATCAGATGGAAGAAGCAGAAGGGGCTGCTGCAAGATCGAGTGTATCGTGGTGCACCGTGGATAGGGTACAGGGGGCCGCAAGGCCGACGAGAGACAATGCAGGGCCATCGATCGATCCTACTCGAGACGTCGCGCTGCTTTTACCCCATCCTCGTCGATACTCGATTGCGACCAATACAGTCCGCGGAATGTTTTCATCAGTGATCGAGTAATTAGCGATCGAAGAGGTTTTACCTCGATAAGCAAAATGGGGTTATCTGCGATGATACCGGCGGACGGGGAAGAGGAGAGTCGCTCGAACCGATGCGACCGAGAGAGCCTCGCCATTCTGTCCCCTTTTTAAACATAATTTTAGACATAATTGAACGATCTTCTCGAACGGTTCTTGACATTTCTGAATAGATGTTACTAGACAGCAGCGATTTTATTCAGACTAGATTGTAGGCAAGTTAACTCGGGGAAAGTTGCAATTAGTGTACTGAGAAAAAAATCCTGTCGAAACAAAAAAAATATATGTTGATTCAATAAGATGTACTATTGAATAGTGCCAATGTCATATGAACTTATTTTAATATTTAATACTATTGAATTTCAATATTAAAACTCATTTCCGCCAATCATATAAGCCAATAGCTTGACCATCAATGTTTTCAAAAAAATAAGATATGGCCTCGAACCAATTCCAGTATAAATCAATACATTTCTCAAATTTGTTTAACAACATATCTGATTGAAGGAAAAAAAGAAATATTACGAATAATAATATACCGTATTGTAACTCGTACGCGAGTTATTGCACAGATCGCCTTGAACCTCGAGGA
>CM052286.1:3173561-3198627 GCA_028455765.1 Lasioglossum oenotherae | reverse complement strand
TGTATTCTTGAAAATGGTCTAAACCTTAGACCGAAACGTCGAATTAAATTTCATGTAATTTTTGCATATTTGCTATATTTTTCCAAAGTGATCGAACCAGTGCGCCAATAACAATAATTCTAGGATGAATTGTCTTTGAATTGTCTATCATGAAATGATAGAAAATATTATTTGATTCAATACTGTACATTATTATTCGTAATATTTCTTTTTTTGGTTTGAGGCCATATCTTATTTTTTTGAAAACATTGGCTTATATGATTGGCAGAAATGAGTTTTGCTATTGAAATTCAATAGTATTAAATATTAAAATACGTTCATATGATATTGGCACTATTCAATAGTACATCTTATTGAATCAACATATATTTTTTTTGTTTCAACAGGATCTTTTTCTCAATGTATGACCGCAACAATGATTCTCACTGTTACTACAACTTACGAACGGTACTTTAAGCACAATTACGATTTGATTGAAACATAATGGGAAGATAAGTATATATACTTACCTATGTATGCATAATAGACGTAGCTATAGTCTCAGACAACTAACCAGCATTAAGAGAAGTACCATGTGTACGCAAAAGTAGGAAAAGCTTCATGTTGAAGAGCTCATTGTTCTTTGAGCTTGACACACAAATTCCTGAAAATTGCAAACCCATCCGAGACTGCGGTAACTACGTCTACGCATATGTATAATTAATGCAGACATATCACTCCACTAAATGTTGTAGAAATCAGAGCGAGGTGCATGTGAATCAGTCCACGTTACAGCGACTGCAAATGCGATTTCCAGAGCCTAGGTCCTTCTCGCCACGTTGGTCCTTATGGAGGATAGTGTATGTGTTTCAGGGACCGGTCGGTCTGTCCTTTTTCGGAATGGTCTGCGGGATTAGCGAGGCGTCGGTCGAGCAGGGTGTACAAATAAAACGAAGCAAGGTTTCCATTCGGAGGACGGATCGACGAGTGTGTCCGGTGTATCGGCGTAATCTATCAGGGGCCACTCTTTCTCTATTTTCCCTTTGCCCGGTTTGCCGGAGGGTTGGCGAACGAGCGGGTTCTCCTCCGATTTTCCACGAATGCGAGAGTGGATGTCCGCGTTCCGGGATATCTCCCAGCCACTTTTCGTCGAGGCCTGTGCCGAGTAGGTGTCGACGGTGGATCACTGGTTTCCCGACTGGTCAGCTACGAATTCGCTCTCTTCCCTCTCTCTTTCCATCCCCTTCGGACGCTTCATCCACGATCGTCTAGACGACCCCGGAGCAATCGGAAAGGTGGAGGCGAGCATCCCACGGGATTCGACGGAGGACTTCGGGATAATCCTCGCTCCGCTTCGCCTAAGCGTCTCTCACTTATCGGACTTGTATCTCAGCTCCTTTCCGTGGACACGTCCCCCTGGATCTCTCGATAGTCCCCGTCGCATCTTTTAAAGATGCTACACGGTGATTCAGGGCACACGAAACCCTCCTCACGGGGAATCCATTTTCGGGAATCGACGCTCTAGCGCGAGCTAGAACCTCAATTAATTCATTTGTTCGCATAAGTAATTAACTCTCTCGACTCGAGGTTCATTCGACTTTTTAGATCGATTGTTATTGCATGATTTTTTTGAAGAATTCGATTATTGTGGTATGTATAATGCAAACATTACTGCTCGCACGATTATTGAGGCAGGAATGTTGACAATTTAATTTCTGAAGTGATACAAATTTTATAGCGGTTTTGGCTAACCATCGCAGATTTTATTTTTCGTTTTTTTTACCAAATTAACACGCGCCGGTCGGAAATCAATATCATGGATAGACTATTAGGTTCATAAATATTCATAGGAGAAAATAAATTCATTAAATTCTGCTCTCGAAAGTGAAGGAATAAAATCTCTATCGTTCGCTGATTTTTATCAAATACGCTTTTAGTATACATTTAAAATTGGAAGTACACGAATGGGTAAAGTGAATATGCAGAATGAATGCATGGAATGAATTAATGAATGTGAATACTCGAAGTAAATAGAAAAAATAAGCACACAAAATGAATGGACAAAATAAATATACAAAATGTGAATGGATGAACTGGATACTCAAAATAAATACACAAAATGAAACACAATACAAATACAATATGAAATTAATGCACAATATAAATACATAGAGTGTTTATATAATACGCAAAATAGGTTAATTCAATAGTGAGACAAATTACAGCAGCCTCGAAGGCTAATAACACTGACCGGTTGTACTATGATCGCAAAGATTTATAGAATGTAATGGTACCAGAAGAAGTGCTCAATTCAGCTCAATTGTATACCAAAATCGTCAATAAAGTTTTTGAAATCGAAAAAAAACTTACAGAATGATTGGTAATGTTGAAATATTAATAACAATACTAATTTAGATGATAACTGAATAAAATCTGTGAAGAGTTTGTACAGCTATCTCAACTCAGTACATAGTAATCAAAGCATTCCATTATCACTACTTTTCAAGAGTTCGGATAATCTGACGACAAAATGGTTCGAATAAAAGTTGAACAGTATTGAAACATGTACAAAATGATATATTTAAAATTTCAAAAAAAAATTTTCGCCAAAAAATAACAATTATTTTGATTTTTTAAATGTTAAAGTACAATTTTTATTTCATAATCTTATAGCTGGCGTCAAGACGAATCCAACGACATACTTATTTGTGACCGTGAGCCCATAAATAACGCTACAATATTTTATTCCCGTTTTTCAGCGAAATACCCCACTGTGCGTCGCGCATAAGAAAGGAAAATGTAGTCGCGAGAGCAGTCGCGGATTCATGCATTCAACTAATGGAGCTCGTTGACAAAAACGCATTGGTAGCTGCTCGGATTTCAGTCGCAACGTGTGCCCGATAATTCCGAGTGTTTCAACGGCGGCTACACCAATGATCTCGACCGGCCAATTAATTCAACGACGCGTCGATGTGCTCGCGGACCGGTCAGCCGAATCGCCGAGTGCTCGGCCCTTTCACCGGCTGCGGAACACCTGTTCGCGAAAGCTACGAGGACACTGTTATTATGTGGACCGTACAGTCATGGTAGTTATTATATCGCGTTGCTGCTAATTAACTTTCGCTGCGATGAAATTTGGAACGAACCGCGACTGACAGAATCGTTTCTCCGGCTTATGCATGGAAATGACGAAAAACGGACCATTTATCTTTAATTAGCGACTTCGATGAGATGCTCGTGCAGAATCCTGCTGAAATAAATGTTCCAGCTGCGGTTCTGCAGAACCAACGAAGCTTATTATTCCCGCCCAGAGAATAGGCGATCGTACTCCAGGAAATT
Source organism: Lasioglossum oenotherae (assembly GCA_028455765.1). Taxonomy (NCBI): domain Eukaryota; kingdom Metazoa; phylum Arthropoda; class Insecta; order Hymenoptera; family Halictidae; genus Lasioglossum; species Lasioglossum oenotherae. The sequence goes on along the minus strand of CM052286.1, from coordinate 3,195,309 downwards.
AATACAGAGTGCATGGAGATTATATGTTCATTGATTGTATGTTCATTATACGTTCAATTATAAGATCAAAGTGCAAACAATGAGAGTGCATGCAGACCGTGCGGGGCGTAATGTAATTCTCAAAGTTATCTACTGTTTAATTAAAATTAAACAGTACGTACGATTCAGAAATGATTTCTGTCGTGTCGAAGACCAATTTATGAATGTATTTAGAAGATGTTTTAAATATTATTTTGAAAGTTGTTTCTCTATTGTACAAACTAATCATTTGATTTTTTTTAAATTTATTTATTTAATGTTGCTTCCACATCAAAGGTCATCAGAAACACGGTACATTTTCTTACAATATTTTGTACATATTTGTATGCTTGATACACTGTGCAAGACCGACGATACACTCCTCAGAACCTAACAGAATGGATAAGAATTCAGGCAACATATTTTTTGCATTCTATTATTAGAAGTTTTTTAATTAGCAGTTTTTTCTTTTTCATTTAACAAAAATGAATGGGTTACTTCTGAGTGCCCAATTCTGATTCTAGACATTGAAGTTTGAATTTGACTGGACAATCGTTCGAAATTGAGTGATTTTATAACCGATTTTGATATTATGGATCAGAGTAGACTCAGGCACCGCAGCATACTGGAGCTCCAAAAGAAGAAATGAAAATTCCAGACACCTGACACAAAAGGATCGCATATTTTGACTCGAGATACATCTTCCTTAACATTATTCATTTAAGATGGAACGAGAAGCCTTTAATAAGATACCGTCCCCTTTACCCAAGCTAAAAGACAAACACAATGAGCGTGCAGAACAAAGATAGTTGGGAATAGTCACATTAGAGAAGAGACGTTCTCGCGGCAAACGCATTTGACCTGCGACGACGCGATTCCAGGGCGAGGATCATCAAGGAAGTATTAACAATCCAAACACAATTCGACTTGCGAAAGTCCCGCATCGAGCTGCGCCGTAACAAAATCCACTAACGCATTCCAGCCGCCGCATTTCGCGCAGTTGCCCCGATAACCAGGCGAGCAAAACGCGCTCTCACGAGTCTTGGCTTGGGACGATTAAGCGGTTCGAGAAGTTCCTCTGAGCGAGAGCTCAGAGCTCTGTCCTCGACAGGGCGAAACAGCGGCGCTCAAGCTGGATCAGATTAGCGGGTGGATCGTCGGCGGTATCTGGCGTTACGGTTTCACGCGACGGGAACTTCCACGCTCGCGTATTCCGCTCCAAATAGCCCAGTGTTATCAAGACGCGGCTCTCGGTCCGTTACCCAAGTCCCAAATTTTTTATTCTGCAATTATTGAAATTAGGAGGTCGTTGCATTCTCCTTACCTGTGCACGTATCTAGAGCTCGTATCTAGACTGCGGATCCTTGTATGAAATAACAATCATTCCCCCTTTCCCAAGCTGATATCTAAACTGCCCATCTGTGTACAAAGTGAAAAGTTTCTCTGCTTGTTTTCGTAATTTCGAAAATATAGGAGACGAAAATGTATTTATTCTCTTAACACATCTACTGGCAATTGTTTCATTATTTTTGGAAGTCAACGTCCATGGCTGACGATTTTTTATTAGATTTTTATTAGAATCTTAGTATCGAAGATCTTGAAAATTATTTTCATGCCGAAAGGAAGTTGGAACGTCGGGAGGGCTGGTGTAAATGGTCAGAACGTGTGTAAATTGGCTCGGTGTCTGTTAACGGGTCTGGAGGACTGATACGCAAAATATTCGTGGCCCCATTAGTCTTCAAGGAGCGTCGTGCGGTTAGGCGAAAATAGGCTCGCGAGCGAGCGAGCGCCTCGGTCGATCCGATCGTTTAGCCGCGGGTACGCCGCGTGACGAGGCCCTCGTTAGTTCCGGAGAATTCGTCTTTCTTCCGAGCAATTACCGAACCCCGTAGGAACGCGCGGGTTGCTACAAAGCCGGCTTGCTTCATTCCCGGAGATAAATCTTGAGCTTGCATGCCTTTCGATTGTCTTTTCGGTTTTGCGCTCCCTGAAAACCGAGCTATTTCGACAATAGTGTTGTGAGGCTCGATCTTTGAATGCGATTCTGTTCGTAGGACATAGTTTCTTGATCTTGTAGATTACAGCCACTTCGTTAAAGATTTTGTCATCTGGAGATGAATTTAGACTTGGACGCTGGGCACCTTTATACACTGAGAAAAAAATCCTGTCGAAACAAAAAAAATATATGTTGATTCAATAAGATGTACTATCGAATAGTGCCAATATCATATGAACTTATTTTAATATTTAATACTATTGAATTTCAATAGCAAAACTCACTTCCGCCAATCATATAAGCCAATAGCTTGTCCATCAATGTTTTCAAAAAAATAAGATATGGCCTGGAACCAATTCCAGTATAAATCAATACATTTCTCAAATTTTTTTAACAACATACCTGATTGAAGGAAAAAAAGATATATTACGCACAATAATATACGGTATTGAATCATAATAATACTTTTAATCATTTCATGATAGACAATTCAAATACATCACGATTTGCTTCTAAATTTCATACTATTGAAAGGAATACATTGATACTCATCGAAGAAAAAAATTACAATAATACGCGTGTTATTGAAGTAACTACTTTTTTTTCTCAGTGTAGCTACTCGCGACAGGCGAAGCGCGTCGACAGTCATCGCTATGGTGGTTTTCTCTCAATTGGCAAGTGTACATTTAAAAAATTGCCCAATTGCATAAGAATAAAAGCAAGATTTAAACAAATCTTTGGGCTGTCCGAATGCACTGCACACATAAAGAATCTTTATTTATTCTGAGGGAAATTGTTGATCATTTTATGGATTTACGGCCGCCACCGGTTTCAAAAGAACATTCGCATATTTAAAACAGACGACTGGCCATTGAGTGATTGACGCTGCGAAAGAGAACGCGTTCTTGATTCATCCTTTATTCCATCCCAGAACAAGTCATCGGAATTCAAATTCCTCGGCCTCCTTTCGAAAGCGTATACTGAGAAAAAAAAGTAGTTACTTGAATAACACGCGTGTTATTGTAATTTTTTTACTTCGATGAATATCAATGTATTCTTTTCAATAGTATGAAATTTAGAAGCAAATCGTGATGTATTTGAATTGTCTATCATGAAATGATTGAAAATAGTATTTGATTCAATACCGTATATTATTATTCGTAATATTTCTTTTCTTCCTTCAATCAGATATGTTGTTAAACAAATTTGAGAAATGTATTGATTTATACTGGAATTGGTTTGAGGCCATATCTTATTTTTTTGAAAACATTGATGGTCAAGCTATTGGCTTATATGATTGGCGGAAGTGAGTTTTGCTATTGAAATTCAATAGTATTAAATATTAAAATAAGTTCATATGATATTGGCACTATTCAATAGTACATCTTATTGAATCAACATATATTTTTTTTGTGTCGACAAGATTTTTTTCTCAGTGTACTATTATTTTTAAATATCGATCATAAAATTGTAAAAATGGTCCACCGCCCGAGTCATCGACTTTGATCTTTCTTTTAAAAAAATTTTTAAAAAATACAAATGATATTGAAATCTGGTGAAAAATAATATTCAAATTTCTCGACCCTTATCGGACCCCTTGAACCACATAACTTTTCCATGAACTCAAAAACAACGAAGATGTAATAGTTGGCGTGTCTACACTGAGAAAAAAAGTAGTTACTTCAATAACACGCGTGTTATTGTAATTTTTTTACTTCGATGAATATCAATGTATTCTTTTCAATAGTATGAAATTTAGAAGCAAATCGTCATGTATTTGAATTGTCTATCATGAAATGATTGAAAATAGTATTTGATTCAATACCGTATATTATTATTCGTAATATTTCTTTTTTTCCTTCAATCAGATATGTTCTTAAAAAATTTGAGAAATGTATTGATTTATACTGGAATTGGTTTGAGGCCATATCTTACTTTTTTGAAAACATTGATGGTCAAGCTATTGGCTTATATGATTGGCGGAAATGAGTTTTGCTATTGAAATTCAATAGTATTAAATATTAAAATAAGTTCATATGATATTGGCACTATTCAATAGTACATCTTATTGAATCAACATATATTTTTTTTGTTTCGACAGGATTTTCTTCTCAGTGTACTTACACCTACACTGAGAAAAAAAGTAGTTACTTCAATAACACGCGTGTTATTATAATTTTTTACTTGGATGAATATCAATGTATTCTTTTCAATAGTATGAAATTTAGAAGCAAATCGTGATGTATTTGAATTGTCTATCATGAAATGATTAAAAGTATTATATGATTCAATACCGTATATTATTATTCGTAATATTTCTTTTTTTCCTTCAATCAGATATGTTGTTAAAAAAATTTGAGAAATGTATTGATTTATACCGGAATTGGTTCGAGACCATATCTTATTTTTTTGAAAACATTGATGGTCAAGCTATTGGCTTATATGATTGGCGGAAATGAATTTTGCTATTGAAATTCAATAGTATTAAATATTAAAATAAGTTCATATGATATTGGCACTATTCAATAGTACATCTTACTGAATCAACATATATTTTTTTAGTTTCGACAGGATTTTCTTCTCAGTGTACGACGCGCGATGTTCCGGCGAGCGTATCTGGATCGCGATGCCGGGCCCGTTATTGGCCGAATCGTACGAGAATTCAATATTCCCGTGGTTCCCGTTGAAACTGCTCGCCGTATCGAAAGTTCCTCGCATAAATTCCGGAAGCTCGGCTGCGGGGAAAGAAACTCCCACGAAACATCGACAGCCAATCATTACGTCTGTCGACGGTCCGCGACTGCGCTCCTGGATTGATTGGTCAAGTTTATGTCAGTGGGTAAATGTTCTCAATATTTGATATCGAGTGACGCGGAACAGTGACATGATTCCCAGTCAGATCTGATTCGACTTACTTGTGGACTCGGATTGCTGTCCCACATTCGACACTTCCGGTTCCACGTCTTTTATTAATTGTTTCCGGATACTTTTGTTGAGAGATTGCAGCTCTGGAAATAATCTCTGTATTTACTTGTTACCGCGGATTAATTGCGAATCCATGAATTGATGCTCGAGTCCAAATGATTTAGACAAGATTACTCGTTGCTTTGATCTCGAGCACGATTAGGTGAGCATTTGTAATTGATTCGGTTTCAGTATGCGCGCATATTTGTGCTCAAACACTCGGCAAATAAGTGAATAAACGAATTATTAGATCTGTACAAAGACACACTCCAGAGAAATATTACGAACATTTCTGTCCACGTTTCAAAAATGAATCTTTTTAGTTTATTATTTAATTATTCCTGTCAGAACATTTAATTTCGCCAGGCTCATAAACGTAAAATACAGAAAGGCACAGCTGTATGCAGTTCTCGACCCAACCTGAGCTGGTTGGATTGTGATTTGCTTCGTGACCAGGCTCGTAAGAGATACTTTATCGTTAATAATTTTCTAACGGGAAAAGAAATTATGCATTCATCGCGGGAGTAATTTTACTGTTCAGCTTGAATATTCATAAGCGCAAAGTGGTATTTCGCTTCAATCGATGCGAACTAAACAATATTTATGTTTAATAAATTCTGTCCCAAGATCTCTCCACGAGCTTGACCCGATTTTTCAAAAGAAAGAGCCTGTAATAGCAATTATAATTTATGTGCGGGGCAGCTTGGCGCATAAGAGAAATAATGAGGACAGCCAGGATAGCATAAGCGCAGCCGAAGAAAAACAGGTACCTAACAGGAAAGTAAAATGGCGTGGGCCAACTAAATAAGTGAACAAAATAATCTAGCGATAAGCACAGTACACAAGAGTAAACAAATTTTATGGAAAGAAATAGTAAGAATAATTTGTCCTTAATTGCTTAAAAGATGCAGAAATAGAACTAACAAATAAAATGGCGGAAGAACAGTGTGTGTGCTCTTGCAGAAGAACGTTTATTTATCGCGTTAGTAAATTACCAAAAAAATAAACCATTCAAGAGAACAACATGAACATTGTAGAGATAGACGCAGTGAAGCAGAAATAAACAAATTTCGCGAGCAGATATAGCAATAATGTTTCTTCCTCAATGCACACTGCTAAAGACAAACAGCAGCCGCAAATGCAATCGTAAAAACAACGCTTTGCAAGCAAACGCTGTTTGCCGCGTAAAGCAGCGATTACAAAAGAAGAGGACAGTTTCCGCGTTTCACGAACAACAAATGGCAGAAAATATTGCGGAACGGTCGGGTACAAATGTTCCGAAACTTCTAAAAGAAAAAGTAACTGGAGAGTTCGCGAGAGAAGAGACCGAGGAAGAGGCTTTCACGTCGAGTCTTCGGTTTCTTCTGCTGGTGCCTTGTCGCGGAATCGTTTCGAGCCTCTTTGTTCGCGGTGCTGGTCGATCGTTTAGGTATCGATGGATCGGTAGTTCGGCGGAAGGCAGGTTAAATTTATCTGGAAGCAGATAGCGTGTCGCTTGGCCGCTGAAAAACGGCTTTCCAATAATTTCCCGCGGTCCCGTGAAACGTTGCCAGCTAACATCCGCGCGTCACGCGACCAAACTGCACACTGTAGTTTTGCGGGGGCGTGCATACGTTGACGCGCGACTCGCCCGTGGATCGTAAAACACCGACGGACCCGCAACAAGGGAACCCGGTGCTTACCCGGCGTCGCTTTCAATAATTCCGTCACGACGACCGGGGCTGTAAAACAGCCAAGCGAAAATCGGTGAAATCGCCCGTGATATCGCCGATACACTTCGCTCGTTTGTACCCAGAAATTTGCAAGCAGCGCGCACTTCCGACAGACCCGAAGCTCCACGCTGGAATTGAACGTCGGTCGGTCTGCCTCTTTACGAATTATAGACTTGGGACCGTATCGCGACACTTATCGCGGCACGTACCACTTTCTGCAACGATTGAATACTTGGTCGCGCGGTGGGGATGATGGGTGTGCCGGAATGCATCGGGTGGGGGAACCACGCGACTGTTGACACAGATTGGTGTAAGAAGGTTGTTGTGGGTTTTGAAACACTTCTAGATTTGCACTGAGAGGTTAATATAAATTTTTAGTTGACATTATATATCAAAATTAGGTTAATTGGTTAATGCGTTGGACGTTGGACTATACATCAAAATTATTTTTATTATTTTCCTATCGAATATGTCCAATGACCACATCACCAAAAGATTTCATGCAGATTGCTGTCCCATATTCCAAGCACTTTTGTCCAGTGGGAGGGGCGAATGGGCGGCGTGTAAGAGCGCGTGGTGGGGCAGCCACGCCACCTCGGAGCTCCGGGAGCGATTTGAGGGGCCATTAGCGCGATCGGGCCGCATAAACGGAATCGATTACGGTGGATTCAGCGCAGGGAAAGTTTCGGTGCTGGAAAAGCTCTAGACGCGGGGAAACGCCGAGTCTGCAGCCGGCGGGTCAGCGAAGCCTCGTCAAACCGGCGAACTTGTTCAGAACTTTTGACACCGCAGTTCAACTCGGCCGGACCTTGACTCGACGAGCTCGTGTGGAGGAGGTTTTGCGGGGCTCTTCTGGAAAATTGGGTTGGCTCGGGACCGAGAGAGTTCCCGAGTCGAGAGCATCCTCTCTCCCTTGATTCCTATTCGATCTGTGGAGCGTCTGACGCGGCGACTAACTGCGCGCACTGGCAGCCCCTGCCTTCAGGACTGGATTAACGTCAAACCGTGCGCGAGCCAGTGTCTATGCACTTTGGACGGCTGCCTGCATTCGGATGCATATCGATGGAAACGTCGATCATCGTCGATCGTCGTCCCCGTCGCCGTCGTCTGGCTCGTTCCAAGTTCCGAGCAGCTTTACCGGCTTCACGTCGATTCACGTTGACGTTCCTACCAACACAGCCTGAAAATTATTCAAACGGAAGTTCGAGCTTTCTCCGGGCCAGCCAAGTTCGAACCCCGCGGCACTCTGAATAATTCCCGACAGTGTCGTTTAACACTTTCCGCAACCGCTCGATTATTTCGTGGCTTCGACGTCAGGATCGCGTTATCGGTTTCCGAGCGATCCGGATATGCGTTCCGGGTATATAAAAAGCGATATCGACAGATGCAACTCGATTACACCGGCCCGTTGCGCTTCCATCCGCTTAGAAGACTCTAACTGCACCTAGTGTCTTCTCATAATACCCTTTGCCGGAACGAATAGTTTTATAATTAATAAGGTTGAGAGCGTCCAGTGTAGATGCGTGCTGTGGTTAGCATAGCGTGAAACAACGAGGCTAGAATCGATGAACTGTCGTATAAGCAATTCAGAAAGAGCAAACGCGATCGTTGCACTCGAGCCGACAGCTTGACTGATTTTAGAGCGGTATTCCCGGAATGTTTCGCTTCGAGTTAAGTTTATATTGCCACTCATTTATTCATTCTGCTTTATTGACACGTTTTGTGAACTCGTTTACCTTGCACTTCGTCCCTTTTTATAGCTTCTATCGCGTCTTGAATAGATGAATAGTTAGGATCGAGTGATGTCACCAGTCTACAGTGTAGTCTATCCCAGGTCGAGGTGATTTTTGACGTTGGAAAAAGGTTTGAGCGATTGAGGTAGCCGGATGCCCCGACTCGTGCTAGTTACTGCAAAGAATTGGAAGTTTGGAGGCTCCTGTTAATTTCTACGTTTTCCAAAGTCAATAGCGATGGTGATTCAGATTTTCCTCTGATGACGTCTGCGACATATCCCCCATAAAAGAAATGTTTGTGCAGAACCCACTGGGACAAGCGATATATTTGCAATGTCTGCTCGCGGATTCAGTGCATTACAGTCGACACAATAATAATAACGAATCGTTCGCGAGTTAGGGGTTGCGCGCTCCGCGTCACCGAGAATCGGATCGTTTTTTACTCGGTGGAAATTCCTCCCCACGTTCCCGCGGGCAATGATAATTTAAATAAATTGTCCTCCGACGTCCCGCGGTTTCAGCGAGCCCTCTCCGCCCCCGTACGCGTAATTATTCTTCGAGAGGAACGGGCGCCGCGGTCGAACGGCAAATCGAGCGGCGATGTAATTACATAATGTAACGTTCCGTCGCGTTAACGTCGCATTGAGACCCATCGAGCCGTGACATTACTCGCGAGCGACGAGTCAGACGACCTAACCTTTTATTTTTATTTTTTTTTTCCTGTCCCTCCGCCACCTCCTCTTCCTCTCGTTTGCGTCTCGTCGACTTTCCCCCCGAGCGCGCGCCACCTCGCGAAACAATTTTCTGTTCCGCATGTGTGCTTATTCCGCGGGGCCCCACCCGGATAATTTCATGCGCGATTAAGCGCTTTATTAATCGGCGGATAAATTCGGCAACAGCTCGGGACCGTTCCACACGGCGAAATATTGATGCGGTGACGATCGATATCGGGCAATCGAGTCGGCCGTCTGTTAGCGGTTAAGAGGAACGTAGGTTCGGGAGCCCCCGTTGGGACCAGTTACCGGTGATGTATCAAATTATTGTCAAAACGGTAACATTATTGCCGCGCTAACGACTATCGATGGATTACCGACAACTATTAACGGGGTGGCCGATACCGTTTCAGATTAAGCGCTCTTACCACCTGACGAATCGGAAAAGAAAACAATTTTTCTGCGTTCTCTTAGCAATAAACGTCACTTAGAAGCCTTTTTTTGTTTGATTGTTTTACGTCGCTTCTTCAACTGCTATGGTTATTAAGCGACGGGACCTACGGTTTAAGGTGGGTTCCGAACCACCTTGGGCACCACAGTTTTATATGGCACATGGAATAATTTATATGGCACTTAGAAGCCTGAGTATGCTTAAATTAACCCTTTTAGTGCCAGAGCCGATATATCGGCCCGCGCCTCGTAAATTTGTAATAGGTTATAAATGAAAAGAAAAAAAACTAGTGTCATTGTTTTGTTCTCTATTTCATCCTTAGTACACTGCTTTTTGCATCATGTAAATATTGTTTCTCGTTTGGTTTTTATGAGCATTTTCCCAAACCCTAGTAAAACTGTGAAATTCGGCCGGTTATTCTCGCATAGGCACCTCTTTTTCGCCCGGCACTAAAAGGGTTAAAAAATATACATATTGTTATAAATTGATATTATTAAATTCTTTCAATCTCTCTTTATTATTATCCTCTGTCTGGATTATTTCATTTTGTTACAAATGCAATCAACATCTGCAGTCCAGTGGTTACCTTAGTTCGTAGGCTTGAACAAAATTCACGATGATCCTATCTCTAGATTCTAGGAAGTATATAAAGTGCTCACATGATAACATGTTATTTCATGAAAATTAGACCGAGGTAAAAATTTCTTTCCCTCGGTGATACTAATTCAGATACCAACTCCCTAGTTTATATGTACAACCCTATAAATACCTTTTGTATTTCTACAAATGGATATGGATCAGCTATGTATAACGGTGTCACGAGAATTGATACTACTGGCTAAATAAAGAACTGTGACATCGATGTATGAATAATGATTGAGATAGATTTAGAAAATGTGTGGTAGAGAAGATAATAGATTGGTATATACAGGATGTTCATTTGCAAACTTTCCTGCCGAATGTCTCAAAAAGTGTGAAAGATATGAAAAAAGTGTAAAACACGTGTCCAAGGATTTCGAGGGGGAAGAGGGGGGCAGTGTCACGTTTTTATTTGGGTGGCGTTTTCAAGGTCATTTGAAGGTCAACTTTGTTCTTTCAAATGGAAACCTGCGGATAAAAAAGTGCGCGGATAGAAAAAGTGTCCTACGAAAATTGCTGGTCTTTTTACGTACAATAAGATCCCATTAAAAAAAATATAGGTTTCCATTCGGCCAACCGACAGTTGGCGCGCCGGGCAGTGGTCTAAAACGCGAAATTTAGTGACATTTTGCCCAAAAACCAACTGTATCATATAGATATCTGTTGAGTGTTTATTGCTTTCTAAATATCCATCAACCTCGAAAATGAAAATATTAATAAAATTTAATAAAAACCATTACTGTAACAAACAATTAAAGTTGGAAGTTTTGAAGATAGCCTTTCTCATGGAAAAAATTGCTTTTCTTCTTTAAGATGCCCTGACGATCCTATTTAATATTTTCCTTCCAATTTCTTTTTAGATTAAAGGTTTATCTTTAAGCTGTAAATTACTATTTGTCAATTGAAAATTAGTATTTGTAATGCATTAAAAATGTTACGCTAAATGTAATGAAGAAAATTTGCAAAATTATCAAGACTTCGCAAGGAATATCTCGTGAGTCATAAAAAGTCATAGAATTTGACAAAATGGAATATTTTCAGCATACTGTCCTCTATGTAGTCATGCAAAAATCATTTCCTAGATTGTCCTATATCAAAAGTTATTATTGTTTAAAGCTGCCCGTGCGGCTATGAGTAATTGGTTCTCGCATCCATCGTCGGGACTCCGTGACAACTAAGAAACACTGTAGACTCTAAACACTTCAAATCTTTATGGTATTCTACAATTTTTTGAGCGTTATATACCATATTTTTTCCTTTTTGTTTAAATTTTGTTTTGTGCAGTTTATATTTAGTGCGTACCTCAGTATACTGTATGCATTAGTTCAGTATTACCATCGATTAGTACAGTTTATATTAATATACAAGGAGAATTAAGTATAATTCTCCGAACGCGTTGTATACGTTTTAAACAATCATCTTATACGACCGTTTCTCCGACCAATACTCATTGTCAGAAGAAAATGCTATCATTGAATTGGTTTGCCCGATCGTCAATTTCACGGCTACTCCAAACTTATATTGTTGTCACTTCGTTCATCATCACACACTCAGTGCAACATACTTTAACTCAACACGAGCCATACGTTGTTTACAATAATTTATATTTTGTATTTGTTATATATTTTGTGTTTGTTATATTGCGTTTATATTTATATTGCGTGTTTGTTTTTATATTTTGTGTTTGCTATATCTCGTTCGCGATAAAACATATCGTTTTACTAATATTTGGTAAGTACATAAATAGTTGGACATTTATTACGTTAACTATTTTCCTTGTTCAACATTTCTTCCTTTATTATTCAGGTATTTGTTATTTATTAAGAATGGAGGCGTTCCGTACAAATCTGAATTTATTTAAGATTCTAAGAAATTCGTCGGAAGATTTAAGTAATTATCTATTCTTGCATGACAAAATATGTAAAGAAATCAATATTTCACCCGAAAATTCAAATATGTTAAAAGCAGGGTTGAAAAAATTTCTTTATAATTTGAAACAGAAATGGGTGGAATCTCGAAAAGCTATTAAATAAACTAAAAGTATACCACATTATACATTATTAAAAAAGATTACATGTTAATATCCTACACCCCAAATTTCACGTAGATATCTTTTATAGTTTAGAAGTTATACCAAAATGTCACTAAATTTCGCGTTTTAGACCACTGTGCGCCGGGCAGACTATGCCAACTCGCGCCTTGGTCGCGCTCTGATTGGTCCGTATTTTTCGTTAATAAGTCCTAAACAAAATCGCGGATAACATTTTTGCAAAGGAAAATGTAGCTTCCCAATGTATATCACCCACTAATGTTGTTCCAGAACGTCTATAAAATCGTCCTCATGATGCATTGTGTTGCTGGTCTGAACCAGTGCATTGTGCATATATATGTTGTTTGAGAAAAATAGTTGTAATTCTTTAATCTTCTAAAACTCCATATCATAAAATGTCTAGGAAAGCATAAAATAATTTTTATCGTTTTTGAAACATGATTTTGTTACACGATTCCATAGAAATCTGTATTTGCGTGAAAATTTGCACTGGTACGAGAAACGCCATTTTCAGCCGACTAGTTCAGTGACGATTTCACGGTTTACAATAGTTCTGTAGGAAAATATTTCACACACATATTTCTCGGCTCCAATGATCCGTATCCGCAGGGCAAAAACAACCCCAATGTTGGGGACGGAAAACATATTTCTCTGAATATTGTTCAAAAAACCATTCACTACAGAAAACAATTACTCGTGCAAAAATCGCATAATTTCCAATCACATGCGAAGTTACTTTTTTATAAAATGAAAGTCCGTTGTTGAGTACTACACAGTTTTAGCAGGAACACGTTTTTGTTAGAACGGAGGGTTTTTGAAATAGAGAAGTATTTTTCATCCCCAACATTCAGGGCTTTTTTTCCACCCGGCAGATAGGAATCCGTGAAGAGAAAAATATACGTGGAATACTCTTCCAAAATCTACATCGCACTTCCCATAGAAGCTTTTCTATTATCGCGTGTAACAAAAGCTGTATTAAGCGACGAAAAATCAGATGAACGAAGCCATGTCTCGCATTTTAGTGTAACTCGTTCACTATGAACAAAATTCAACAATTTTCCACAAGGATTTGAAGTGTACAGTTCTACAGTTCCTGAAGTTGTAAAACTACTACTTCTGTGGGTTTCAGATTTCCACTGAAATTATGAAACCAGCTATTATACATGTATTATAAAGTTTCTAACATTAAACTGTAGCAACAGTTTCTGAAATTGTAAAATTATTTCTGTGACTTAAATCATTTTGTATGTAGCTTTAGTAAAATTCCAGGAAACATGTGAAAGTCACGGAAACACTTTTACAACTTCAGAGAATGGAAATGCTGCTTTACGTTAATTCATAGAATAATTACTGAAAGAAAGACAATTACAAGAAAAATAAAAATTGAGGGAAATGACAATCAAAATAGCCAAACAATAAGTTTAATGAATAGACATTCTATAAATCAATTTGATTCATATAGCAGTTCCAGCATTAAAACACAATTGTGATAAAAACTAGGAGAAACCATTAAAGAATGATGGGCTAAAATTGACAGAAGTGCTTGTACACGTTCACAAGCTGTAGAATAAAGAGCCTACAAATCATTTCGAATCGCTGATAGACGCATCGTTGAAAACGGACAATTGCGACAGAAATTGCGGAAAATCAGCTGAGAAATACTAGTTAAAATTCGGGGAAAAAATGATCCTGTTCATCAAATCGCCACAGGCTTGTAGATCACGACCGACAGATACTCGGTTTCCAGCGGAAACGAGCGGTCGGAACGGTTATAAACTCGGGGTCCTCGAGCGGCAGATGTATCTGCGCAACAAGAGCGTCGTTGCCGTTATTTATCCGCGACTTTTCTGCATGCGTATGAGATTTGCGATCTTCATAAATCCGAGATGGAACAACATGCAGTGGCGGAGAATCGTACATATACACGCGTCGGTATCTGGCGTCGATAAAAATATCCCGGATATCCGAAAGGCGGGTAGGATCGATTCGTAGCGGGTACAACGGTGTTGTCGTCTGTTCGGGTGATTCCGGTGGCGGGTGAAGGAGGGATATTCCATCGGCAAAGCGAGAAATAAGAACGGGCTATGGGAACGCATCGGTTACGGTGCAGTATACCGGAAATGGAGCGATCCGATATATCGAGCGAAGACAATGGGAGTACCCGCGAAAAGATGGTCGTACCTCAGGAAGAAAGTTTTCTGCGAATATCTCGAGAACTTATCATTTCCACCAAAAACTAAACTCATATTCTATTAAACTTGTATTCAGCACGTCAAAACAAATAAAATGAGGTATAACAGGTGCTAAAAGCTTGGGGGAACAATTACAGTAATTCTTCCATCGAAGTCCTGGGTCGCCTGTTCTATCGAAGTCCAGTGCCTACTCACTCCACTGCCGGCCAACGTTGCGCCGCGCCGTAGAGCGGCGATGATTGATCTCGGCTCGGGTATATCGGTGTGAACACCACACATTGACTCGAGTCAATCGAGTTCTCAAACTTGTTAATTTTAATGATCGGTTTATGGGACTTTTACTAGCTTATTCCTGACGTTTCTCTGATTAAAATGATACCAAACACGATATAATTTCAACGTTATTTAGTGGTTTGATCGACGGTAAAAGTTTCGAAGGCGACGAAGACCAGCGACAACGCGGGCCTTTGAAATGTGCCGGCGACGTCGACTGTCCGCGTCTCTTTCTTTCCCATACGCTCTTCTTCGTTGCGTTCGAAACTTTCATCGTCGATTAAACCACTAAATATTGGCTAAATTATATCGTGTTTGGTATCATTTTAATCAGAGAAATGCCACGAATATTTTGGTGAAAGTTCCATAATGATATCATAGAAAACAAAGAAGCTGAGGTCTTGGTGTTTCATTGTGATGACGCACGGGCCTTTAAACTGTGCCGGCGACGGCGACACGCTTCGGCCACGCGATCCTATTTCATTCTGTCCTTCTCTATGTTCGGCTCGTCGTTTGAAGTCTCGACGCGGTAGACGCAGTCATAAAAATTTAACCACCCTATTCTATCGAAGTCCGTTGAAAACACGGGTGTTGGGACTTCGATAGAAGAATTACTGTACATAGTAAGGTTCGGCCAAATATTGCATTACCCTCAACTTCGTGATAATTCTATGATTATCAGCAAAACACTCAACTTTTGTAGTGTCCGTGAGGTTCCATGTGTACAACTAGTAAACCCGTTAATATTTCTACAAAAATCATAGTGTTCTTATAAAAATTTCATTCACCGTGTAGAAGTATGTACATAACTGAGAAAGAGGAACCCGGCCGTGATAGAGTACTATGTTGGCTATCGAGCGGAGCGAGAATAATGCAACGACACGACGCAGGACACGGATTCCGGTGGCGGGCTATGGAGGGTGGTTGCAGAGGGTGGACGGGGGTGGAGGCCGAAGGGAAAGAGAATAGAAACGTTACTTCGTTGCGCATTATCATAGAGATGGCGGGAAAACTCTGCTGGGAAATAATAAAAAAGAATTAGAATGGGTGCCAAGTGCATTTCCATAATTCGATGACGGGACGGAAGTGAGAGCACGCCGACTGCAGCCGGGTATTGCAATCTTCCCGGTGGATGGGGGTAACGATGAATAATGCTCCCGGCCTCGAGGAACTCGCCCGGTTGTCCCCGGCAAACATCGAGTCCCGTCGAATCTCGCTACAACCGCCTCCACCCACGCGACTCGCCGGTTATTGATAAAGTGAACGCGAATGTTTGCGAACCGAACGAATCTACTCCAAGTCGCCGTGGCTCCGAGCAACTGTGCTCCATCGTCCGTGAACGCTCTACTTGCGATGCTCTTTACACATATTTTTCCGGCTCCGGTCAGCTGATGTCGGAAATGCGACATGTTAAGAAGTCAGCTGGTCTAACCGGAAATGCAGATTTTCGAACAACAACTGAATCTATCTACTAGACTTTTTTTTTCTTTATTAATAATATCCTAGGCAATTATTAACCCATAGATACATGTTACATGTTATAATACAAAAATATAAAATAAAGATGTACAGCTTATGTCTTAAGTTACCAAAGTCTAATTCTCTTCCTTATAAATTAATATCACATTTTTTAAAAAACTCATTAATTATTTTAATCGCATTAATATTAAGACTTTTAAGGAAGTTGTCAAATCTATTAGACTTATATAGACCTAATCATTTTCCTCACCATGCAATTCTATGTACATATACAAGTGGTTGCTTTGGGTCAATGCAAAGAATGCTTCTGAAAAGGGGCGGGGCTAGTAAATTCTAGACAGTGGTGGGGACGCTATGCTCACCACAATTGACGCTCAACACAGTAGCTAGCTCCAATTGAATCTATCTGTCATGCTTTTGTAGATTCATCATTTTCTCCATCACATAACTCTGTATACAATAGTATACATACACTGAGAAAAAAGTCCTGTCGAAACAAAAAAAATATATGTTGATTCGATAAGATGTACTATTGAATAGTGCCAATGTCATATGCAATTCTATGTACATATACAGGTGGTTGCTTTGGGTCAATGCAAAGAATGCTTCTGAAAAGGGGCGGGGCTAGTAAATTCTAGACAGTGGTGGGGACGCTATGCTCACCACAATTGCCGCTCAACGCAGTAGCTAGCTCCAATTGAATCTATCTGTCATGCTTTTGTAGATTCATCATTTTCTCCATCACATAACTCTGTATACAATAGTATACATACACTGAGAAAAAATCCTGCCGAAACAAAAAAAATGTATGTTGATTCGATAAGATGTACTATTGAATAGTGCCAATATCATATGCAATTCTATGTACATATACAGGTGGTTGCTTTGGGTCAATGCAAAGAATGCTTCTGAAAAGGGGCGGGGCTAGTAAATTCTAGACAGTGGTGGGGAGCTATGCTCACCACAATTGACGCTCAACACAGTAGCTAGCTCCAATTGAATCTATCCGTCATGCTTTTGTAGATTAATCATTTTCTTCATCACATAACTCTGTATACAATAGTATACATATGTATAATAGGTGGCTGCCATTAGTCAATAAGAAGGATACTTGTTACAAGAGGCGGGGCTATATATATATTAGACTCTTAACTTTCCTATTCGTCTACAGAACTGTCTCTTGGTTGTTCATTTCTCCAGAGAGCAAACTATTATTTTCCCGCGAAAAAATGAGAACAGTATCAGTGACAGCAATGCGCTATGAAACATGGCCGGTCATTTGCGCGTCGTGAAACAGAGGGAAACTGGGACAAACAGGTGAGGATTCCCGGGAAATAGGAAGGATGGTTCTAGCTGAGAGTCGAGGAAATTAGATATCGAGGACAAAATGATCCAGCGTAGGTCGCATCCTTTCTTCGTAGCCGGAGCTCGATTGCGTCTCCGGTTACCCTTGTGGAAACCGCATCCGACATGGTAGCTGGATCGAGGATCGACCTCGGAACGATTTCTCACTGCAATTCCACGGAATTGCTCGGAGTCAAGTGGAGCTTTGAGATGGAAAAAGACGTAGCCAGCTGCTTAAACTTTTAACTTCCAGGATTTTCCATCTTGACGAATCTCCTTACAATTATTAATGTTTGGAGCCTGTTATAACTGAAATATTGCATTGTATAAATTATAAATATTGTCACCCTTGATTTTTATAAATGGAACTGTATGGTGAGGAAACTGGTCAAGAATACAAAGGTGTCAAAGATGAGGTTAATTAGGATACTGTTTTAAGTCTGAAAGTGTGCTGGGGAAGGATCTGCGGTTCTGATTGGTGGTCAGCGTCCTCACCACTGCCTAGAGAACCCACTAGCTCCGCCTCTGTCCACAAGTACTCCCATCACCGAGCAAATAGCGACCACTTCTGCAAAATGGAATTATACGACGAAGAAAACGATCGGCCCCGCAAAAGCATCGAAGATGAAGTTAATTGAACTCAGAAAAGCGCCTCCAGAGCCCGCTATGCAGTTTCTCACGTCTCCACAATAGACATCGGCAGAGAGACCTCCCTGTACTCATGTCTGGCAGCGAATTCCTCAGCAGAGGCTGACAAATCCAGCCTGGTGGCGTACCCGGTATGCCTCGCGACATTTTTGCCAGGCCGTGGACTGGCTCGTGTTCGAGCACGGTAGCAAGAATCCCGGCGCATTCCGCGGGGGCCGCGTCTGTCCATATTTAGCGGGCCGGTAGCCGGGGAAGCCGGTTGAAAAACCGACAGTTCCCTCACGGTGCAATTATAAGGCACGTTTTAATCGCGATCGAGATGCATCCTCGATGAGCTAACGGTGAACAGTCGGTTTGGAGGGGACCTCGTTGGATAAGCCTAGGCCGTCTTCGCGGAAGTGGCTCGTTACGATTTTTACGCGACCCGGGCCGCGGAGATGGATTTTTTTATGGAGACGCCGGGTTGCGTACAGAACGCGGGCTTCCTTTATGGAATATCCGTGGAGGAAGGTTATGGGACTCCGCGGTGCTTAACGAGCTCCAGCCACAGGCCTCGTATACGTAGCAGAGTCGCGGATCCTCCTCGGGACCTTTCTTCTTTTTGGCATACTCTTTCCTGGTTCGATCGTCCACCCTCTCCCCGGAGTTAGCTGGACCCCTCGGTTACCAGGCGTACACGCTACTCGTGCCGGCATTCTTAATGCTAAAAGCCGGGCCGCGCGTATACCTCGCATAATACACGGCGCAACAGTGTCCAATACGCTTCCGCGTGCAGTAGCTATTAAATGACTGGTTACACGGACCGATAGGCGTGCCAAGATCGCTTCCTGGAGGCTACCGGCGGCGTAGCAGCTAACTCGCCTGGGCCACTCTTGAATTTTGTACTGTTTGCTTGTCGCGTGGTTGCGATGTCAATAAAGCAAACCACCCACGGATCCATACATCTCTATATATAAAAATGCAGTCCTGACTCATTCACTCACTCACTGATCAACGCCCAGGCAAAACCCTTGGACCTAGAAAGCTGAAATTTTGCACAGAGGTTTCCTTTATGATCTATACAAGGGTAAGAAAGGATATTTGATGTCTTAATGCTGTTTGATATAATTAATCAAACACCTGTTTCGGCATTTCAAAAAATTCAACCCCCGAGGGTGTGAAAAAGGGGTTGCAATGTTTGTATGAGGAATATTTTGTTCGTGGTCGGATTTACTTCATACTTGGTCTTAATGCTCTTTGATATAACTAATCAAACACCTATTTCGGCATTTTGAAAAATTCAACCCCTAAGGGAGCGAAAAAGGGTTGCAATTTTTAAATGAGAAATATTTTCTTCGTGGTCGGATTTACTTCATACTTGGTCTTAATGCTCTTTGATAGAATTAATCAAACACCTGTTTCGGCATTTAAGAAAATTGATCCCCTAAGGGGGTGAAAAGGGGTTTTGAAATCTAAGATGGTGGCATGACATAAAATTAAAACTCTATAGGGATGAATGGGGGGTTAAAAGGTTTATGGAGAAACAATATCAATTTCCGAAGGTATTAAACGGTTTTCTGTGCGAGCGAAGCCGCGCGGGCAAAAGCTAGTATTGTCATAAAAAATAATATCTATAATAAATGATCAGCAGCATCCAGAGGACATTTTACGATTTTCCAGCCAGGGTATACATACATTAGATTAATCCGAGTTGGGTGACCACCTGGAATCACTTGGGGTTGCTCCCATATCTTCGAACTGAGAAGGGTGTGGTCCATCTGGGTGTATTACACTCTTAGCTTCTAACCCTTTTGTTATGGCAGCGGTGACCGAAAGCACTCTGCTGCAGAGTATTAACATCTGCGACTTATGTTATGTAAATTATCGGTTTCTTGCTCGACTTATCTTGAATTAATGTGTGGACTTGTGGACAAACATGTGTTGAAATGACGAAATAGTAGGTGTAGTCATGACGGTTTTGTATAGTTCGCTTAACCAGTGTGATTAAATAATGCGAAGCTTTAAGAGGTCGTTACTGTTGAGGACAAATCAGATTGTGAGTGTTGGAAATATGTATAACTGCAAGTTATCATATATATATATATATATATATATATATATATATATATATATATATATGTCGATAATATAGAAATCACTTATTGTAATGTAACTAAGCGACATCTGTACAACTACCTTAATAATGACATGCGTCTATGTAGATTGTATCTCAGACGTAAAACTGTGAACACGTATTATCAGAAACATATTCATCGCTCTTTCCACAAAGTAAAATCTCATTGTTTTAATCCATTCAAATATTCCACTAATCAACAGTGAGATCAAGAGTTCACAGGTGATATAACACTTATTCCTACATGATGCATGGTCCGAACATGTCAGCTTGAAGGTACACAAACTTCCTGTCCGTATCTCAACTGAACCGCAGAAACAGAAGCCTTCAGCACAATTCGATCCAATAACCGCCGCAAATTCTTGCAAACACGAGTCTCGATAGTCCCCGAATTAGATTCCAATCTGCAATCACCGTGTTCGACGGGTGGAATCGCGGCGGGAAATTTTCCCTTCTCGTTATCGCGAGCCCTCTGTATCCGATATTTCGTCGATGGTCGCCGCCGATTAGTCGTGCATAATTCAAAGTATATCCGAAATAATTCGAGCCGTGGTCGGTGGTCAGCCGTCACGGGGCTGGGGTCGGCTAGTAGTAACAGCAACAGCGAGCAGAGCCCGGGGCTTCTATTTATTGAATAATTGGTTACGTGACCGGATACGCGAAAGCCAGCCCTGAGAATCAGAGATGTTCCCGAGGGAGCAGAAGTAGTAACCGGGAACTCGGCTGGTTTCACTTCGGGTTCCGCCGAGTTCCAGCGGGTTCCCCGGGCGCGTATCTTCGCGTGGCATCAGGAGGAAGCGTTTCCGAATCTCGAGAGCGAGTTGAGGCCCCCTAGGTCCGACGGTGTCGAAGATCCTCGAGCTCTTTCGTTCCCCGGCAGAGGAACGTGCCGATTTTATCTGAGAGGACTCCTTTCATCCCCTTCGGTCGGCCATTCGGATCACGTATATTCGACGGCAGTCTCTCGGTTAACGGCTCGACCCGCTCTCTAGCTTGCTTACTACCTTGCTTTCTCACTCGCTGGCTGGTTTCATCGGCTACCTTCAACCTTACACCCCCGCCTTTCGCTATTTACCCCACCGAACGACGGAGATCCTGCAGATTATATTCGAGAGGAGCTCGACCCGGCCGTGTGTCGACTAACCGATATACCCGAAGGGTGGGACCTTGACCGGGCAACCCTTCAGTCGATGGATCACCCTCGATCAAGGATAAATGCCTTGGCCCGCTTCTGCTACCTTGGTCCTTCTTTCCGAGGTGCATTCTGATGCCTTATTAACGCACTGTCTACCACGCTGTTATACATGTAAAGAAAGAATACTTTCTTTAAATCAAAACAGCCGCGCTTCATTAGCCAGCGCGCCCTCTAATCGATGTATATCGATGCTCAACGAGTGAGATGAAAACATAGAGAGGTGACGTA
>CM052286.1:3126130-3156871 GCA_028455765.1 Lasioglossum oenotherae | reverse complement strand
AAAAATTAAATAGTGTTCTTTTAAACTAATTTTTACAAACGCTTTTTTCAGTATTGCAAGAGGTATTTCTAAGCTAACGAACATGGCCGTATTTTGTTTGATCTCACAACTTTTTACGGCCACAAGAACTTGGCTCCTGTTTACAGAATGTTCTTGTTGGGTTACTTTGTCAGCGATCATGCAGAGAAGCGACGCAGTTGCGGGGATTCTTCAGGTTTCTCACGGCGGATTAAACGATCGTAGGTATCGTCGCTGTCGCGATGCCATCCGCAGGAGTATTATATATCTCGCGGCGTCTATCCGCGTCACGGTCAGGCAAAGCTCGCACGTTTCTCTCGCGAATCGCGTGGCGCATCTTGCCACGGGCCGGGACATAAATCAATGCTCTGTTCGTTTAACGCCTCGTCGTTCCGCCAGGAGGTACGGGACGACGAGTCTTGACGTCTCGAGGATGGCTCGTCGACTCGGCGCCGTTCCTCGCTCAGCACCGCGCCGTATTGCTCCGCATATCGGCGTCGAGGCGAACGTCCCGTTATCGCGTCTACGCGTTATCACCAATTGTAAACCATGTCAACGGCGAACGCGATGGGACAGGATGATAGGCAGCCGCGGCAATCCCGGCGAACGATAATTTTCAGCTTTTCCAGTGGTTCCGTGGGCCGGGGAACGAGATAATCGGTATAGGCAGCCCGTCGTTCCTCGAGACGTCAGACGGCAAGCACACGGGCTCCGGGAACCTATCGCCCACTCGGATAACTCAATCGCCAGGTGAATGGGTGATTCACGATCCAATCTGCACGGCAAACGCGATCCAATTCCTACCCGATAAAAATTCGAAAGCTTCCGGTAAAATACACACGACGCGACTGATTCACGAGCCGTTCTCTCCGGATCATCCTGTGTTCCCGGCTTCGTTTGCAACGCCAAAACACAGAGCCACATATTCTTCACGCTAACAGGGAATGATCCCGAAACCGGAATATCCAGTGCATGCGTAGGTTAACGGACAGCCCAGTAATTATAAACGACCCTTAAGAAATAACAGAAAGAAGTTCTAGGGCCCAGAGATTCTCGGGTCTCGCGAAAATCGTTCTAAAGGGTATAGCCGGGTAAGCATGGGCCAGCGGCCCCCGCTTCGATTTTCCTGATTCCTGTCTTCCAACTGTAACCATATCGTTAAAGATTATTCTCTACTCACGTTCTACGCTTACATGTAAAAGATGACACGATCCGTTAAATAACACAATTGATTACGTATAATTTATTCGTCCTATATTGTACACACACGACATTGAGAACACGATATTCGTTTACACATTTCTTCTCCAGCCCAGAAATTCGTAATCGTTTCGTCGGTTTGATAACGTCGGTAACCCTCGATTTTATATCTTAAAATCACGGTATCGATTCCACTTGGAAAAGACCGCGATTTTAAAACACATATATTAGAAGATTTAGTCGCATTTTTACATCTATCAACTTTCCCGTACACGCGCCGACTTCTCGTTCGTTCCCGTCACTAGCCACCGCAAGGAGACTCGGCCGCTGCGCCGTTACTGGTCAAACCGAGCGTTCACCGGCATACTTTATTTTTTTTTGACACTGTTCCACCAAACGGACACTTTTTAGATTTTTTTACAAAATAGGTTAAAATCATAGCGATATTTTAGAATTTTTTGGTAGGTGTCAACCCAGGGGAAGGATAGTGAAAAAAATTCCCAAAAAATTAATTAATTATTTCCAACTATAAATAATTAGCAAAAAATTCGGAAAAAATCTTAAATATAGAGTGTATCTATATCTTTTGTTTGCCGTTTATCCCATGTCGATATCTTTTCTCGTATTAGAGCAAATTGCAATTAACTGCGGGGGAATTGACCTCGATATCGCCCCTATCGGTAGGGGTAGAGATTTAAAATTTTACACAATGTTTTTGTAGACATAAAACGACGTTTTAAGACAGGAATCAGGAAAATCGGAGCGGGGGCCGCTGGCCCATGCTTATCCGGCTATACCCTTTCAATTTTGTCGCGCAAAAGGGAGAACATGTAAGTCACGGTCGGAATGCGTAGCGTCACGGCGCTAACCTAACCGGAAGGAGCGTTGATTTATGAACGGTAGCGAGTCGCAGCGGCGCGACGAGAGCCTGTACACAAGTCTCATCTAATCGCGACAATACCAGTTCTCTACTGGCAGCGTGTACACCATTGTGGGATGACAAACGCCGCCGGTGGGAGACGTCGAACAGAACGGTCGTCCACCGAAACGGAATCATTAATCCTTCTAATTGCCACTCGGGGAGCCGGCCGCGTGTTTTTCTTCGCGGTTCCGCACGGCCTACCGGCTTCTTTCTTCGCTTCCTTCTGCTGTTTCTGGCCCGGACCTCTAACACACAACGCCAACGACCAATCGCGACGGATAGAACCCACCAATGGAAAGGGAACCAAAACACAAACCATGGTTTCTTTCGCCTCGATCGTATAGGGAGAGAGAGAGAGAGAGAGAGAGAGAGAGAGAGAGAGAGAGAGAGAGATAGAAGCTCCAGGGGTGGGGGATATATACCCGCAGCTTGGTAACACATTCGGTCGACAGATGTCGGATTGTTTATTTGATTAGCACGGCCATTAATCAGGGGCCGCGGTGCCACCCCGAAGCGGAGGTGCGTCCTATTAACGAGCTATAGAAGAGAATGCTCTTTCTCTTATTAGTTCTGCGTGCCGGGGATCTCCAGACCCGACAGATATGAATGCACTTTTTGCGGTATTTCGGGCTCTCTGCACGATTATACCGGGTGACGGTAAATTCACTGATCGAACTTCTGTGGCAAGCATTTGTTGACGATGAGAGAGAAATATAGAGACACGCATAATCGGGAGCGTGACCCCGCGATAATTCATAAAATGAGACTCGAGTACACAATTATATGCATTTTAATTAATTATATTGGCTTACTAGGAGACTGCCATTTTTTAGACAAAATAAAAATTGTATGCACCAGTACTTCTTCACTTAACAATCTTAATAAGTTGAGAAGAACAATGTTTGTCGATTATTCTAATTTTTTTGTGGAACTTTATTAATCTTTGTCGTAACTGCATAAAATTCAAATTGAAATTAAAGAGACAGGCTGTTTTCACTGGCATAAATATGATAGCGAATCAGAAATAGATCCTATAAGCATTGTTGATCATTAAATACAATAACAAAATTTTAACTAAGCAGTTTTGCTAATTTTCAACTAATCGACGTTTCGGTCATTGGTTTTGACCATTTTCAAGATTTAATTGAATTGCGTCTGTAAGAAAAACACAATAACTTATATATAATATAATTACATACAATTTTCACGGAGTATTAAATTCTTAAATGTTTGAATGTAATGGAAAATAAATGTTTTTAATATTTTTCACTCACTTGCTTAGCTGTGATTAATTATATTATTCTGAGAGTCGTGAGACTCTTGAAACACGTGTGTTCACCATTGTCTATTTTCACGACACTGATCGTTTCGCCAGGGATTTAAGAATTTAAGAATTTAATTAATATTTACGAATTTAATACTCCGTGAAAATTGTATGTAATTATATTATATATAAATTATTGTGGTTTTCTTACAGACGCAATTCAATTAAATCTTGAAAATGGTCAAAACCAATGACCGAAACGTCGATTAGTTGAAAATTAGCAAAACTGCTTAGTTAAAATTTCGTTATTGTATTTAATGATCGAACCGTAGCGCCGATAGCATTCAACAATTGTTATTAACAATATTACGATCGATATACAAATTCCATTTCCTATAAGCATTGTTCGTTTTCATTTTCAAATAATATTCAACCCAACACTGTAGTCAAAGTATACTATGAAACCACAAATTTCTCACCAGCCATTATTCTTTCGCCCCACCGCTCCGTGAAGTCAGGAATCAGGGAGGATTTGTGACAGCAAGAATCCAAGGGATTCCCCTAGTCGAGGCATCGCTAATAGCATTCCATTAGACGCGAAATATAAACAATCGCTTGATCGGGTTCGACGCACGAATTCAGTCGTCCAAAGGGAACCTTCCTTAGACGCTGGGGGGGAGGGAGGGAGTGGTTTGATGCTGATGTTGAAAACAGAGGCAGCGCGCGTAACTCGTTAAACGACGGCCACTATATTTACACGACCTGATTCTCGGCCGGCCACCGCAAGATTCGGCCGCAAACGAATTCGATTCGTGCTGCGCGTCGTTGCCGTGCATACCGAACGAGAGAACGATCGAAAAAAATCGAAGTCCCGGCGTGCGGGGAACGGTGTCGGAAAATTCGAGTGAATTTAGGTGGAATCCGGAGAACGTCATGCTCGGAAAAACCGTGGACAGGATACTGTTGGTGACAATTGACTAGACACGAGGAAGAGAGTAGTTAATGAGTCATCAACTTGGTTATCAATATCTTGCTCTCAGACTTTCGAGGAATGTGAAAATTGATTACAAGATTTCAAGACCGGTCCGATCAATTGGCTTCAAGCTTCGTGTGCAGCTTCAGTATACTTACATCTATAGTCAGTGCCGTAATAAAACAAAAATCTATGAAGAAATGGCAGTATCTCAAAAATTGTATCATCAGTAGAGTACTGACTATCTTTTTACTTTTGCTAGACTTTCGGAGGTCATAGAACAAAGACAGAAACTTACTTGAACTATAGCGACAGGTATGCTAAAGGTACACAGCAAGTTTGAAGGCAATCGGTCGAGAAGATCTTGAGATACTATACCCCCAATTCGACAAACATGGTTGCACGAAAGGTGCAAATCAACTGATGTTCGGAACAACCGATTTGGAGGAACGCTTCTAGGAGCACGTTTTTTAAAGTCCATTGTTCGATAGAAGCTTGTAAAATCGATTTCGTCAGAGTTCTAGACTAGAATACCCCGTTCAGGCTGGAAACCTCCCCTCTAGCGACCCCGACCGAGCAGACGACGAGGCAAGAAGGGAAGAAGACTGGTTCTGTGTCTGAGGCTTATATATCTGCCGGAACTAATTGTCCCATAATTCACTCTGTCCGGTAGCAGCATTGCTCTCTGCTTATCCACAACCGCCGTTTCTTCTTTCTTCTTCTACTTTTGCCCTTTCGCTCATCCCCCTCGTGTACGCAGCAGGCATTTGGCTTCTGCATGCGCGGTGTCCTCTTTTATCGCGGAAACGCGTACGCGGCCGCGATTGTCTCTATTTCCTGCTGGTTGTCGTCCAGAGTCTAGACTGTAGAGTACAGAGTCTGCGACATGTGTTCGAGGGAGCATTCTGGCTGGAGAGGCGGATAAATCGGAACGTCCGTTCCTGAAGCACATAATCCTCGAAATCAAAAATGTAAGTAGCTGAGCTCTTAGATAATCTAAAGTTAACCAATCGACATATCCGTCCAAAAGAGACATTAGAAACAACGTTGTGTTGCTCCTGAGGCTGAAGAGCTCCTCATCTTTCTACATATAGTAGAATGTCACAAGTGGGCGTGGCTTCGTTGCTCCAAACGAAGCCAGAACCGTGTCCTACAGGGCACACTCTATTTAATCTATCCTTTGACATATAACACTATCAAGATTTAGAGAAAGATCTAAGAGCTTGATCTACTCTAAGAAAATGCAACATATGGCCATCGGGTCTCCGTCGCATCAGTGTTGACCCTAAATCGATAAACTCTAAAAACAAGGGGGGGACATATTGCTGTAGAATCGATCCAGAGACTGCTGCCTTCTGCCTCTGATGTATTAAATAGTTTCTATTCTCTTGATTGTTTCGTGTTTTGATTAAAATGATTAATAATGTGGGCAGGGCCAATCTACTTCAAGGGTCACGATGAACCTTGCTGGTTCGGGAACCTAGTTAAGCAGCAGTCAGAGGGATCAGTTCGTGGCGAAAAATAAATGTAGTTGGCCGTGGTTGAACGGACAACTTTCTCAGGAATCGCAACCGTTTCGTCGGCGCAACGTTCACTCCCCCGTCGCGACTGACCATTTCGCTCGGATGTACCGGGCAATGGATTTACCGTAACTTTCGCGTCCCTTCGGAAACGTTATCACGACCCGTTACTTCCGTGAACCTGTCCAGACGGTCCGGTGCTAATGCACTTTTGCGGCTAACTGTAACACACGTGGTTCTTGCTTATCCAGAATAGCACTTTCTCTTCCTCCGAGAGAGCTGCGCTGCTGCCCCCCCCCCCTGCCCCCTCGACCCAGCCAATTGTAAGGGAAGTGTTCCAGCTTTTTCCGCAGCCGGCCCGCCTCGAGCTCTTTCTCTCATCCCACAATCCGACATCCTCCTCCGACCCATCGATCGATCAGCTTACTCCGCCGATTGACCAATCTGTTTGCCTTCGTTGATTCATCAATCCGCGCGCAACCCTCCGCTGCACACCGAGAGTGGATGGAATGCGGCAAGCAAAAACCATGCTTCCGACCATGAAGAGAGCAATGATCTAGATTAGATCACCCTCGTGAGCACTACCACCTTTCCAGTTTGAAATTTACCTCTTTTTTTCCACTCCCTCCTTCCTTCTCCTTCCTCTGCTTTCGCTCGGATGAACGCGTCGCCGTGGCCTGCCCCGCTCGACGAGCGTCACGCGATTCGATAAGGAACACCCAATTCACGGAATTTACACGCCAGCGATACAAGATTTTAATCTTCACTGCTCCTAAACGTATACTTCAACGCACAGCTACATCATGGTCTTTATAGACCTTTAAAATTCTTGTATTCCAGTCCACCCACCCGCCGACTGCTTTAATCACAATTATTTATGAACTTCCCTACCTAGTTTCCCTTTTCGTTGATCATTATTACTTTCTCAGTTTTTCTCTCGGAGTTCAGTTAGCACAATTCGATAGAATTAATCAAGTATCTGCAGAGTTTCTTCAGTATGCTCTCTCAATCAAATAATAAAGGTATCCTGAACAAAAAATTTTTAATCGAATCTCCCACTTGTTCCTGAAAATCTCCGAAACATGGCTACCATTTCCGCCATTGGTCTGAGCAGGATGATCGACTCTTGAATGCTGCCATTGAATAAAACGACGTAGCGTGTCCCAGTGAATGGAAGATTGCAGTTGTGAGAGTTCGTCGAACGGTTCGAACTTGGTGCCCGGAAGCTCGCGATTGATCCTCGGACAGGGATTAAACGCGCGTCTTTGCCAAGTTGCAGCCTCGGTTTGAAGGGTGCCTGCTCGAGTTTTCGCGAAGTTACGTCGCGACGCGACGGGGTCCACCGATGGACAGAGAAGACCGGTCCAGAAGTGGACACGTCGGACAGATACTCATCGTTCATCCACGGTGTATGAATAACGTAGAAGTTTGCTCAGCGGTGCGGGGCAGGCGGGCAGAGAGGGGCAGAGGCCGCGTAGCCCTCATATATAAGTAAGGGAGGGAAAAGACGGAGTCTCGGTTTGCGCCGACAGTATTTTCTGCGGGGTGAGCCGGCCAGACACCCCTATTCTTCGTGAGCGAACTTAGAACCACGTCGCCCGTGAAAATACGAACCACGGCCCAGAGGCTGCGGTCGTTCCTCAACGAGCTACCCCCGAGAACCATCCCTGAGAACCACCACGCAACCTATTCGTTTCTAGACCCGCCGTTCCGCGACGAAAACTGTGCCTCACGGGCCACCGAGGAGGAAAGAAAGTTGGACAGGCTGCACTGCAAATTGTCGCGAATTGCATCCGGGGTGGCAAACACCCTTGCGACTTCCCCCGTAGACGCGTATTTTGAGCGTGCGCTTAGGTTCGAGATTGGTGGACTTCGATTTTTTGTGCACGAATGATGGAAAAAAAAGAAATAAATTGTTGGCTAACTTTCATCCCCCGTTTCTCATCCCCTCACATCAAAGTTAATTTTTCTCATAACAATTGTTGAATGCTATCGGCGCTACGGTTCGATCGTTAAATACAATAACAAAATTTTAACTAAGCAGTTTTGCTAATTTTCAACTAATCGACGTTTCGGTCATTGGTTTTGACCATTTTCAAGATTTAATTGAATTGCGTCTGTAAGAAAACCACAATAATTTATATATAATATAATTACATACAATTTTCACGGAGTATTAAATTCTTAAATGTTTGAATGTAATGGAAAATATATTTTTTAATATTTTTCACTCACTTGCTTAGGTGTGATTAATTATATTATTCTGAGAGTCGTGAGACTCTTGAAACACGTGTGCTCACCATTGTCTGTTTTCACGACACTGATCGTTTCGCCAGGGATTTAAGAATTTAAGAATTTAATTAACATTTAAGAATTTAATACTCCGTGAAAATTGTATGTAATTATATTATATATAAATTATTGTGTTTTTCTTACAGACGCAATTCAATTAAATCTTGAAAATGGTCAAAACCAATGACCGAAACGTCGATTAGTTGAAAATTGGCAAAACTGCTTAGTTAAAATTTTGTTATTGTATTTAATGATCGAACCGTAGCGCCGATAGCATTCAACAATTGTTATTAACAATATTACGATCGATATACAAATTCTATTTAATTTTTCTCTCTGCACAGTGAACGACAAAAAGAAGAATTATACAGGTTTTC
This sequence comes from Lasioglossum oenotherae, assembly GCA_028455765.1. Classification (NCBI taxonomy): domain Eukaryota; kingdom Metazoa; phylum Arthropoda; class Insecta; order Hymenoptera; family Halictidae; genus Lasioglossum; species Lasioglossum oenotherae. The sequence continues at coordinate 3,148,305 of CM052286.1, read as the reverse complement.
TCGGGTACCAGATCGTGCTAAAAGCGTATAAAACCGACGTGTATCATTTGTTTCGATTTCCACCATCAGTTTCATCCGTAATTGTCGGTGTTCGTGCTCCAGCGCCGCAGTTTCACCAGTGACGGATTAGAGTCCGGTACTTCGGGTCTGGTCTAAGATTTCGTCTGCGAAGTTTTGGAGGTAAATGGATTTGGGAATCATCTCGGCGAGTTAAGGGGAATTTCTAGACCGAAGCATAATATTTTAGGCTAACCTTGGAATTTTTGGAGCTTCCTGAGTGCTGTTTTAAGAATTACTTAGCTCTGCAAATAACGAAATGGAAACGGTTCAAACACAAGTTTCTGTTTCTTGCGTCCATTTTGATCCAGGGGTACGAACGTTTCATCTTAATAATAAATCCTTAAATGTTTTCGGCGCTACGGTTCGATCCTAGTTACGAACAAAGCAGTTTTGCTAATTTATTCAAACATTATCAACGTTTCGATCCTATGTTTGGATCTTTTTCAAGATTAATAAATTGAAATTGCGTCTGTAACATAAATATGTTGTAAACTTGTTGAAAAAACAGAATTTATTCGATGAATTATTACTGTAAAATGATTTGATATTGTTTCTAAAGAACAAACTTACTTGCTTTGAGAAAGAATGACAATTTTTAATGTGTGAATCCTGTATTACACGTGTATTGCGTGTGTCAGACATGCTAGTTGTCGAGATACTGGTGTACGTATGAATTTGAAACCGATCTAGGTTATGCCGAATCAATAAACGGCGGTAAATTTGAAAAGCCATAATATGATCTTAAATCCACTCTAGTACACATACCATAATGGTAAAATTGTTTTTGACATTCTGCTTTTGTTGGAAACATCTACATAGAATTGTATGTATTAGAATAATAAGGTTTATTGGAAAATTCGTCATAAAACATTACTGACTTAGTAATGTTGCGTAATATTCATGTATCTTAGGTGTTTCATACCTAAGGTTTACGCTTTGCTGTTTAATCGTATGAATGTTTTCCAATAGCAACCTTATTTGTAAATCTTGTTCTTCGTCAATGATTTTGACATTTTCAAAATCAAATCTATGATCCATTTCAAGAGAATGTTTCGTCAACGCTGTGTTGTGGTGGATGTAAGAAAATATTATGCTTATGTTCTGTGATACGAGTTTTCAATTTTCTGGACGTTTGTTTCATCTTAATCCTAATTTTATAGTAGTCACCATTCCACACAAGTCACATATTTTACCACGTTTTTATTAGCTCGCTTTCTTGTTTGTTTGTTTGTCTGTTCGGTGGCAAATTTTGCAATTGATTTTAAACTAACTTCCCGATGAGCTAGAGGCTTGGAATTTTAAACATAGCTCAGAACTGGATGACAATGCATTATTCAAAAATGAATTAATCCCTCGTCCCTCGCCGCGGGACGCTCGGTAGTACGTAATCGCGTTCAGCGATCCCCACTTCGCGCGCCAGCGCTCCCTACTCCACTACGCGGTCCCACTCTGACTCATCCCCACTCCACTGACCCGCTTCGCACCGAAGGAGCTCAGTGTGCGTTTGAGCTCCGTGCGGTGTTTATAATGTTACTACGTATTATTATACTATAATGTTTGTTTACCAATCGAAAGGAAAGTTACACCGAGATTTTCGGTCGAACATGTATCTTTGATATTTTACCACGGCGTTTGTTTTCGATATGACGCGTCGCAATACCGTCTGAAATTTACTACATCTCTCTGTTATAATCTCATCAAAATGTTCAAAATCGATTGTAAAATTTCACACATACAAGACTAAAAAGCAGAAAATAATTATTTAAATAAAAAATAAATTTTTTAAAAATACCACGTTTTTAAAATGGACTAAAAAGTATAAAATAATTTTTCCTAGCCCCCTACAGACTCCTAACCACGTACAGATAATCCTGAAAATTTGTGATTGTGAATTTTGAACAGCTGCGCAAATACTTGTAAGATTTAAAACGAAAAACGTGGGGCGCATGCAATTGATAATTGATGCATGAATAGTTCAGCCAAATTACTAAAAATTTTATTGCTTCGCAAATGATATGAACTGTTGTGTGAGATTTCTCAACGGCTGCTACTCTCTACACTCCTTACTATTATCTTGCGCCCCACGTTTTTCGTTTTAAATCTTACAAGTATTTGCGTAGCTGTTCAAAATTCACAATCACAAATTTTCAGGATTATCTGTACGTGGTTAGGAGTCTGTAGGGGGCTAGGAAAAATTATTTTATACTTTTTACTCCATTTTAAAAACGTGGTATTTTTAAAAAATTTATTTGTATATACGGTTCGGGAAGGATCGAAAACACGTTTCACTCGTCCGCCGGACGAAAGTCCAGTCCAAGGGACAAAGTTGAGAACAAACGATGCAAGTGTACGAAGTACGACCCCTCTGCGGACAGGGGCTCCAGTGAAACTCTCGAACGGGCAGACGGACACGGGAGGCGCGGAGCGAACATTAATCCCATTGTCTTCCTTCGAAGGTGACTGGCGAGAATGGCGCGCGGGTCTTCTTTTCCGTGGAACGAAGATGTACGCGCGCATCACGGTGAATATACGCGTGCGTTGCACCATGGACAGCCGCTACGAAAGAACGTAGTACGTCCAGACTCTGGAGGGCTATCCTCGGAGGAGTACGTCCTCGCTGGATATTAGGGTCGCGTTCGCATTCCTCGCGCGTGCAACGCGGAACAACAGTGGCCAACGAGCGAGCTCTTCGGTCCGAGGAAATGAGGGGAACCTGCTGTTCATTCGTGTTTAAAATATTTTCTTCTGTCCCAAGAACGGCAGTAATTTTCATTTTTCCACTTCGACCCTCCGCTCGAGCGAAAAAAGGATTTCTTGATTGTATGTTCCGAAATAGAAGCAGGACAAATATTTTGGCAGCATTTCTGCTTTTATCGAGTTCGTTAGACAAGCGGTTCAATTGAAGAAAAATTATGGTAGTTCAAAGATGTCTTGCTACTTTATCGTCTACTTTATTTGGAAAGCACATCGACATTTTTAATAAACAATTATTAAACTCTCCCTAAGAGGATATACTTTATTCTTAAAGTATGTGGAAACGTAGCAGAACATCACGGAATTGGTAGCAGGACTATCAACAACATGCAACAAGCCAGTCCATCAGCAGGTCTTGACTCCTCGTCGACGTTTCCACATAATTTCCTCGAGGTTCAAGGCGATCTGTGCAATAACTCGCGTACGAGGAGCCAACACCTGACACTTCGCGCGACGAGACACTGAGAAGCGTTCCCCGAGGACCAAGACAATGGGATTAATGTTTGGCCCAGTGATCCGCGCAGTTTCCGGGCCGAGTAGCTATCGACTCGTCCGCGAGTCCTGTGAACGAGTCCTGACGAAAGACCTACGCGAGTCCGGGATTGGTTCGCAGATATTTCCTGAAGTACTGTAACTGTTTTGTGGGGGGAAAAACTTTGCACCGCGAGATATAAGCGCTTCTTGCTTGGGGCTAAAGGGGAATGCTAACTGCAATGAGAATTGATGACAATAGAAGCACTTGAAACACACTTCTCACTACACTGAGAAAAAAAAGTAGTTACTTAAATAACACGCGTGTTATTGTAATTTTTTTACTTCGATGAGTATCAATGTATTCTTTTCAATAGTATGAAATTTAGAAGCAAATCGTGATGTATTTGAATTGTCTATCATGAAATGATTGAAAATAGTATTTGATTCAATACCGTATATTATTATTCGTAATATTTCTTTTTTTCCTTCAATCAGATATGTTGTTAAACAAGTTTGAGAAATGTAGTGATTTATACTGGAATTGGTTCGAGGCCATATCTTATTTTTTTGAAAACATTGATGGTTAAGCTATTGGCTTATACGATTGGCGGAAGTGAGAAATTCAATAGTATTAAATATTAAAATAAGTTCATATAATATTGGCACTATTCAATAGTACACCTTATCGAATCAACATATATTTTTTTTGTATCGACAGGATTTTTTTCTCAGTGTAGAAGCACTTGAAACACACTTCTCACTACACAAGCTAACAAATACGATTAAAAAATTTGGAATTGATAAGACAGGCGACTGAACAATAATAGCTGAAATATTTTTAAAAAATATTGTGAAGCACTCGCTACTCCTCTTAACAGAAATGATGACCAAAGTCGATAGAAAAATTTCGGAACGATAAAAATGATGGTGAAAAGACTCGGAAAGGAAAAAGCGAGTGACTACCATGTTCCTTGTCCTCTATATCAGCAGTGTCCGCCAAAAAAGTTAATAGAGGCGGAATCGCCGGTTCGTTGCCAGCAAAGCGGCGCGAACTTTCCCGTTGTGATGGAAACGTCGCGGGCGTTATTTATAGAGAAATACAGTTCCGAAACGTGGACGTACATTCGGGCAACGCAAGAATAATATCTTGATTTATTTCGACGACGTGATGAAATAGTCTGTAACCGGGAGGCTGGCGAGTGGCGGGCGGCAAAGAAGAAACGAAAAGAAAAATAGAGGAGCAGCACTGCCCGGGGAAAATCCTCGACGCTTTCCACGCGGCGCGGCGCGCGGAGCTTCGAACTTTTCCCCGAACTAAGAACGATGGTAAAATCGAACGCAGCGACGTGTAATTCGCGGCGGAATTTTCGCCGGGAAGTTTCGACTCGGTTGGCTGGCCTGTAATGCGGATTAAAAGTAAAGTGGCTGCTTAAAAACGCCCGGGAACGAACCGACCGCGTTGACTCGGCATCGGAGAGCCTCGGACGTTTCTTTTCGCACGCGAACTCCTTCGGCTGTGGATCTTTATGCGAAATAAAAATTGTTTGCACCTGCTGTCAGAACCAGGAGCCACTTAGTCCTCTTCTCTCAACCCTCCAACGTACGAGTCGAAAGTGCTCAATCTTTTTCATGACATTTTCCATACGTAATGCGACTGTTGTTATCTCTATATATAAAAATGGAATCCTGACTCATTCACTCACTCACTAATCAACGCCCAGGCTAAACCCTTGGACCTAGAAAGCTGAAATTTTGCACAGAGGTTTCCTTTATGATCTATACAAGGGATAAGAAAGGATATTTCGAAATTCTACCCCCAAGGGGGTGAAAAAGAGTTGCAGCGTTTGTATAAGGAATATTTTGTTCGTGATCCGATTTACTTCATACTTGGTCTTAATACTCTTTGACATAATTAATCCAACACCTGTTTCGGCATTTCAAAAAATTCAACCCCCGAGGGAGTGAAAAGGGGTTGCAGCGTTTGTATGAGCAATATTTTGTTCGTGGTCGGATTTACTTCATACTTCGTCTTAATGCTCTTTGATATAACTAATCAAACACCTATTTCGGCATTTAGAAAAATTCAACCCCTAAGGGGGTGAAAAAGGGTTGCAACTTTTAAATGAGAAATATTTTGTTCGTGGTCGGATTTACTTCATACTTGGTCTTAATGCTCTTTGATATAATTAATCAAACACCTGTTTCGGCATTTTAAAAAATTGATCCCCTAAGGGGATGAAAAGGGGTTTTGACATCTAAGATGACGGCATGACGTAAAATTAAAACTCTATAGAGGTGAATGGGGGTTTAAAAGGTTTTATGGAGAAACAATATCAATTTCCGAGGGCATTAAGCGGTTTTCTGTGCGAGCGAAGCCGCGGGCAAAAGCTAGTAATCTATAAAATTATAGTGATACACAAAAATTCATTGAGTAATTCCAAGTTCGTTGACTTCAAGGTCACTTAAAGGTCATCTTTCAAACGGGTGATACATTTTTAACTTCATATCGTAGTAGGTCAAAACTGTGGTATACTATGACCTACAAATGACCTTTAGACGTTCCTAGTGAATAAGCCGGTGCACTTCAACAAGCACCACACAAGCAGAAACAAATTCTGCTAAGACTGTTCGTTCATTTTTATCTAGCAAACGTTTTCCCGTTCAAGTGCAACACACGCGAAGCAATATCTAGACTGAGCAGTCTGCAAGATACAGAAGCAAACACGTCTCCACCCGGATAGGGTAGTTGTCGCTCGAGCGATGCGAGACGATCGCCGCGAAGAAAATACAGCTGGAATATTTCTGTAAGAACCGCTTCCCGTGTTTCATCACAATCGGTCGGATGTCACTTGAGTATTTAGAGAAGCGTGGTTATTTCCAATCGGGTCTCTGCCGTTCCCCGGACGGGAAAAGCGAGCTGCTTTCCACCTGGCCAACGCGGTGTATCGTTTCTTCGTTACGAAGGGGAACAACTCCATTCGGCGATCTGGAATCGAGAAAACGTAGCCGATACACAACGGAGCGAAGACGTTCGACCGGCTCGTCAAAGGAGAGAAACTGGCTGGCGTCGCCTAGGACGAAGTAAAAACAGAAGATCTCGAGGAAGACACAACAGAGAGACGTTGTATCGGTCTGCGGAGCGGTCTTTGCCAATGAGGGATCCTTTCATGGTCGACGGGACGCGACGGCAGATTTAAAGATGCACAAGGAACGAGGAAGGAGTCAGCGAGAGCGTGAGAGAGAAGAGAGAAAGCCTCCTGTCCTTTTCGGCAGGCTTTGTCCTGGGACTTTCTTTTTCTCTCCCGGATCTGTCGCCGCTTCCCCAACCAGAGGGAACAACCAGGGGATATTTCCTTGGGAATAACAGGCGCGGAAAAGTTCGTTCAGGCATAACCGGGGACGAGCGATTAATCGAGTTATTCCTTTGCGATTTTCAGCCGGTCGTCGTCGTCGTCGTCGTCCCGGATTTCGACGAGAGCTCAGACCTGGTAACGGCGACGAGTCCCACGGCATTATTCGAGCCAATCGTTCGACAAAGACGGGGAAAAAATGTGAACGTATGCCTGCTCGATAGACCGAGACTGGCTCACGGAGAAAGCTCCTTATCAGGGAGAGAAAGAGGAACTTGTTCGCGCCCCGATAACTTTTCAACTCTAATCCCAGGCTCCGCTAAAACCCATCGTTCTCCCGCGATTCTCCTTGCTGCCTCGAATGCTACCGAACCGTTGATATCAATATTTTGATGTAGACTGCGCAATCCTACTGGACGAGGAAAAAATGGGATCAGGACTCCCCCTAAGACCAAATATGTATGGAGATTAGGAGGAGTCGGAGGTTTCTATGTGTGTGTGTGTGTGTGTGTGTGCGCGCGTTAGCTGATCAGCTACCACCAGCGGTTCCTTTTTCCTGAAATCCCACAGAAATTATAGTGAGAGCCAAAGCTGTGCTTTTGAGTTCAATTTGAATAGTGCGCGAGAAGAACGTTCCACTTGAGCAAATGTCAATCTCAACTTTTTTAACATTCTGAAATTAGCTGAGTGCAGTAATGATTGATTTGACGAGCTTTCATAGACATATCGATGCAATTTATTTAAGAATTATGGTTTCCTTGGAAATAGTGCATAATAGATCCTAAAATTGAGGGATGATGGCGCATCGTGAAGCGCAAACAGGGTCCTAACCGGGTGTTCTTCTATCGTTAATTAGCGTTCGGAACGGAGCGGCAGCCATTATCCAGTTTCTAAACCTCGGAAGTTCGATGAAGCCGGTTCTTTTGTTCGGCCACGTTCGCGAGGAAGCTTGTCGCGGCCGACCGCCGTGCTTTAAGAGATCCTCCCTCACGTCAGAGAATCGTCGTTCGGGCATGACGTGGCTGCCATAGTTCCTAACGAGTACTCGAAAGTTCCCGGTAGCTCGCAGGCTGGAATATTAGAGGGAACGTTAGTTAATTCACCGCAGTCTGCGGGCTGTTCGCAAGCCACGCTTGACAGGAGCGTGTGAAAGTTGGGCACACAAGTCAACACGAGAGGCCGTGTTTAGTTGTCACGTGGCTCCGGGCCATGTCTTTCTCGCAGTCAGTGACCCCGAGTGGGCCGGGTAACTTCGTCTTCTTCGGAGAACAAGCGATACTCAGCTACCATTGCTATGATCGCTGCCGGGTGGCTCGCGATTCCTACCGAACAACGCTATGACGCTCGATTCCGCTCGCGAATCTTGAATGGGGCATCAATCCTGCCGATCCGGTGCTTGTCGAACTCCTTGTGAAATGTTTGGGCGCTGCACTGAGCTTCCTCTTCTCAGGGTTTGTGTCAGGAAGCGAGGATTTACATTTGTCGAACTGTGGCAACTCACTTGGTGAACCAAGTTTCACAGAAATATCATACAGGGTTATCAAAATAGGATTGTACAATCAGTGGAAAAAGTATTCGTAGAACCATTAAAAATAAATGATTTTTTAGCAGGATTAATAGCTTTTTTAAATTGCTACTGGTGACAATTGCGACGAAAAAAATGTAGGTCGTGATTTTAAAGTTGTTTATCTAAAAAATAATTTAAATAGCAAAATTCTTTGTTCTTTTAATAATGAATCAAGCTACATAATCTTCTCCACACATTTTTCCATTTTTACGATACATTCGTTAATTAAAAATCACCCTCCTGCATTCCCCTCTTATCCACCTACTTCTTTCCTCATCCCTTATTTTACTTAACTCGTTTTCCACCACCCTCGGCCATTTAACTAGTTTCCTTTTTCCCTTCCTTCTAACACTTTTACTCTCGCACAATCTCCTCCTTTCGCGCCATAATCCTCTAACAGATGCTTTAGAGCTCCCCCATCGTTACTACGGATTTCACATATTCTTTCACTATCTTCCATCCGATATCTATTGCATTTCTTCAGATCTCGCGCGTCTTAGCAGAGTAACCCCGTTATTTATGACTCGACATATCCAATCACTTGATGCAATTTATGGGAAGTATGAAGAATAGAGATTTAAGTGCTTGATAAACATATGATACATTCGTAATAATTCGTGTGACCAGAACAAATATTATAGACTGGTTTTTCATGAAGTTACAATACGTTTAAGATGGGAAATTGTTTAATGAACGAAGCGAATGTTTAACTTGCCAGTGTACTTAAATCTGGCAAACTCTTTCTATCCTTTCCTCTGGTTCCTTTCTCCGTAACATCCATCCAGAAACACCCACGCGCCCAAGATCAAAATCTCCAAATTGACCGTCTTCGGGCCCACTTAATTAACTCCAGACCCATTTCTTTCTGTTCCAGGTGAGTCAGGCAGTCGCACGAAACAGTGGCACATCCGAGCAGTCCACCGATCAGGACTGAGCATCGATAAAGTGTCCGGACCAAGGCGAAAACGACGTCATCCAAGAGTGGGAGGGAGAGAGAGAGAACGCGTTAAATTCGCGGTGGCCGATCAAACGTCTATCGGCGTACGTAACACACCGGGGCCGGGTTATTAATTGACCGGACGGTCGTGGAACGCGATCAGCCAGTCGATAGGGGGAAACGGAGCGTGTAATTATTCCGATCGTCGATTCCACGGCGATTCGTGCAGGCCGCTGCTGGTCTGCGGGCCTTGTCTAATAAAGACGCGTGACGTCTCTCCACCCCGGGATCCCTGGGCCAAACGTCTTTATTTTTGGGGAAACGGCGCGCCATGTGGCAAACCGGTTGCCCCCGGTCCGTTCGGCCCACCATAAAGACATTAACACGCGAAACCCGTAATTACCCGGGCCCTGGAGGAACGAGCCCGAAGGTACCCGACCGAGTGCGACACCGATACCCGCCACTTTCACGCTGATAAAAAGCATCGGTCGCTCGCGTGTCCCATTCGAGGCAAGGGTGTGTCTATTAGCAACGCTCACGCAACGCGTATTTATTAAGAGCGTACTTTCGACACCCCCTCCGCCCTCGCACTCCTTCCCGGCTCGGTTTTCCTCGAAATGCAAACGATACATCGATACAGGAACGGGGGAAACGTTCCGTGCAGCCTCGAAAACCGCTCGAACCTCCCCTTTTTCGTTTTATTCGCCACGGGAACGGGCTCGCGTGCGTACACGAGCACACACCAGCATCGAGAGTAATTAAGTGATTATCTCATCCGGAGTAGACACGTCGCCCGTTGCACATCGCGTTCCAATTGCGGACGAAGGCCAATAAGAGCCGCGCTTTTTGTTCCGCTCGTTCTCTCCAACGTGCAATCGACCTACGCGCTCCTGCTTTGCTACCCGCCAGCCTTGTGTCTTTCTCTTTTGTCTTCTTTCTGCCTATTTCCTGCTCCTGCCGCCCGGTTCCCTGCCGCTTTCTATTGTTTTGCTTTGTTGCTTTCTGCGGGACGAGATTCAACTCGAACGGTGAGCATGTAGTGTACGGATTCGTGGCAGTGCGAAAGCGTTTCGAAGATGTGTACCTGATTATGTTGGTAGTTTGATGACGTCTGCGTGACACTTTTGGATGTAGGAATAATTTTCGATAGGGTTTGTACGATTATGAGTTTTTTATTTAATCGTTGTAAATAGAGGACGATAATGAGTCTTCCTGCCGAATCGTGTGTTTTGATTGTGCTAAGACGATAATGGAAATGAAACGCAAATGAACGTTTAAGTACTTGTATTCGCTTGTTGCTTTTTATGGTAACATTTACCGTACAGAATTGTAATTTAAATTACAAATGAAACTGGGCGATTATCCACGTGAATGGCAAAACACATTATTGAACGGTTTTTCAAACTGGATTTACAGAATGTGAATGCGCCAATCTCTTTAAATCGAGAAATAAATCATATTTCGTTCATCAATGTTCAAGCTTTAAAATAAATTTAGAGGTAGATTTTCCAGAGGAATTTTTTCCTCTTTCTCCTTAGAAAGCTATTGAAAACGAAGAACACAGCGCTGTAACTTGACATGCTCACAGCGAAAGGTAACTGAATGTTACGCTTCTATCACTGACAATGAATGCATGCTCTCTATTTTCCGCGCCATTCGTGTTTCTTTTCAACCAGATCTCTCACGGATTCTAGCTCTGTTCTCCCCTCTTGGGTGAAGAAGAGATAACGCCCGCGTAACGGATTACAACGGACAAAGAAATATTATTTCTGACGCGGGGAACGTCCACGCCGGAATTCCAATTACCGGTGCCCGGTATTATTTTGTCGGGCTATCGCGCGCGTTTCGGACGGCCGCTGGGGATACTCGAGGATGGAGCCAGCTCGAAGAATCCTTTCATTGGGGTATTAATATTCGCGGTCCGCTGTCACTCACTGCAACTAGCTTCCAATAAAGAGTTCATTCAATCCAATTTTTCTTGCCGGTTCTTAGAACGTTGGCTAGTTTATTTGGAGACATTTGAGGTAATTGGAACAATTATTGAGTGCCATACCATTCAATGAGCGAGATAAAAAGACTTGCTCAATGTCGATTTCTAAATGAAATTTTTGTTTAGTGGGAATGATAATAATTAGACTGCGGATGTTTATGCAAATGCATATTTATATAGAAATCTGATAAAGCAATGGGACTTAAACAGAAATATGTTTTGTTATATTATAAATATTACAGATATAGGTTTATCATTAAATGAATCAATAGGAATATACAGTAGTAGACAAAAGTTTAAGAGCGCTCTAAAGAAGACGATAACTTTTTAAATATTGTACTATACGATTTGAACTTTTTTGGAAAGCTAGAGCAATTAGTTTACTAAAAGATGTGAAAAGAAATTTTTTCAAAAATTGCAATTGATCGGAATTGTTGAAAAAAATACTAAAAGTTGATTTTTTAACTTTTTTATGTGGGCCTATATTGAAAATTTAAAAAATACGTTGTAGATCTGTATACAATTAAATACATTCTGAAAATTTCGTGAAAATTCTCGACGTTGCAATGAGCAACAAACGTTTAAAGATGGTAAAAATGGCAAATTTTCACGATTTATTGCCGAAAATAAATCGAAATACTCCAGTATAACTGTGAAATGTCTGTTAGTACTCAATATTGTACCTAACACTTAATGTAATATATAATTAATATCGGAAAAATTTGCATATGTTTCGTGCATATTTGCATATTTATCGTGCATAAACATCCGTAGTCTAATAATAATTTATACGTTTAGTGCAGTGTGTAATTCTTCTTCCATTTTCTTAGAGTTAGTGCCCGATTTAAAGTGCTTCTTTGTATTAATTGCGATGAAGCTAAAAATGTTTGAATGAATCCAAAAAACTCGAAACCCGATTTTCGTCCCAGGACCTCTATCAAAAGCAGGACCTGGTATCAACTGATTCAGCCAAGCCATCGGCGTGTTACGCGCTGTTCCTTTTGAGGTAGACAAAGAAAACACAGATTTTCACTTCGATTGTGGGTTACGCAGCGTAGAGTGTATCTCCTGTCGGAACCGCTCGGAGCGTCTCGCCGTGCATTTTAGCCGCGATACAGCGTGTTTAAGGCACAATAGGCCGGACAGAGTCCCTCGAGGATCCCATTAAAATTTTTCTGGGGCAACGACGCCTCGTCATCGGACAGAAAAGATCGGAAAGAGAAAGAGAAGCGGAGGCTTGTACTCGCCTCCGTATCTCGATCATCTCGCTTCCGAGATATAACCTCTCCGCCTATACGCGCTACCGATCCAGCCGATCGAAGATAGAGTCCGACAAATTACATGGTCGGGACTAGGTGTCGGCTACAACTTCGACGATAATGTCATTATCGCGTTACCGAAACCCGTCAAATGCACCCTGCTACGAACGCGTTGAACCGCGAATTTTCCTGCAAACTTCTTGTCAGCTTGTTTCAACCCTTCTATGGGTTCATAGCGAGCTGAACAGAATTCATACACTGAGAAAAAAATCCTGTCAAAACAAAAAAGTTTGAGTTTTTTTATTACAAAAGAGTTTGTAATAAATAGATTGAGAATCTTCATGAAACATGACAATTTCCTAGCTTGTCTACAAGAAACAGGAGGTGAATGATTAAATGTTTTGTTCCTTAATAGTTTTAAACAATTGTAAGTTATCGTGGACTGAGAAAAAAATCCTGTCGAAACAAAAAAAAATATATGTTGATTCAATAAGATGTACTATCGAATAGTGCCAATATCATATGAACTTATTTTAATATTTAATACTATTGAATTTCAATAGCAAAACTCATTTCCGCCAAATAGCTTGACCATCAATGTTTTCAAAAAAATAAGATATGGCCTCGAACCAATTCCAGTATAAATCAATACATTTCTCAAATTTTTTTAACAACATATCTGATTGAAGGAAAAAAATAAATATTACGAATAATAATGTACGTAGACAATTCAAATACATCACGATTTGCTTCTAAATTTCACACTATTGAAAAGAATACATTAATATTCATCGAAGTAAAAAATTACAATAACACGCGTGTTATTGAAGTAACTACTTTTTTTTCTCAGTATATCTCTCCGTTAATTATGCAATATTAACTCTCATGATATGTCCTCCAAAGATATTTACGAGTTTTTCCATATTTAGAGTGAAAATTTACTAATGATAATTATTAAAATAGATTGCAATAAATATCTCGAAATTATCTCAAATGAACATAGAGTACTTTGATATTCATATTTCAATTTGAGGTTAGAATGGACATAATTTGTGCTCGCTTCGGGACGCGGACATGTTCCGATTAGTCCCAGACTGTTTTATGGAAATGGCCCACTGTGCTTCTGGTGGAATAAGCACGTTACCGCTCGAGAACACTCGCATTCGCTCCGGGACTCAATTTTTCCTAGAGAAATCGGAGCGGCCCCCGGAGAACGCTCCCCACCGAAGCAGATTTGAACGCGATACACCTACCGGAAAAACGAGGATGCTTTCGGATCTATCCACGCGGAAACGCTCAAGTCCTTTAAGCACACCTGTCTAGGTGTGCCGCGATAACACCGCCGGGAAATTTGATTTCCAAGCGACGCCGTCTTTCTATACGCAACCATCTCGCCGTGGAACGAGCACTGTGCTTCCACGTCGACCAGACGAATTTTTCTAAGCTGTTTTCGCTTCTACGGCGAATTGCGTTTCTCGGGAACGAAACACTGACACTGGCGGTTATTCGAACCGGAAATAATGCAGCTCGAACAGGTTTTGCAAAGAATGTTTAGCTATTTTCACCTAAACATTCAAGCAAATTGGAAATGTGCTCGTATTTTGCTTTGAAGTTTGGCTTATTCATTTTTTAACATATTTTCTTCACAAAATGATCGTGCTCATTTTGAATTCTATGTAACAATGAACAATGGTGTGGGTCACTGTACACTGAGAAAAAAATCCTGTCGAAACAAAAAAAATATATGTTGATTCAATAAGATGTGCTATTGAATAGTGCCAATATCATATGAACTTATTTTAATATTTAATACTATTTAATTTCTCACATCCGCCAATCGTATAAGCCAATAGCTTGACCATGAATGTTTTAAAAAAAAAAGATATGGCCTCGAACCAATTCCAGTATAAATCAGTACATTTCTCAAATTTTTTTAACAACATATCCGATTGAAGGAAAAAAAGAAATATTACGAATAATAATATACGGTATTGAATCAAATAATATTTTCAATCATTTCATGATAGACAATTCAAATACATCACGATTTGCTTCTAAATTTCATACTATTGCAAAGAATACATTGATATCCATCGAAGTAAAAAATTATTATACAATAACATGCGTGTTATTGAAGTAACTACTTTTTTTTCTCAGTGTACATTTCAGAATACATACATTTTGTAGTGTAAAACGTGGATAAAAGTAAATAACATCAAGGCTAAAGAATAAAACCACTAAGAAGAGTACCGCTAATACATACTTGCAACTCATAACACCTGAACACTATAAATAAGTCGCTCGCCTTACGTTCGATGAATGTATCCTGCGGATCGATGATGGCGTAAAAACAGGAAAATACAGTGTTCTGAAGATGGCGGGCACAGGATGTTTACGACAGTCTACTTTCACGGCCGTTAATCGTAGCTTCCGAGAGCAGCCGAGTGGATTTCCAGGGCGAGTGTTGCGTGTAATAAACGAGTGAAGACGGAAACGGGCCGATCGGCGCGAAAGAAGTGAACGAAAGGAGGAAACACGAGGCGCGTGGAACATCCTGGAAACAGCGAATCCGATCGATTAAATCTGCTGGACGATTAATCGACCGGTGCGTTCGGCTCAGTGATCAACGTTCCTCTTCCGACGTGAAGCATCCTTGCTGAAAGGAATCGACGTATCGGCGTGAACTTCCTTCCGATCGCAGCAGCTCGGGCCCAGATGGGACGAGATCCCCAAACCGAGAGACCGGGCGCACGTCCGTCGGTGATCATCAGAGAGAGAGAGAGAGAGAGAGAGAGAGAGAGAGAGAGAGAGAGAGACAGAAATTGAGAGAATGTGGGAAAGAGAGACGAAACGAGGTGGCCAGAAAGAGAAGCAATTTTGCCACCTGTGTCAAGGTGGGAGAAGACATTTGAGAGAAAAGGGGATTGAAGGTGAGGAACTTATTTTGTCTCTTCCGTGAGAGTGGAAGAGCAGATTTAAGAGAAAGAGAGACGAAGGATGTGAAAAGAGACAGAGATGAAGAGTGCCAGAAAGAGAAGAAATGATTTTGTCTTTTGTATAAGAGTGGAAGAGAAGATTTCAGTTGAACAGGCAAAAGAAGGATAAGAATGAGTAAACGCTAGTGAGAAGAAGAGTGAATCTCAGATTCCAGTAAAAGAGAGGAAACGAACCTGAAAGAAACTTTTTTCTCCTTTAAAAGAGAGAAGTAGAAATCCGTAAAGAGTAGGACCAATCGTGTCTCCTACCTGTATGAATGTAAGACAGAAGATTTCAACAAGAGCAAGAAAAGCAGAGCCCAGAAAGAGCTGAATTTACTTTGCCTGCTGTATGAATGTGAAAGAGAAGATCTGAATAAAAGCAAGAGAAGTAGAAACCTAGGAAGAGAGTAGAATTTATTTGATCTCCTGTATGAATGCGAAACAGAAGATTCAGAAGTAACAATGAGGGAAGTAGAGACCCGGAAAGAGTAGAACCAATTTTGGCTCCGCGTGAAAGTGAAAGAGCATACGAGAAATCGAGAGAAAAGTGAGGAAGAGGAACAGGAAGCGAGGAGGCCACAAAGAGGAGAAGCGAAGGAGAAACAGAGATAGAGAATCAAGAGGAAAGCAATGAGCAGAATCGAAGAGGGGAAAGAGGAACAGAGCGTGAGAGAGGTGGAGGGGAGAGAGCCGAGCCGGTACGCCCGCCATATGTCACGAGGTCCTTACGTAGGTATCCTGGACGTATCTTATCTTCCGCTTATGGCCGCGAGCGTAATCCGAGCGGAAGACAAACGCGCACGAAATAAAATCCGGACCGGTTCCAGCGAGACTTCCTCTGCTACCCCCTTTTATTTCTCGACCTGGCGAACGAGGAAACGTTCACGGCCCTCGGGACACGACACGTCCCGAATTATGCGAAGTGGCGACACTCGGACGAATTTCAAGATCGAGCGATGTAGCGATCATGTTGCCAGAAGTCGTCTTTTTACATGCGTCCTGAAAGAGGAAACAGAATTTGAACAGTGTAATTATTTTTCGGAGTGAGACGCGTCACTGTTCAATAGACAGAACTGTGAATTGTACCCTGCTTTAAGGATGTTCTGGAGGTATATAAAAACGCAACAAAGTTTTTGAAAATTTGACAAGGTATAATTCTTACTAAATTAATGTAATCACCAAAGTTTGGGTTCGATTCACTGCGCCGTTTAAGAATTATAGCAACTTAAAGTTTGCACATTTTAACATGTCTTCTTATGAAGAATTCATAAAATTCCACTTGAAACCCTATTTAAGCCTTGAAAAAACGCAACTAGAAACTCCAGTTTTTTTTATATGTAGTAAAAATTATGTAATTAATTATGTTCAAAATTTATAAGGATTCGCTAAACAGTTACAGAGCAAAAAAATTATAAACTGTTACGAAACGTCAAATTTATCGTGTTGTCTCTCACTAGCATGGAAACGCGACAAGCGTAGACCACTGAATATAGCTACAGAGGGTACAGTATTCGCAAAATTTTAATGCAAAATATACTCATGAATGGCTTTCATTGCCATGTATTGATGGATTTCGAATTTCTTGTACTTTTGTCTCCCATTGTACCTCCAGAACATCCTTAAATAAAACTTATAAAACATCGCAAATAAAATTTAAACGATGAACTCGTATCAAATTCCTCGAATTCTTCTACTCTGTTGAACCTTGTACAAAATCACTCGCAGTAAATTAACAAAGACCCATAGATTGATTGTATCAAGTATTAGGTACAAGAATAAATAGTTTGCTCTCCGTCTTCCACCCTAATCGATTGCACCCCTACAGCATTTCGCTGGAGCAACGAAGCCCGGGAAAGCTGGATTCGAGGAAGATAGCGTATTATACCCCGCGGCGAACGATTAACACGATTCTTTATCCAGGCTTCATTACTATCATTAATCGCGTCGGTTCATCCCTCGCTATAATTATGTTATTTGTTCGAGAAGGCGTGACAAGAACGCATCGCGGCAGTTCGTACCTCGACGCGTCGTCGCATGTTTGCACGCGATCAGCTTCGATCGACTGCCATTATCAACGAAAGTTGGCCCGCGAGGAGATTCTGATCGACCCTGGGATAAACGCGCGAGAGAGACGAAGACGAAGACGAAGATAGATAGATAGATAGAGAGAGGGAGAATGGTACGTGCGTGGAACTACTGCCCCGGAACCGGTTACACCGATCCGAGACAGTTCCCTACGATCTTTCCGACCCCTAAATCTGGGGCCGCGATAGCGAGCAGCCTGGTGGAATACGAAAACGCCAGGTCAAACTCGTAGTAGGGGGGAGAGGGGACCGTTACGGGGTTACGACACTTTTCCGTCCCGTTCCCCCCGTTGGTACCCGTGGCCCGGAAATCAAAAAGAGCGGCCGGTGTCTTTCCCTCGGGTCGCCTAACGAGGACAGGATGTTATCGGTGCATCTGATTAGCATGAACAAGGGCCACGGGGCGGCCCCTTGTCCTACGGACGAAATTTGTGGCGGCGACACCTGTTCGTGCCGAGCCGCCGGGTTCACGGAACCCGCTCGTCTTCCCGACCCGCCGAAACCAAGGGTAATCGGAGCCTCGAGGAATTCCAGCAGGAAGAGTACCGTCCACGAGCAATTTCGCTTCCTGGCGAATTCCTGTGAGCATCAGGAAGGATGTTGCGCTACTCACACAATTAACAATCTCGTGATTCGTGTATAGAGTATGAGAAAATGATGTGGGAAGTTCATTCATTGCGCTCGATCAATGACAAGAAGTTTCATGAGCAGAATGCGGATTTTTATGTATAATATTAATAATGGTGATACCTAGGGTGCCTAGAAATACCTAGATATCCCTAATACAGGTGAAGTACCCGAGAGTGTCAAGCAGAGTCTACAACCACCCACTAGTACCTAGAACCATCCTGCAACAAATGCTACGGTTCAGCATCGAATATTATCTCTCAATAGTATCAAGTATCACGGTCAATGATCAAAGCAGCAGTTCAGCTAGTCGATCTCAATTACCTCATCTCCAATTCTCTATAACCGATCAGCTGATTCTTTCTACCCCTCGGAGCGGCTTAGGGTCGGTCCAAGATATTAGAGAGGATCGCGATAAAGGGAATCGCCCGGTACATTCAGAGGTCCTGCTGAATAACGCGGCGATTGGCGAGGAGCCTAACCAGCGACCTTCGGGTTCCCGGTGTCCTCGGAAGAATCCTCGAGGACACCGACGACGAGCATGGTCGCACGTGTAGAACGCGGACTCTCGTTCTTCCTTGCTCTCCCCCTGCACGCCAATGACTAGGAAGAAAATTAGAAATATCTGACCAGCAGGAACTCGGGGGAACGTGCTTCCCGGTCGACTCGTGGCATTATCGTTGCTCGTCTGTGTACACCCGGCTGGTCGCAGCAGCAGTCCGCACGTTCGAAACCCTCGAGAGAAACAGAGAACGCAAACGAAGAAGCAGCGGGACATAGGGATATCCCGGCCCCTCTCTCTCGTATTACATATACATTCGTACTCGCACGTGCGCCAGAAACGGCGACGTCGATACCTTTTATTATTTTTCTTTCTCTCTTTCATATTTTTTTTTACGCTGTCTGCCACCGCGCGCCTACCCCCGTCGTGTTCGACGATCGTTCCTGCGGTTCGACACCGCGGTATGATTTAATTAAACACGCCGGTGCCGGCGAAATTAGCAATTACCGGCGGCGGCGCCGACTGCTCGTCCCGGACCCAGTCGTCCTCTTCGACTACCATTCGTCGCGGGACGCTGCGATTTGCTCGCCAATTTGGAATCGCAGCCTCCTTCGATTCGGTTAGTCTCTGTGCCAAGCCTGTGTAATGGAACTGCGAACGTTTTTATCCGATATTTATACTCCTGTCTTGAAACGGCTCGAAGAGCTTGAAAGTTGAAGTACAGAAAATTAATACAAACGTGTCGTTTCGTATGGACGATCTCGTATAGATAGACAACTATATAAAGAAAATTGTGAAGAAGAATAAGAATTGATGATTTCGGCGCTAGGTTCGATCAGGTATGCATTCAGCAAATGTGCAATTATTAAATAATGTGTCTTGACGTTTCGATCCTAATGTGGATTCATTTTCACAAAGAACATTTATTGCGTCTGAAATATTTGCAAAATTTAATTCTTCGTATAAAAATTTCAGACGCAATAAATGTTCTTTGTGAAAATGATCCACATTAGGACCGAAACGTCAAGACACATTATTTAATAATTGCACATTTGCTGAATGTATACCTGATCGAACCTAGCGCCGAAATCATCAATTCTTATTAAACTATTACGATCGCTAAACAATTCACCTTTAATGAAGAAGAACCTTTGACAACCATGTTAATTCATTAATATCGTGATCCTCAGACTATTTCTGCAACAATTTCTGTCATCAAGACCCTATAAGTTCCTGGTAGTACCTACAGTTACTATTCTACTATACGATTTGAACTTTTTTGGGAAGCTAGAGCAATTAGTTTACTACAGGTTGTGAAAAAGAATTCTTCAAAAATTCCAATTCATCGGAATTGTAGGAAAAATACTGAAAGTTGCATTTTAAAACTTGTTTACGTAGGCCTATATTGAAAATTTAAAAAGTACGTTTTTGGGTCTGCGTCAATTATATGCACTGTGAAAGCTTCATCGAAATCGGTTGATGCGGGAAAGAACGACAGGCATAGAAAATGTAAAACTTCTTAGATATAGGCCGAAGAGAACATTTTAGAACAGCTCATTCAGCGGCAGAATTTATAATTACTCGTCATACGCGGCCGTGTCGTGGACTATGGGTGGGGAGGGGGGCGTGCACGAGGTTCGGTGTTATTTTAAACGTGAACAAAACCGCCGCTTGGATTTCCGCGGCTGCTACGGGTAATGAGTAGGATGAGTAGGATTCCTCGACCTGAAAATGACGGATCCATTGTTTGCGCGGGGGCGTCGTTTGTGGCGCGCGCGCGCGCCGGATACATCAAAACCCGGGGTCACTTTCGTCGGTGTCGTCGGCGTGGAACAACCTTAGACCATATATACTTATAGACACGGCGCAGATAATTTTGCCTATGGCAAAGATCATTCAGATCATGGATACTGTGACGTTACAGTTTCGAAAAATGTACAAGCTATGCTCATCGACAGCGCCTAAGCTTGGCTTATGAGAGTGAGGGGGGTATACCCTGGTATACCCGGAAAGAATGCGGACAGGATAATTTCAAAGAATTTGGCATTTCATCATGAAATAATCATTATATAAAGTATATTTGAGATACAAATGTTTATTCTATATGTTTTATTAAGGCATTACAATGAAGTATGAATTAATAATAGTATTATATATTAAATATTTTAGGAATCGATATTTTATTCTGAGGATTAACAACTTTCGCATATTATGCAGGTTAGACAATGTCTTTTTACATATAAATCGATCACATTTACATTTTAAGGTAGTATTGCTATTTTTACATAATTTACATTTACCTCGCTTGTGATTAGTTGTTATTAGACTGCGGATCTTTGTGCATTTATAAAGAAATTGAGTAGATGAAATTCAAAATTGTTGAAAAATTAAAACAATTGAAAATGTCAATATATGATTTCTGCTCAATTACAATCATTAAGGGAAGATATAACATTCAATTTAGTTTCTATTTCTTGCAATCGATGTAGACAATTTTTATTTTGAATAAACGTTATATAAAAGTTACACACACTTATTGATTACAAAATAATATTGTTTTAGTTAATCTACTGCGTATTTTTGTTCTATTTGCTACTGTACATTTTCCAATATGGTGCTCATTTTAATTAATAATACGCGTGTCAAACATGTTAATACACCGTGTCTATAAGTATATATGGTCTAAGGGAACAACGGTGGGTCGGGGAAGAAACACAACAGCAAACGAAGAGGCTGCGACAAAATGTACACGGTAGAACAGAGGGAGCACGGCCTCGAGATTATAGGTATCGGATTCGACGGCACCGAAAACGAGCCACGCTCTCGGGATTGGCTGGTGTGATTGGACGCACGAGAGGGACCACCGATCGCTGACCTTCCCTCTCGAAAGAGTGATCGAGGTTATGCGGGATAATAATGGTCGTAAAAAATAATGGGGTCCGAGGTGAATCCTCGAACCGACCGGGTAATACTCCGAGGATGTAATGACACCGAATTTATGGGCCAGGTGCGCCAACCCGTCGAGATTTTAGAGACCAGCGCTCGAGCCGCCACGAAGACCGAATGAAGATGTATCAATGATTGGGAGGCTAACCGCACTAGCGCCCTTCGCTCATTAGTATCGATTCGGATTTAGTCCACTTCTGACGAAAATTGGCAGGTGAAACATGCAGACTTACAAATTTCAATGGAGAGATCAATAATTTGTTTCCTGCCTGGTTGAACGAGCGTAATCGTTTTTTTTAATCATTAATCAGAGTGAACATTTTGGTCAAAATTTTGGTTGTGAATTGTCCGTTGCTGTAATTGCTAATTTTTACTCATTCACTGAAGCAACAATAGCTTACAATAACACAACCATTTATTCGTCGAGGGGTGTTCATAATGAATCTTTTATTTTGTTGTATAGATTTCAGTCAAATATCCATGTATTTCATGTTTTATACCGAGGGTATAAAGATCCAAATGATTTTTTTATGTTATGTACTTCTGATTGTCAGTCCGGAAAATACCGTACATCGTTTGTGGCCTTAATGAGAACGAACAGTTTATATTGTTTTATACATATAAAATATGTAACTAAGATTCATTTC
>CM052286.1:3105759-3126030 GCA_028455765.1 Lasioglossum oenotherae | reverse complement strand
TCCTCAAATTTTTTTAACAACATATCTGATTGAAGGAAAAAAAGAAATATTACGGATAATAATATACGGTATTGAATCAAGTACTATTTTCAATCATTTCATGATAGACAATTCAAATACATTCATTGATATTCATCGAAGTAAACAAATTACAATAACACGCGTGTTATTTTTTTCTCAGTGTACCAAAACAGCTTAGGGAATGTTCAGATCGTCGACTAGAAGATACCTTATGATGAGAGATAAAGTAAGAATCTCAAAATTTAGGGGACTAGGACCAGAGAAAATCTAAATTTCGAAAAATGAGGACCACCCCATTATCCAAAGGTCAACAAGGTTGTGCACTAATCATGTCTGCCGGGACAATTATTCAAGGAAAAATTCTTCCCCACAACGCAGCATACTCTTCGAAATACAGGTCACTGGCGTAAGAGATCTAGAATCCGAAGGCTGGGCCTGCGAAGAGGAAGGGTCCACTGCGACCCGAGCCGAAGTCCAAACACCTCGACCGTCCGGGACGTTCCGGGTCCCCGGTCGCCGCGGCCACTTTCTCACGGAATGCATTAACGCCTTTCCGTTTCGAAGCCGTCGACGAGGATCCACTCGCCGTCGCGACAACCTCCCCGTAGGATGTTTAGCAAACACTCGGAAAATTCGCTGCATCACCTTTCGGGTCGGCGTTCGGCAAACAAGCCGCGCGTTTGGAGCGCTTCCAGAAAAGCTGTCGCCGGTAGGCGCCGGCGTCCGTCGACGAATAATCTGCGCGATCGCGTTTCTCCCAAACCCCTCGCATTCTTTTATTTTTCACGATCGGTGTGTCTGCGGTCTCCCGCTCGTTTCGCGTGGCTCAATATCGCGGATAATACAATATAGCCACAATGGACCGCGTTTTCGGAATGCGAACCTGTTCCTGCAGGACCTCGAGTCTCGTTTGAAGTCCACCGACGCGCTTCCCTTCGTGATCTAAACGATTCGAACGCGGACGAAAAGGATTTCTAAATACTCGTTCGCGGTATTTGCGGATATCCGCCGGTAGTCCACGCTCTGGGTCTGGAAATACCGTGGCCTGGAAGCGGCACACTGGGAAAAGGGCGCCGGAAGGGTTTGGGAACGGGGGTGCGACTAAAGAGAGAGAGGGAGATGGAGACTAGCTCGGAAGGGAGACGAATGAGAAAGGGGAATGGTTTGGAAGGGAGGAGGGAACAAGCGACGGGACCTTCTCTCACGGGGCGCCTGCAATCCGATCCTCAAAGCCCATCGGGTAAATACACCCACGCTACCAGGCGGGGGAAGGAACGTTTAATTAATTCCGTCCAATGCGCCGCTACGGCTGTAGAACATAGCCGGCAATTCCGACTGCATTTTCGCGATGCATTCGCCTTGTTGCGTTTATGCGCGTAGGAGAGCGTCGCTACGGCTAAGTGTTTGCCCAGTGGCACAAAGCGGACCGCCGGCTCGTGACTACGCTCCGATCCGCGGAAACGGTTCATATTCGAGATGATTGACCGAGTGTAGTGCGTCCGGCTTGCAGTTCGTGCGGTCGATGGATCAGCAAGACGACGGAACCTGCCGGATATCTTTGTCATTGTCGAGGCACAGGTATTGATATTGCCCAGGCCCTAATACCGGTTCGGTTGTCAAATGTTTGTCGAGCCTGCTTTTGACTGGGAACGGTTCCTTAGATCTGCGTTGCGGTCATTTTCACATAGAAATTCGCCACGGTGACTGAATCACAATTATCGGTAAAATGAAGTCGAAATAATTCAGTCAATACAGCCGGAAATGAAAAGATCAAATTTTGTCGTACTCGTTATTCCTTCAACCATTCTGCATCCTTTGAACAATAATCAAATGTTACTGTTTTTAGAACTTACTACAATAAAAATTTATTTTTACATTTAGTTCAAGAATAAAATCATCCATAAGGCAACGCGTTATTGGTCGATGTGCAAGGTCACCTTTATACTTTCATAAGAGCAACATATATGTTTTAATGACAAACCTTATACGACTATAAATCTGTATCCTTAGGCTGCAAGAAGCAGACAGTGATAGAAAAATGGGGAAATATGTTTGGGAAAGTCAGCACAAAGTAAGGGGGGGCGCCACCTAACAGAACAGGTATGTGGGGCTCTATGCCGGGGGAAATTCGGTTCAACTCTCGCGCATGATATTGAACTCGTGAACGTGCCTTTGTCTAGTGTAATTGTGTCTAATTAGTACACTGCAGATATTATACCTTTGTGGCAGAAATGTGCAAAGCTCTGTATTGCCACGTATTGAAGAGAGCATGATAGAGTTGTCATTTGATTTCGAACCTAATAGAAATCTCAGTGGAGCACAGAAATTACTGTCGCTGATCATCGAATGATAAATGTTCTATCTAAATACTATGTTCGTTAGGTTAATCAAATTCTGAGGAGTGCAATTGTTTCCAATGAAGTGGATTCTAACCTAAGCGAAAAAGAATTGATGTACAAGAATTTGGACGCAACTAGAAAATGTCTATTCTCTGAATTTTATTGTAGAATTGTGTTTAGAAAAGAATCGGTCGCGTAACAGTCTATCGCGTGTCTGCGAGACCACCTGTAATCAGATTACAGTTCCAGTCCCAGTTCCCGTATCTTGTCGTTCGCAATCGCAGGACCGCACAGCTAGTACTCGCGACCCATATCCCACCCACGAGTTCCGTTGGTTTTTCACGCTGCGCAACGTTCCCGATCTCGTCGCGACGATAAAGAGATGGATGTTCCGTTACGTACCGCCGCGCCGCCACGCTCTAATCCAGTTTCCTGTGCACGCGCAACGAAACCGGATAACAGTCAGCCGCATGTTCACACTGCGCGAAGCACGCGAGTCTTAAACATAATCGTGTCGCATTATTCTCTCGCTAATTTGCTCGGGAATCCTTAATCGGGCTCTCAATTGCGACAGATACTTCAACATGAAACATGGAAACTCCGTTTTACAGATACAGCGAACCACTTTAAGAATTACAATTATTATACATATACTTTACATTGGAATACCCATCGGGGATTATTGTTATGAAAAAGGGTGCGAAATTTAGTTGTCCCTAAAATCACTGTTGGAGCAACACACTCCTTTGTGAATTATAATTGCATTCTATTTCAGAATGTTCCGTTGCATAGAATCGCTACAAACGCCACTGTAATCGCGAAACTGCTCCGCAATTCTCAGGCTATCGATCGCTGTTTGAAAAGTCACGCTAACAATAAGAGAAAGGGTGCGAACTTTAGTTGTCTCCCAAATCACTGCAGGAATAATAGACCCGATGGAAATCACAGTTGCACCCTCTTTCAGAAACTTCCATGCCCGACAACAAAGACGAACGTCACTATTTTATAAGCTGTCTCCTAAATTCTTAAACTATCGATCGCACTTTGAAAGGGGCACGAAAGTAACGGGTGCGAAGTTGTTTCCATAATTACAGTAGAAGTGACACACACCCTGTAAGTCAATTGCCCCGTCTTTCGGTCTCTTTCATCAGAACCGACAGCTGCAAACATCACTCATTTCGCAAACCTGCTCCAACGTGCTCGCACTATAGCATAATCTCTTCAAAGCAAGGGGTGCAAACTTGTTTTCAAAATCACCGAAAGAGCAACACATCCCTTTGCAAATGCCAATTACACCCCTTCCAAAACATCATCAGGATCAACAAATACGAACATCACTATTTCGCAAGCCTGCTCCAAAGTTCTGAGATTATTGACTACGCTTTTCAAAGAGCACACCAGCAAGGGGTGCAAACTTAGCAACAAATTCCTCGCGGAATACGACTAGGTGCAGACAGGAAGAGCAACTAAACCCGTCACCGGTTCGAAGATGTTATCGATCGCCAAAAAAGCGCGCGGAGGATGGAAGTTTATTTGTCTGCGGAATCCGCATACGAGCATCGCGCAGACTGGCAGTAACAGAGTCGCAACCCCCGTTAAGCGGTCGCAACGGCAGAGACAACGGTAGCGAGCGTGACTTCTCGCGACGACTTTGTCTCTGGCATCCCCCGCGGAATTACCCCGTCACGGCGAGTCCTGTCATTCAAGCGACTAGCATTGTGCCAGCCCGTCGACACGAAACACCCCGTGTAAGTCCTCTCCGGGACGTTGGAGGGCACCATGGTACAGAGAGAGCGTGGCATCTCTGAACCTGGCCATTTTCTCTCTCTCTCTTTCTCTCTTTCACCCTCCAATCGGGCGTGTTTCTTTTTTCTCCCGGTCCACCCGAGTCATCGTGTTCACGCTCTAAAAGGACGGTGTCGTCCTTCTCCGTTTCTCTCTCTCTAGCAGCACGCGTCCCCTACCCCTTCACGAATCCCACCTCTCTTCCTCTCACCCCTCGTGAAAGAAGTCTGTGCTCGCACTGCTCGCGTATACCCACGAAGAAAGGCGACTGGCGAGAGAGGGGTGGGGAACTCTAGCGCAGCGAACGCCGGAGAGGGGATGACTCGCGCGCGAGAGAGGGGGAAGCTGGCAACGTGTTAGAGAACCTAAGGGAGGGCACGTGGTGGGGGTAGAGACGAAACGGAGCCTCGGAGCGGTCGGGCGAAAGCGGTGAGCAACAGTGTGCCGCGCGCCGCCGACAAGCGAGCGTTGTCACTTAGGTTCTCGGGGGTGCGAACGGCCGCGTGCCACCTTGTGTTCGAGGGACACATCCTCTCCGAGACAGTACAACGTTGTTTCGTCCTCGTGTCCTTCTGGAAGTCCATCCGGGCCAGGCTTTATTCGTGCGCGCGACCGGTGCACAAGTGCTGGAGCATTCGAGATACGCACGAGACACACGAAATTCGGAGTGGTTCGAAATAGCTCTGTTCGTCGGATCAGTGAGGTTTCCGCGGGGTGTAAACCGTGATAAGTGATCGACAGTGCGATTACAAGTGCAACCACGCGACTCTCCGAGCAACCCCCTTGGATTACCGTGCTCGTGAGACAACGTATGGCTCGATCGCGGCTCGTCATCAAGATCCTCCGAGGGAGGATCGAGCGATAACACTGGCCGATCGACGCCGATCGTGATCTCGCCTAAACACACGCTGCAGTGAACGCAAGTTACCAGGATCCGTTTCATATAGAATATCGTAGTTCTCGCTGTGATATATACGAGTGGTGTGCTTCGGGAGCGTCCACGAGGGAAATGCGCTGCTAGCAGACCGGCAAGGTGTCGCCCGAATTCTTGAGGTAGGCGACTTCGCTAATTGTCTGCTGGTTCGCGCGATGTTTGCGCCGGGAATAGTGTCTTTGGAGTGGAGCTACCCTTCTAAGGGTAGAGCTGCTTTTTGGAGCAGCGAAGCTCTCGCCGGTGGGCTCACTCGTCTTTTAATCGTACACAGGCTAGGCACGGAAAGCATTGTTCGACTTCGCTGGCAACAAGATAGCTGTTTGCGCGGTGCCTTGTTGTGTCGTTGATAACACCCCTCGCCCAACCTATCTAATGACAAAGTTACTTCGCACCGTCTTCTCTGCTCTATGTGCAGAGGGTCTGCAGTTACTTTTTAATCAGTTTGCCGGGGGTAGGAGACATTGACCCCGCTCATCATTTTTATCCTAGTACATGCATACTTCTAAAGCGGATCAATTGGATCGTTTAGGGGCTTTTTTAGTGACTGCAACGCTGATTGCATACCTCCTCAGTGAATCCAAAATGCAGACTAGGAGTAGGAGACATTGACACTGCAAAAGTTTTTATTTCGGAATTGGATATATTTCTAGCTTTTCTACTTCCTCGGTAATATTGTTCGAAATGATTGCAATCTCCCGAGTGACTCCAAAGTTCAGACGTCTCCTAGAGATAGCAAATGTTGACTCCACAATTTTTTCTCTTAGAACATAATCCTCGGTGTTTATCAATTTAATCGTTTAGAGGAATTTCTATTTCTTCACTGATTGTTCAAGGTGTCTTAAATGTTGATTCTCACGTCAAATAGTGTTACTTCGAGACGCCGATGTCTTCCACGTGTAGGTGACATTGACTCTGCACATAACTTGTTTCGCGGTACATACTCCCAAGTGCTTAACAATTTAATCGTTTACAGGTTTCTCTACTATACTAATAGACATTTTTTGTTCCGGAACACGTTTCTATGGTCCATCAAATGGACCGTTTTTCTACTTCCGCGACGATTGGTTGAAGTGCCTGCAACGTCGATTGCAATCGGTGAAAGTGTTGTTCCGAAACGGAAACGTCTGCGTGACAATCGCACGGTGATTTTCCGCAGTGGTGCGTCTTAATTCGGGGGTGGATAAAAGTGGAAATTAGCTTGTGTGCGCGTGCACCGCGGACACGTGGGGTCCGGATATATCTCCTTTCGGCACATGGTGTGCGCGCGGTCCCGCGAGATTTTTCCGCGAAAGAGGATTATCCGGGATACGATCCTGGAAACCGGCTGTTCCGCCGAATATGATTCCGATCGTAAAAGTGGAAAGTGACCGGGGGGGGGCCGGGTATCGATTCTGGATTTGCGCCGTCGGGATCGACTCGCCTCGAAAATCTGTGTCCACGCGGAACAACGAAATTCCTTTGTGATCGTACAAGTTTTTCGAGTGAATATTTCGAAAAGTATCGGCTCTCCCTCGGCGTATAAAAAGAATATACAGTTCGCGTGTCTATGTGTGTGCGTGTGGTTGAACAAACGTCCCTCGAACCTGTCGCGGCGCAAGTCTTTTCGGTTGTGCTACGTCGCCGGATTCACGGTGCAGGGATTTTTCCGCGGTTAGCGTAATGCGATAGCTCGGCCGCGTCCGGATCCAATTCACCAGCGCGAGAAACGAGACCGGAGCGGAGACGAGAGAAATTCCGCGTGCGTCGCGTCGGGGAAACGTGGAACTTAACGCAGCGGGCAAACAAATAAAGCATCTCCGACGGGAATTGAAAAGAGTCTCGACGTCCTCTCTTTCCTTTTTCTCTCTCTCTCTCTTCGTTCTCTCCGCTCGCGAGGATCGATAGCCGCGGCGGGTCGCGAGAAGCGTCGCGAGATTAACGCGCTGCAATACATTTGCAACCGCGGATATACGTGTTTTCCTTTTCGCGAGTTATCGCCCGGTTTACCAAGGTTCGTTCACCTGTTGGATAATTTCCACCGAATCGCCGCGATGTTTACTCTCGATTGCCCACGGTAATGGAGGATTTCCATCGCGGTAATTAAGAGTGCTTTCCGGCCCGGATTGATCCGAAACGCCGATCCACCACCGTGATTTTTTCCGACGGGAAACAGTACGCTATTTGGTAAACAGTGCTTTCAGCGATGCTTTACGTGTCTAAAATTGTGAACGAACGGTTGTAGTTTTATTGAGCACTGAAATCGGGAAATTTATTAGTGTATGAATATTGTAAAATTAATTACGAAAAGTTAACGTCCCGTGGAGTCTGTAATCAGCATTCCACACCAACGACGAAATGAATGAGGATCAAATGTATTTGTGTAAATTCTACATTGAGACTATTATAAAGTCTAAAAATTTTCGACGTAATAAAACGTACAGTTATCATAGAGAAAAATGTTCCCTCATTTTATAGGAAATTATCCATGAGCGATTCTCCGTTTCGCGAGACCGGGTTTCCATTTGCGAAATTACGAGTTGAATGGCGTATCGCGCGATACTTCTCGCGTCGAGATATTTCCGGATCGATTTAAAGAAGGTCGGCGAGAGTAGAACCGTCCCCCATAGCGTCGCGGGGGGATGAAATTAGAAATAATCTCGAGACCACCGCGAACTCGGTAGCACGGTGGTGAGCCAGTGTGCACGCCTGTCGTTGACAGTTATTAGAAACTTACGGGCGGAGAGTTTCCACCGTGAAAATTCGCGATCCCGTAGTATAGTTCGTTTTCTGCTCGGGACGCGCGGGCACCGTTTATTTTCACGGCGTTCGCGGGCTCACTGAAAATACCCGAACTGTTTATCCGTTTTTTCGTAGACGCGTCAAAGTAGCAATACCCTTTTCCCTCATCGGTACCGTCCGAAATGGTACCGACGAAAAAAAAAATCAAAAAAACACAAAACAGGGAGGCGAACAAAAAAAAAAGAAGGAAAAATCGCACGCAACGATTGATACTGGACGCTCTGGAACAATTTCGCCCGGCAAAGGTCGCGATCAAATACGAAGTTCGAATGACGAGATGCCCGCCGGAGTTACTATTGTAGCTGAAACGAATCGGTTCGAGCTCGAATTTCCAAAATGGTACGCTCTGAAGTGACAGGATCTGAAATTGACCGGTGGAAAAAGTGGCCCCCGCTACGTTTTCGCTCAAATAAAAATTTTATACCGTTCAACTCAAGCGAAGATTTTTACTGTGGCTCGAATTCACGAGACGAAATTCGTGACGCGATCGGTTCGCGGATCGTGCTCGATACGCGGTCGCCTTGGCTGCGCCCTTGGCAGTGAATAGTGCCCGGAAACGGCGACAGATGGAGGCACGTCGTGGCCAGAACCTCGCGAGAATCGACTTTGCGTTTCATTCTACGACTTCTCCTGATGACTATTTTCCTCGGATTCTTCGTCAAGTACCGACGGTAATTACTGGACAAATATTAATCGTTATATAATGACGTTCTAACGACATTCCAATTCAATTCATATTTTGTTGGTTTTCTGAAATTAGTCGAAGAATCTTGCTCGACAGGGTACAAGTCTGTTTTCTGAAAATTGTAAAGTTTGTTACATAATACTATACTTGTAAACATTAATAATATTATTTGTCACTTGGGTAACATTTTTTTCTTAATATTTCTTGAGAGCTGTTTCTTCGTTCTCAACACAACACAAAAATATCCGCCCCTTCGAACAACACGTCATCGCCAATTAGCAGAAGAGACTAGCCCCAATCATCCCCGAACGTGTTAATCACCCCATTTTTCAACTGGTTTGCCGTCCCCAATTTTCGTAAACACGTCCCGAGCAGGATTTCTGAAGTTCCGGAACCCTAACCCCTCGCGATGACTGTGAAGTTTACGCGTTCCCGGAACAGTATCAACCGCAGTGACGTCTCATTTCGATTCGAGTGAAGCCGCGGCCGTTAAAAGAGGAGGACGCTAATCACCGGGAAGTTAACGACCGATAAACCGGCGGTTCCAGCTACTGAACAGAAACGCGGATCGTAAACTCGTTCCTAACGTAATCGCGTCGCTCCGGGGGTTGCGGGTGGGCGTTCGCGGCGGCTGAAACGCAACATCTAGACGACCCGACACCTGCCTCCGAATACCTGACCCTCAATGTCGTTTCTGTGGCGCGGAGGGTCTCGGTTTAATAAAGCACCGGTGAGAAACGTGGAACACGTGCGTGCAAAAGTTCTCCCGACGGAATACGCCAGGGGTGTAATGGCGTACGGGGGTGTGGGAGCGAAAGGAGGCAGGAAGAAAGTTACGAGGGTGGTTGCGTGGGTGGGGAGAAAGAGAGGGAGGAGACCAGAGAGCGGTATTTTCGGCGACTCCGCGTTACGTTCCCTTTCGTCGCGATCCCTCCGGGCAAGCGGTGTACACGATCGACGAGTTCTCCGGCCGAAATTATTGTACCGATCTACGGGAAATCGAGATACAAGGCCTGCAGGTTGCAATATCGGTAACGGGGCCAACGGGATTTAACGGGCCGGCGAAATTCCTCGCAAGTGGCTCGGCGTATTCGCTCGTTCGCCCGGTAAACTGGGATATTGGAAAATAGAGTGAACTTATGTCAGAATGGGAAACGGTTCCGCCCGTTACCGAGAACGGCCGCGGCCGAGGCTTTCCAACCCCTAAAGGCACCGACCTCTAAATTCGCTGCGGAACGCCGGCGAATTAAACGATCCTCGCGCGAAGACGAGGACCACCGGGGCCAGCAGCTCGCTCGCGACTCCTGAAAACGAAACCGGCGGTGTTGCCGTGTGCGAATGGCCCTCGTCAAATTGTGCTGCCGCTGCTGGCGAGAAAGAGAGCCGGGGAAAGAGGGTACGAACTTTGTTTCTATGGCTGGACGGAGAGTTTTGCGACAGTTTCGAAAACCCTGCTCTCTCTCTCTCTCCTCTCCACTACCACCCATCCACCACCCCTGCACCAGTACCGGTCCGGTTCAACTTTTGTTCGACGTGGCGTCCGGCGATTGTCACAGCTCGTGACGAGAGTATCGATGTTGCCCGAGGGAGATGATCCTGCGAGATTGCCGGCTGCCATTCTAACCCCGATCGTTCCTCTGTCTCCTCCGTATGTCTACAAACACTCTGTTCGTTGTATCATTGGGGGAATCGATGCCAACTCGTCACAGGACAAATATTTAGAGAGCACTCGGCTGCGCAACGACTGGCGGCGACTGCGATTAATGCGTTTTATAAATTTGTCCGGGGACACATCGGCGCCCGATCGCGATCGATCGAACATCGTTGTCGGCTTTCCAGCTCGGTTACCGTCTCCGGGGACCCGGGCAAATGTAATTGAAAGATCGCGTATCAATCATTTTTAGTGCGCACGGCGATCGGTCAACCGCCACACAAAATGTGTGGGAACTCTACATTAAAAAAGTGTATCAATGACGTCAAACGCTTATACTCACCAAACGGAGTAAACAATGTACCATGAAAATATGACCTGGAATCAATTCCTTTGACGTAAAATCGATTTTTACCATTTGCGAACGTTGGATCGTAAGTCGTAGGTAAAAATGCTTTCGTAGAACGTAAACAGAGAGTTTTATTCAAAGGCACGCTAGCTCAAGGTTGTCAAAGAAAACATATCGGACATTTGTTATGCTGAGGAAGGTTTTCGTCCGATTGCGTCTATGAGGTCTGTTGATATTACACGGCGAGAAGTTTGTGTTGAAAATCTCGAGCTAACGTGCTCCTGAATAAAACGCTTTGTTTACGTTCTACAAAGACATTTTCAATTACGATAATCCAGTGTTCGCAAATGATAAAAATCGATGTTATTAATTCCGTTGATAAGTACTACAAGCCCTTGCAGTCTTGGATATTTTTTTTAAATCCTATACTATAGTCGTATTTAGTCAGCCATAGTTCATTTATAATTAATAGTAATATTTTTCGCGGCGCTACGTTTCGATCAAATCTTTACACACTTTTGAATAGCTATGTTTATAGGGCATAGAACGTCTGCTTCGGATTTGAAACTTTGATAAAACGTTCCCGACTCGGGTTTGAATCATTGCAAGATGCCAAGCGCTATTCTATTGGAGGAAAACAAAGGTTTCGTCCTAGACCCGCTAGAGGACTCGTCAGTAAGGCTATCTAGCGGGTCCTGCCTTAGACACACAAATGTCTTGAGGAAAGTTCTTAATATACTAATCGGTGACAGTTTTAGTAACTTGTGAGAAAGTTTGTTCGACAATTTGTCCATCTAGTGGACGCTGTCGAAGCTAGTCTTTTCTCAGTAAATTTATTCGCCATTTTAATAATAATAATAATAAAGGAGGGGTTTTTTATCGATCGTAATTAATGTTTAATTAGTTCATTTATATTCATTACATTCAGGTCTTTCGAAGGTGAATACATTTCTTTCACTTAAAAATTTAAGTGTATGAAAATATGTTTCACATACTCGTGCATACTTGAGTGTTCAGAATTCGCATTTCAAGCAAATTTGATTCTCGGGCAGCTAGTTCGTTCAATTTATGCATTAATCTCGAAGTGAACGTCACGTCTCGTCGAAATTCAACTTCCATATTAAATCGATCGGCCGGTTTCGGCGAAAATCGCACAGCCCGATAAGTCCGGGAGACATCGGAGTCAATCGGAGCGTGGTTCGTGTCCGAAAATCCGTGTCAACGTTCGCTAAATCCTTGGGACACGCCGTGGCCGGTAATTCCCGGCGACGAGCGGACAGTTACAAACGCAAGAATTAAACCACCGCAGCGTTCGAACCTCGTCACTCCGACAAGCCCGTTTCGCTATTGGCTTTATTTACGACGCGTATCCTCGATCGTTCGAGACCGGAAAATTATAGCGCGTGGGCGGACCGCGTATTTTCCGATGTGCTCGCAGATTTACGCATCGTTAAGCCCTGCAAATTTACAGGTTTCTTAGCGGCCGCTGGTCGCGAATTTATTATTATCCAACGCGCCCACACCGTTCGGAACCTTGTCGAACAAAACGAACGTGTTCGAGAGAGGGGGAGAGCTCGGTTCGCGAGTCGTCAAAAATTGTGATACGTCAAAACGTCACAGCTATAGAAATCGTTTAATGTTTCTTGGAAGGGAGAAATCGGTCGCCGGAAATTTGAGAACGATCTTGAAGATTGAAACGGAAGCGCGAAAGACCTGATCGGCTCCGTACAAAGGAATCCGATAAAAAATTGCCGGGATGAGTTCGAAATAGCAGTTTCACCGATTCGACGGGGTTACGGAGAAACGTACGGTTTTCCTGGGTGTGCGCGGAAGTGTTCTTTTTCTTCGATGGAAAACGAACGTCGGGATGGAACGGGAAAGGGGAAAAGAGAAGAGAAAAATGTTGAACGGTCGTTGAGGTTTTCATTCTTGTTTTTGAAAATTTGTTTGCGAAAATACAAGTTTGCAGAACTTTATCTGGATACGTTGTACGATGAACAATTTCGTGGAACCTTTATCGAGGATTGTTTTTTGTTGTACGTAATCATTGCGTTCCGGGATGTCTAAACTTTTCTAATGAAATCTCAACTTGTGCACCTATTAGTTGATCTGTAAAATTATTGATCTCTTTTAAGAAGAAGATTAATTTACTTGCTGTTTATGTTAGAATTGTTGCGAAAATTAAAACACGTAACGTTTTGACATTTCATGATATTTTGAATGAAAGACAAAATAAAGAAAACAAACAAAGGAGCTCCAAAACGTCTCCACGTCCCTCTTCAAAAATTTGCGGTATGAGTTAGAAATAGCAGTTACGCCGATTGGGCGTCGCTAGGGTTGCGGGAACGTCCAGGGAAACGGTTTTCCCGGGTGTGCGGCGGAAATGTTCTTTTTCTTCGGTGGAAAACGAACGGATGGGACGGCAAAGAGAAAGAAAAAGAGGAAGAGAGATAGTAAAAAAAGTGCGTCAGACGGCACGCATCGGTCGCGGTGCGACGTGCAGCTCCGGGGAATCTTGGGAAATGTTACGAGCAGGAGATCACCCTCCGGAGAATATCGCCGGGCTCGAAGGTTATTTCTGGATCGCGAAAACTTTTAATAGCTTTCTGATAGCTTATTGGTCGGCCTTATAAATAATTTCATATCTCGCGTCCTACCGGCGGACTGTCTCCTCCTTTTTCTTCGAGTCCCTACCCATCCTTCCACCCTCGCATTGTAGGTGGTGTCGCCGGCGCGGCGTACTCCCCGCGGAGGCCACCGTGCTCGAAAGGTAGCGTAATAGGGACGGGAAAGTTTCTTCCATCCGGCAGGAATTATTACCATTATTATTTATTAGACGGGACAAACTGCGCGGCATGTGGGAGTATCGACTGCAATCGTGGCGAGACGAGAAAATAGTGAAATACAATCGCGTGGCCACCGCACTTCCGGAAAGAATACTGTCCGGAGAGCCTTTATTGTGCAATAAACTTTTCAGCTTTAGTTTTCCCAACCCCCCTACTTTGTACGCTTAGTCATACCATTAAACAAATTATCGATGCTTCGGACAGGACGCTCGCCACTCCCATTGGCTGACTTCCAAACGACGCTTGTCGCTTTTACCATTCATAGGTCTTTGTTGCCTTCCGAGGGTGTAGTTAATCATCGTCTTCGGACATGCCACGATTGTTTTAAATAGCTTTTCTGTGCGTTGCAGGTGTTAATTAGTTAAATTTTGATGTAGCTCCTGGCAATGTGGTGATCTAATCAGGAATCAGATGAGCAAGTCTTTGCACCTTCATCGTGAGTTGTTTTTGTTGTATCGGATATGTAAAAATATAAAGTAGCACTTTATTGGGGGTGGCTTTTTGCTGTGACCAACCATTTCATTCCAAGTATGTATGAAATTGTTAAGTACAAGAATGTAGTGTAATAACAAAGCTACATACAGTAGAATCTCGATTATCCCAGTGTCTGACATCCGTATTGTCTGAATGCGTTTCCACGAGTAAATAATTCAGTCTGAAACGATCCCTGTAAACCACGACTATACAATTTCTAAGTCCACACATTCTACCTTGTACAACTTAGTGAGAATTTAGTCAGCTATTGAAGCTTGAAACTGAACTGTTCTATTATGCATACATCTATGCCCCTCTGATTTATGCATGTAGCCGAGGTTCTGTAGTGTATTTTTCCTGTATTCTCGCCACGAGAAATATTCAGCTATATGTGTAAAGAACATGCGTTAGTGCTTTCTTTAATTTGAATTTGCCGCTCACTGACGAACGCGGCCAATGAGAGGGATACAAGTTCATATCTACAACACGCGATCAATCGTACCATATAAAATAAAAAAAAGCTTATAAGATTAATAAAACTAAACAAGAGAATTGACATCAAGGATAGAATAAACTTTAATGTCGTTTCTCTTTGTTACAGGTAGCTATAAGATAAAGCAATGTAAATAGTAGTCGTACATAAGTTACGAATATATTAACCTCTTTGTTACAGAAACTCAATATTGCTTATTTGACCGTGTCAACCCCTATGATATAACAATAGACATTATATATGTATAGGCAAAAGAGAATGTCCTTTACCCTCTTCATTTCGCTAGTTATAAAACAATACCGAAAAATTTACTATTATCGCAACTGACCACTCTGGCAACCCTCTAGCTGTCGGCGGCGAGACCGGGTGTGTGGCGGGCGTATCAACGCAAAAATTAATTTCTCAATCGTGACGAATAAATGCAGCGGGCGTGATAGAGGGTTAAAAGCAACATAATCTGCGCGTCGTGTCGCGTAGCGTCGGTCCCACATTTAATAAACAACCGGGTTCATAAGCGAACCGTGGAAATCGACGAGGCCGGGATTTCGCGTTGATCACCGAGGTCTCGTATGCGGGGGTTGCCGCGAGCATTCGGCCGCGGAATTATGAAACCCGCCGGTGTCTCTAATTAAAACCGAGTCGCGGCCGATTCGAAATCAAACGAGAGTTTACGCGCGGAGGGCTGGCCGCCGTTATTGCGCGAAATAATCTGGATCCCCGGCGCCCTTCGCTCGACCCTACGTTTCGCAAAATGCCACCCTTCCAGCGCCCTTGCGTCCACCTATAAATAACGTCTCTTACGCACGTTGGAGCAATTTTCTCGCGGAGATACCGGCCGGAAACGATCCTAGCTGCATGCATAATCGTAACGAGTCTCGGGTCCCGGTCTCGAAATTTTCGACTGAAATAATTGCGTGTCCGCGCCACGGACCCTTATCAGATGCGAAAAATTCTCGCTGGCCCCTTCGTGCACCTAAACGCGTACCGTCGCCAATATTTCTCTTTGAATTATCAATGCCTTGCCTGTTTCGCTGCTTACTAAAATCGTGTACTCTCCGGGGGGTGCAAATTCACGAGGGTTGTACATTCCGAAGGGGTGAAGGGAACCTTTTTAAAAACGCATTGCGGTGGGCTTCTTCGTGTGTGATTTATTCATGTTAATGGCTGGGAAAGCGGACGTTTAATTTCTGGCTTCCGGTGAAACGCGGTACAGGTATCGACTGAATATTTCTCAACACTTTATGCGCTAGTTGTGCGTATGGTTGTGCTTCATGGTCGGACGTTGGTAGAATAAAAAGGCTGTGAACGAAAGCTAATAGTGACACCAAGTTTTTTTGAACATGTTAACAGTAACTATACATACGATACACAACAATATCGGCATCCACGTGTCTAACAAGTAGCGGTGTAAATTATAAAAAAACTTTCAGATCTATCGTCCTCAGTTAGGAAAGACCGTTTCCGGAAAGTAACATTTAAGGATTTTGTCGTTTCTTCTCTGCACTTCCAGCGACGCGACGGCTAATCGTGAAAAATGCAGCTCCAAAATTGATACATGTTCCTCCCGGTAGCCCCGAGACTGAGCTGAATGGATAAACAGGAGAGATTCCGCTCTCCGAGGCTGCGCCTTTAATCTCGTTGGCTCAATTAATAGCGTCCGGGTATGCGAGCAGTCTGTCCCCATTAATAGCCATAAAATCATAATAACAGCAGCCGGTGTTCACTCGATAATTACGCGGACGTCAGCGCGAACCGGCCGATCCGACAGGTTGTCCCCGGCGTTTATCGGCAATTTCGGCGACACCGGTCGTCGAGGGAGACGCCTGTTTCGAGTCGTCGTCGTCGTCTTGGTCGTGGTCGTTGTCTCCTCTTGGAAGGTTTCATCCGCAGCCCTGTTTCGCGGCACGTTAAAACCGGCACCGGAGAGCCGTTTGATTCGGTGTGGTCCGACGAGTTGAGGCCGGTAATCGACGATCCTCGCATAAACGAGCCGCGAAGAGTTGGGAAAGAAGAGACCGGGTGAAAGGAGTCGCTATAGCTTCAACGCCGCCGGCTCCACAGCCACGGGAAGATTAACATAGAGATGAGGACGCCTCGAGTCTTTTCCGCGTGAGTTATGTTCCCGGTGTGCACGAGCCTCACTCCCTCGCCATTGCCGTCTTACCTGGCCCGACAAAATGGAGAATTTTCAGTTCCTCCAAATTCGCGAATGTCCTCTCGATTTTGGAATCGCGTTCTTCGTCTTCTTAATCGTCCAGTTCGAATTTTACTTCGTCCTTCGTCTTCCACTTCTTGCCGCCATTGCTTATCGGTTAGTAAAGAATCGACACCTTCGTTCCATTTTGACGCGGCAGCTGTTCTCCAGTGTGCGGCAGGAGCGCGGTTTTGGGGACCTGGTTCGCGATCACGTTCGTTACCAGGCTCTTGTTTTTCCAGGGTAAATTGGGGCCTTTCATTAGGAGCGTCGAGCGTTCGCGAGAGAAAAGGCTCGCCCCAGCGGAACGGCATGGCACTCGGCCGGCAATTGGGGCAAAGACACGCGAGGCTCCTCGAGCGATTTCACGGGGCGCAGATCGCCCGGAGCCACAGAGGATTCACTATGGTCGGGCAGGTTACAAAGAGGTAACAAACGAACGAACGAAAATGGATCCGCTCTCGGCGTGGGTCGGTAACGTGGAACGATCGCGAGGACAGAAATTGATGACCGGTGGACACACACCGGCCGGCCCGTCCCGTCCCGGCTCGGAGAAAGCGGACAAATTGAGAACGATGTGGGTGGAGGACGCCGTTCGAAAGAAAACGGCGCGATATTTCATAATCCCGTGGATGCAGGCCAGTCGACGCGACCAGGAAATAGCCATTGAACCGATAAACCGCGGGAGTGGCGAGAACGTTTGCGAACAGCAATAATCATCTTCGTGACAAGGATCGGCCGCAGCTACCGACGCGTGCGTCCGTCCAGTTTGTATCACTTAAACAGAGATAGGACTCGGACAGAGCTGACGCCGGGATAATGCGATGTGCGCGCGCCCCAAGCTCGTTCCACGCTCATTCTCCGCTCGTTCTCCGCTCGTGGACCGCGCGCAACCCACACGCGAATTACCTGTCCACAGGTAACACCGACACGCGCTGCCACGCGTAACGAGCCAGTCGATAGACCGATCGTAAATATTGACCTCGGGAAACAGGACCGGATTTTTCCACTTGTTTTTATCATTTCTATCTGTCACCTAAACCATTGTGTATATCTCTATTTTTATTGTCTCCATTCGCAGGAGTCAGGTTGGACATCAAAAGCTTAACCAGGGGAGTTGAAGATAATTTACTACTTGTCCTAGTATGTAGGTTCTAATTTTTATTAGCCTGGGCCATTTTCTTAAACAGTTCTATTCTTCTAGTCACAATTCGCAAAATTCAGGTAAAAGATTGTTGAAGTTTTTAAGGGTGTTGTAATAACAGTATTACTTTTATTAGTTTGGATACAACACTTTAATCTAATAAATGTATATGAAAGACCTTCTTGTTAGGCGGTCGTACAGAGACTGGACACACACGTTGTACAGAGTATACGTAACAGTATTAATACGTAACAGGTGTCACTACATACGATAATTGTTCGCACCTACTTTCTCGACATACTTGTCGTTATTAAATTCAACAAAGATATAAAGGTGTGAACCACGAGGTTTCGAAATAATTTGGTTTTTGGGTTGAGCAAGGGATTTGGAAACGATGCCAACTGCAACAGCAAATTGAACAGCGAACGCATCGCGGAGCATAATCAGGCGGGTGCAATGAGACAGTTCCCGATCCATTTTATTTCATTATCCGGCCACCATTCGCTCGTTTCCGAACAAGAGACGGCCTCTCCGAGAGAGCGAAAAGCTCTCGTTGGTCGGGAATTATTCATACGTCATTTCGAGCAGGGAAACGTTCGGCGTTTCGTCTCTTTTCCGTGCTTTGGCTCGCTAATGACCGTATTTGCGCAATTACCGTGGCACGGTTACGGGTCCCCGTTTCCACGGAAAGCTGCGAATGATATTAGCGCAGGCTGGGGCTGGCCGCGAGTCTGCGATTGTTCATTGGGAACGGGGCCGACGTCGACGTCTAATAATGCATTTCGTCTCAAGGTCTATCCGTTCTATCGAGCATCTCGCTTCCATCGAAGTTGAAAAGCTTCGAAGAGTCAATTGCACTTCGAAAACTGATAGATACTCCGTCGAAACACCGGCGCTGACGTTAATGATAATAATTAATGCCCGAACTTCGGGACATCGGAATCGCGAATATCTCGAGACTCTCTCGAAATTAATCTCGTCTAGTTTAGAATGACTGCCTTCTCTTTAGCGAAAAGTTAGCGGCGATATTTCGAGGATATGCGCCGGCCGATGGACGGCGGGGAAATTTGCTTTTTTAAAACGATTAGCCGAACGTTTCGAGCGCCAACGGCCCCGAAACTGGATTAACGCAATTTCCGCGGCGTTCCGAGGTTGGTTCGAGCTAATCTGATTACTTAACGTCAGAACCCGACAAAAGCGATTCGCGGGACGGCTAAGTTTCCCGCGGGATTAAAACGAGTTAATTTAAAGTTTCCCGCGCTGGCGTGG
This sequence comes from Lasioglossum oenotherae, assembly GCA_028455765.1. Taxonomy (NCBI): domain Eukaryota; kingdom Metazoa; phylum Arthropoda; class Insecta; order Hymenoptera; family Halictidae; genus Lasioglossum; species Lasioglossum oenotherae. The sequence goes on along the minus strand of CM052286.1, from coordinate 3,107,068 downwards.
CGGCGCCGCGGGTCGAGAGTGTCGTGCGGACGTTCGCGAAGATTTTTCTGTTGCCGAGCTAAACATCCCCGTGATCAAGGGGCTTCGCCGGGGCCACTTTTAATCTTATAAGAGTCGCTTCAAAGGTGCCGTGATTTCAATGAAATTTCAGTGGAGTCTGCATCTTTATGCAAATATACCGTTAGATTAGATATCCCGACAATGACGGTGGATTGTGAAAAACATTTCCTGTCGTTCAATCTGTACAAATTTAATCACATTTTCCTAACCAAGTTCCTTTCAGTATTCTCGTAATTTTCAATTCCGGCTCGTGTAGCATTCGGACATTTCTAGAACGGTTATACAGGGTGTCTCAAAATTACCTCCGGAGCAGAAAATGGGAGGTTCCTGAGATCATTCCAAGCGACATATTCTTTTGAAAAAATGTCGTCCGCGGCTTCGTTAACGAGTTATTAACGAAAAACACGGACCAATCAGAGCGCGAGCTAGACGCGTGCAGCCCGGCGAGCCGGCAGGCGAGTGTCGGTGGCACGCCGCGATGTCGCAACGAACGTTTCTCGATTATGTGAATCCTCGCTAATTTCGATAAGCTTTGGATATGTTGTCAATGCCATGATTCTGAACAACATTTCCCTTTACAGTTTCTGTCGATCGACTTTAGTTTACGATATTATTGTAAAAATTTGTATTTGTAAATCGATCGATGTACATACTATCTCTTCGCCGATTTCGATGAGCTTTATTTCAAAGGAAAAAGATATTTAAAACATCGAATTTATAACATATTTCAGTCATCGAAATCGGTGAGGACCCACATCATCGGCAACTTTACCCGAACGATAGAAGAAGTAGAAACTGATTGAATTAAAAACTCACTTATTCAGCCGTAAATCCATTTGGTTGTTACACCAGTGAAACAGGAAACACCACACTTTCACACAATTACTGAACACTACACGCAGCACACTTTCGAATTCGTGGTTATAGCGAACGAGAAGAAATTAGAGATACTCCGACGCGGAAAGATGGCCGTGCTCTTCGCGATTCCGCGGGAAACTGTGCTCTCCCAGCCCAGCCTATAGTGCTACATAGATGGGGTATGTTTTTAACTGTTTTTCCGCGTAGCGCCTCTAGCGGCTATCCATCGTACGAAAAATGATTGGGCACAATCGAAGCACTGCCTAGACGCGAGTTGCCACAGTCGGCCAATAGCAGCCAATAGACAGTTGGCGCGCCACACCGGGCCGACTGTGGCAACTCGCGTCTAGGTCGCGCTCTGATTGGTCCGTGTTTTTCGTTAATAATTCCT
>CM052286.1:3046422-3087899 GCA_028455765.1 Lasioglossum oenotherae | reverse complement strand
CTGTTTTAAATTACACCGGATCATTTTAGACCATTACACCAGATAAAAATCATTTTATCATCATTGTATCACGAAGCTAATCAAATAGAAGTTATCACAAAATCCGCAGTGATGACGGAGAGCGATTTTCAGTGTGAATTAGATCAAAATCACGCGAACTGAAGATTCGGCCGAGTGAAAGGGGTTGGGAGCAGAACAGAAGCGTGGGAGGAGCAGAGCAGAAACATGGAAGAGTTCGCAGAGGAGCCGGAAAAGATCGGCCTCGCCAAGGAACTGAACGGAAGCGGAGGGCTGCATTTATTAAACTGAGCTCGGACGTGTTTCTGCTCTCCTCCCTCGATTTCATCCACCCACGTGCCACTTTTCTTCCCTTTTCCCTATCGCATTTCAAGCCCCCCCCCTTGCTACTGCGTGTGTTCGCGCTTAGCGTAAAATAGTAGCTGGATACCCTCTCGTCGTCACTTCTCGCTCCTCTTTCCTACTGTTTCCCTTCTCCGTCTTCATTCGCTCGAACTTGTTCCATCTTCGACGCCTCGGAATCCCTCAGACAACGACGGTGTTGGGACGCTGTCCAACCCATGCGAACTTTGCTTTCACTAAAATTCCCGGAGACGGACCCGGGTGTTTGTTCGATGGAAGTTCGCCGATGTCTTTCGACTTTCCATCGGGAGCAGATGAAAACTCGTAACAATACGTTCTAACTTGGTGTCAGCCGAGCCGAGCGCTCCGTGTGGCGCGCGGGGAGAGTTTAATCTTCGAACGAAAGACTTCGACGTGGGAGGCCGGCTGCGGGTCGCTCGTGACCCGCTTTGTGCTTCTTGTTGCTCGGTACATAACAGTTTCATTGGGATAGAAATTCTGGGACGAACTTATGATTTTTCGGAGTTCCTGAGCTTATGATGGAAATGAATAAATAAAACACGTGACAGTAAAAATATATCAATATGAAATTATAACGATTTTAATATCGAACCATTATCATTATGGTTATCAGTTGATATCATTTTGTTTCTTTCATTTTTTCTGTCATTAAATATTCTTATTGTTACTTATCGTTACTACGATATTAAAAATGTTATCGTCTTTTTAACCCTTCGAGGGTGGGGCTGGTGCACTGAGTGCGCCAATCGTATTTTAACAAGATGATCGAGAGTTATTTTGTGCTCATTTTCAATAAAGCATCGTTCTTTTGATAATGTCTGAATTATATTTAGTAATGTACCTACATAGATTTGTCTGAATACCTGATGATATAAAGTCAAAACTGAGTAAAACCGACCCAAAACCACCTGGCGCACCGTGTGCAACGTCCCACCCGAATAAGGACGCGAGATCACCCCATTCACGAAGGGTTAAAAGTGGCCGAATATTACTATGAGTGATCGTACATATCTCAATTGTTACGATGCCAGTAAAAATCGACAAGCACGATCCGTTTTGTTGCATTCGATCAACAATGTGTTAGCCCTCGGAGGGCAGCTGCTTTCGTCGATTTCATGATTAGATCCATAACCCGCAGAATCCAATAAGGAGCGAGCGGAAGGAGTGAAATCCTTGTTCCCAACGGCAAAGAACAACCATCTATCAGAGCCGTAAAAGTCGGCGCAGTAGAATGAGACCAAACGGTGGCAGAAATCTCGTTACCGCGACCGAAGGGGAACGACGATGGGTTGTGCGAGTGCCGCAAAGGAGAAAACATAGGGGGACGCAGGAAACGGAAGGACCAACGAGGGGTCATCGTTCAGATAAACTCGTTAGCGGAGCGGGTATCGTCCAGGGAAAACAGCGAGCGGTCCGGTCGAGTTCGCGAATAACGTAGACGGAGGGCCCGGGCTCTGGCTTGGCGACGCTTAAAAAAATTGCACGAGACCGAGAAAGTTCGTGGCCCGGGATTAAATTGATAACGGGGCAGGGACCCCTGCGGCGTGGCGTGGCTCGGCTAGAGAGAGTGGATTTTGCTGGCTAATTAAGAGATACGCGTCTGGTAGGCGGCCATTAGGAGCCGGATGACGACGGTGTGGAGAGCACCCTGACACCGGTCGTGTCCCGTAAACGGGGCTAAACGGTCGGTTTTTCGACGCGCCACACATCGCGGGTGTCTCGTTAGCATAGGGAGCACCTTCGGGGTCGAGCGGAGTCGTTCCTGTCGCCGCGGTGTGGCGAAACCGCTTGGAAACGATCCACGGTAGTCGGTATGCTAATATAGGGGACTTAATTACAGTCTCATAATGAATCAGTCACGCCAACGGTTCGTCTACGTCCTATCGAGGGGAGGAGGGGCACACACGATTGTATTCCCTTGATTAATTGTTCTGTCCTCTCCGCGAAACCCCGACAGCGTCCTCCTCGACGAGGATCCGTCGCGTGTATCCTCTACCGACGGAATGGGCGATCTACCGATACCGAGGCGCAGGCTATTCGTCATTCCACGAGATATTTCGGTGATCCATTTCCAGTTCGCCTCCAACCGCTCCTTCAGCCAACGGTTTCGACTCTGGGAGGCTCGCGGCAATTTCTGGGAAGCTGTCTTAGCCCAACCCTTCCGTTACTTCTGATGTGTTTATTTATATTAGGACCTTGAATAAGTTCTCGCCGTTTCTTCAAAGATGGTAGTAGCAGTACCCCGTTCGTGGAATATCGAATGGTAACACACATGCAAGGCAGTAGTGTATCTAACCTCAAATTTCAGTGTATGGTAGTTCACTTTAGTGTAAGCAAAGTAATTTTTTCTTAGTTCTGAAAATGTCTACTTTTGTGCCGAATAAAGTGTATTTGCGGGGAATTTTATTGCACTACTTTATTCAAAAGAAATCTGCAGCTGAAGCACATAGAATTCTTGTTGAGACTTATGGTGACAATGCTTTGTCGGATACGACATGCAGAGACTGGTTTCGACGCTTCAAAAATCATGAATTTGAACTTGAGGATAAAGAACGTTCTGGCGCACCGAAAAAATTTGAAGCCGAAAAGTTGGAGGAATTACTCGAATATATATATATACATATTATACTTTGTATATTGTAAATTTTATATATATTATACTTTGAATGAAATGTTTTTGTTCCTTATAATTTAAATAAATCTTTAATTTTGTAAAAGAAACAGCGAGAACTTATTCGAGGTCCTAATAGTTTATTTTAACATGGGCCCATTAACTGCACGAAGTCAGTGGCGACCAGACTATAGCGTAAAACGAGTCGTATATACCAATGGATTTGAATAAAAAGAAAAATGAAGATCCGCGAGGCGTTCGAAAGCAACGGCTCGCGAATTCACGTTGCCGGAGAGGCCTGGAAAAAAAGAATGCCGCGAATCGGGGGCTGCTCGCGTAAACCGGGTGGAATAAATTATGGGGGCGGCGGCCGGGAGGCAGATAAAGCTTCTTCCCCTTTGCCGATTAATAGTTCTGCCGATAAGATTAATCGAGCGTTGATTTTCCGTGTGGTTTTCAGCACGCTGAGGTGGAGGATGGAGGAGCTGGAGACGTTGGAGAGCACGGAGTGCCCTGAGTGCCCCGGCCCACCCCCGGAGTTCCGGTTGCCGCCACCACCCCGGCCACCCTTCCTCACCGACGGCACCTTCTGCTCGGAGGAACCCCTCACCGAGATCGAAGATTGCGTCGCCATCCCGGTGAGTTCGATTCTTCATTATTCCCGCGATTTTTCGAAACCAGATGCCACCGTGATACACCAAACGTTGCCGACGACGCGAAGGGTGGAGAAACTTTTCAGCCCTTGCTTTTCCCGTCGAAACTTGCGAAATTAGTCAACGCCATCCGTGAATCGGCTTTGCTTGAATATTCAATCGACCGTTTGTTAATTCCCGATCGAACTCCAGTTACTGTCAAATCTTCGGCTCGATCTCTACGCGGATTACAACGGCTTGCAACTTGCGAACTTGTAAGTCTCTGTTCTGCATGTAATATTCTGCAATGGGCGGGTTTGGTTATGATGAAATGCATTTGTTAACGCGTTCATCAATATAATGATACAGTTGTTAAAAGATTTATTCGTTGCAGAATATTAAGATCCCCACAATTTCGTGAGCCAGTGAACAAATTTCTCTATTTTTAAAAATTATTTCGAAGCGACAGACAGCGATAGGCAAGCCTGTAGAGTTAATGAAACCGAATCACGGCTCGAATAAAATAAAAATGCCCGATCCTACGTTGGAACAGGTGGCACAGAAGAACAGCTAGGAAAGAGAGAAACCGTGACGCGGTTCCACGGCTGGCCGATTCATATCGGAGGATTTTACAGCGGGATAAATTCCGGGCGCTGCCTTATCCGGCTCCAGCGAATTGAATCGGGAACTCGCCGGACAAAAACGGTTTCCGCGTCTCCGTTAATCTTCGCGTTGCTTCTTCTATGGCCGAGAGGATGGTTGCCTAACAAAGCATTATACCCGGAATCTTGGCTCGATCTTCGAGATGCTCTCGTGGTACGGCCTGAACAGCGAACAAGGGGGTTGGAACTATTAACCGCAATCCGCGAGAGACCGCGTTCGGAGATACGGGGCCGATTCTATAACTATTTCTCCCTCGTTCGATTTGATCTATGGGTCGAGTGGGCTGTAGGTGGAGGGTAAGGAAAGAATTCCAATTAAAGTTGCCCAGCACCGATGCTGGCCCACGAAGCCTCGCGTGCTTCCAAACTTTCGAATAAGTTGCGGCCGCCCCGACGCGACAAAACCTTTGAAATTCCCCGCGGATTCCGTGACACCGAAAGGCTTCATTTCTCCTCGTTACGCCTCGATAAATCGCGGCCAACGATTAATCTCCAGGTCTTCGGTTGTTCCAACTGTTGTCGCGCTTCTTCTAACGATGGGACATTCCTCGACAACAAAAGTCGTGAGCTTTTAAGCCCTTGGAAACTCGTTTCCACCAATAGCGAAATGTTGGCAGCTGGGGACATTTTTGTCTTGGAGCGAGATATGTAGCCTTTTCCACTGAGAATTCATTTTAGAGGTAAACAATGTTGTATTGCGCTGCACTCTATTCATCAGAAAAATAAAAAGTGCAAAAGTTAATCGTTCTCTTAAAAAATTATGCTGAAGTTCTTTCATTACCAAACTGACAATGCGTTTAATTATATTACATTTTCATTCCCCACCGTTGAAAACGCCGTTGAAAATTATTTATAACTCGACCTAGTAGCTGGTAAAATAGGAAGAAGACCGCGTTGATCTCGAGAAGACATCTGAAGAAGACGAACAAATATTTTCCTACTCTTCCTGTAACAAAATCTGACTGGAAAAATGATCTGAAGCTTACCAAGGTAGTCCAACCCCTTAATTGACCAACTGTGTCTCGCGTACCTACTCCGTTCCAGCGATTTTTCGCGTACTCGAGCGTAAATGACCCCAACTATAGGATCGACGTGTTCTGGCATTCGTCCCAGCCGCGCTTGAAAATTCCATTTATGAGAAGGATCGCTAGGCAGGATTAGTGCACGGTTTACCCTGGAGCAAATCGACGGGAGGCACGGAACGGTGCAAAAAGCGAGTAACAAGCCTAGAGGAGGGATCATCGGGATTGACGTTAAAAGCGGGCCCGGCCGCGAAGAATAATCACGGCGCTAGCTGCTGTTGGATCCGGAAAGAAACGCAAAAAGGGGAGACAAGCTTCGAGCGTGTAAGCCCACACGAGACCATGTTTCTGTTATTGTCTTTAGTTAGTCGCTTAAAAACCCGTATTTACAAGTGACAGGCGCCATCAGTCTGACGACGACGCCGGCGCTTTTTCATCGTGCTCGGGGTAAAAACGGGGCTGGCCTATTAATAGAGAACACGTGTCTCTTCGTCGTCCCGTGAACTCTGGGACCCATTATCGCCCGGCGATTTTACATCATTACGCGTAATTGGAGAATCTCGCCGACCCCGAGATTTATCTTCCGTTTCGTTTCGATTAAACGAGCGGGATGTTCCGTGGGAACGGGATCGGCGCGGCGGCGGCCGGATCTCTAAAAATGGCGCGGGCGCGCTAAAATAACGACACAACGACACGACGCAACGATCCCCAGTCGCCGATGAGAATAATTTATACATCGGACGCTGTACAAAGAGCTGCGCGCAGAATGGGGAACGGGGGTGTGGGAAGGTGATTTTACAGGAAATCGCTTTAATCGCAGTTTCCTCGTAACACACCCGTTATTTGCAGCCCCGTTTATAATTTCTAATTTCGGACCGAGCCGTGTTATATTAAATCACTTTAATATCGAGCAGTGTCTCGCAGCGAGCGAGAGTTTAATCTAAAATAATTATTTTGCGCGGGAGGCGCTCAGACCGAGCCGGCCCCGGCTGGTTCCACCGCCACGAGACATCCATACACACACACCCGCAAAACACTAACCCCCGCGACACCCACATTGTACGCTATGCGCGTGAATCTCTGTCTCTCCATCTCTCTCTCTCTCCTCCCACCCCCCGCGCACATGCAAATCCCGCGACTTTCGAAAGGAGAGACCCGCCGACGGTTTTTGCGCCCCCTCGTCTGGCTTTACAGGGCGTTAAACGCATCAGGCGCCCTTAATTGAATTCTCCGACACCCCGCACACCACCCTGACCCGCTCATCCGACGCAGTAGTAACTACCGAAATTGCAGTAAACATTTTGTCCGTCCTCCGGCATTCCTTGACCGAGATGTTTCTGCAGCAGCCCCTTCGAGCTATTCCCTTTGCCACCCTCTCTTCGCTATCGAACTTCAAACGCGTTCTTGGTGGTACGTAGACTTTCATTTTTTCGGTATCTTCTGCTTCTACTGAAAAATCATGTTTTTACGTTTAAACAACCTTAAATTTCAAGGTCGGAAGGTAAACCATTTTTTATTCCATCGTATTATATTCTTCACAAGGATAAAAAGTGCAACAGGAGGGATCGGTCAAATCGCAATCGATCTCTTAAAAAACTTTTCAAGTAGGCTGCAGGTTTTGGGTGTTTGTGTGTAAAATGCGTATAATAAATTCATACTTTGAAGTGCGTTTGAAGTTTAGCTTCTGATCAGTCGTTTTGCACTACATCCAACTGCTGCGCTTCCCTCTTTAAGCAGAAATCGCCGTGGCCACGGGATTAAAGTTCGCAACTCCGGCAAACATTTCCGCTGGCCAAAGAAAAACATGAAACCACCGGGTCTTTATTCAGTGGCATTTTCCGTAGACGCGCAAACATCCGCAGTCTACTTACGGCTGCGCAGACAAAACGTCTGTCAAGAACGCGCGGAAGAGCTGTCCTCTCTGGTTGCCCTTTGATTTTCGAGTCGCGCGGATCCATCAGCTCGAAGCACTCGGCCGTGTCTCTTTCTCCTGATTTACGCAAAGTTTGTTTTCGTGAAGCGCAAGAGGGGTTGTTTCTAGCCGGGGTAAGAGAGGAGAGAGAGAGAAAGAAGGAGAGATAGACAGAAGAGGGGGTTCAAGCGTCCCGGAGAAGTTCCGTTGAGAAAGAACTGGACAGAAGCCAGCGCGGAAGAGTCTCCGGGCAAAGAATCGTTCCATCTCCGACGTGGAAAAAGCTTTGGGGGCGCGAGGCAAGGGAGCGGAAGAATTAAACAGTGGGCTGGGAACAGGGACGGGGAAGCGAGCCGGATGATAGTAATTAAAAAGCAGCAGGAGAACACAGTCCGCGTAAGTTGTTTCGAGTTTATTAGAGGACGATACAGTTGCGCGATATTTATTAAACCACCCTCTCTTGTGCTCACCGCCGCGCCGTTGCTTCGCAACCCCTCAGGGCTAGGCCCGCAGGTTGTCGCGATCGTTTCCGGGAGAACCGGTGTACCCGAGGTTAATTTCTTCGGCGATATTTATCACCAGAAATCCCGTCTCCTGGATCTCGGTGACGGGGGTGAAACTGGAGCCGACTCTTGCATGCGAACAACCACCCCCGCAAGTCGCCGTCGCTGTGAAAGTTTAAATTAAGTCTCCGGGTATAATGCGACGACCGCGGCCAATCGGACGAGTTTCGCTATGAATTATGGGTCGAGTCAGATTGCAGCGAGGTTGGAAAGTGTGGAGGAGCTAGAAGGGATGGTGAGGGGTCGGTCGACGGCTATCGAACGAAAAGGAAACTGGAAGAAAATTGGAGGTCGCGGTGAAATCGGATTCCTCCGGAGTCGCTTCTCTTTCCTCGAACCTTCTGGGGTGGGAAAGAGGTAAAACGGAGAAAGGGCGAGAACGGGAAGAAGTCCTCGCTGATAGCGTTTTTGCGTCGACGGAGGGGACGGGGTGGGGCGAGTCTCTTTATTACGCCTGGGAATCCGCTTTGTTTCTGCCGACGACGAGAGGGCGAGGGAAAAGCCCCTGGAAGGGGCCGAGGGAAAGCGAGAAAAAGGAGCCGAAGAAAGATGAGCAGAGGGAAAAGAATGCTGTTCCCCTAGGCAGAAGTTTGCGCGGCTCGCGGCGGCGAGGCACCGAGAACTAAAAAGTGAACCGGCCTGGAAAATGGAAAGAAAAAGGGGGTAGTTATTCCCGGTGAGTTTCGCGGCGGTCGCGTGCACGCGGATTCGTTCTCTTGTTTCCTTCTTTCTCTCGCTTTGCTGTATCGCTGCAGCCACGGTTAATTACAGCACCGGGCCGGAATTGGTTTCGTTTATCGGCATGGCTCGATGGAACGTATCGTCATTTCGAGCGGCCAGATAGCAAATCGATGGCAGACGTCGACGTCCTCCTCCTGGATATCGACAGAGGACCCTCGTCCGGATTATCTCGGGCCGATTGTGTCTATTCTCTTTCGTCGATAGCCCGGATTTCCTGGCTGTCTGCTCGGGGACCGGAGGCCGGTTTGCCTATCGGCAATAACCGGTACGCCTAGTTCCTGCGATTCCATAGCCAATCCCGTGTAGACCGAATTTGTCCGCACTCGCCGGGGAACTGCCATTGTTGCCATTTGCTAATATCGCCGGCTCGAGCGCGAAAGGCAAACGAAAAATTCGATGACACCGTTTGTAATAATCTCCCATTTCTACACTGAAAAAGAATCCTGTCGAAACAAACAAAATATATGTTGATTCAATAAGATGTACTATTGAATAGTGCCAATATCATATGAACTTATTTTAATATTTAATACTATTGAATTTCAATAGCAACGACCATCAATGTTTTCAAAAAAATAAGATATGGCCTCAAACCAATTCCAGTATAAATCAATACATTTCTGAAATTTTTTAAACAACATATCTATACGATATTGAATCAAATACTATTTTCAATCATTTCATGATAGACAATTCAAATACATCACGATCTGCTTTTAAATATCATACTATTGAAAAGAATACATTGATATTCATCGAAGTAAAACATTACAATAACACGCGTGTTATTGAAGTAACTAGTTTTTTTTCTCAGTGTACTCTTCACTGCTATACCGGGGTCTATAGTGTATAATATAATATATAATCTATAATGTACGAAGAATAGAAATGTTGAAAATTGAATTTTGGTTGTACTCTTCATTGGAAATTTAATTTCGAAAAATTAGACACTGTAAGTACCGTGTGTGATTCGGTTTACGAGTGACTCCAGTATACCAGTTAGGGGTTAAATCGACACGGTTTGTCTTGTGACTCGATTGTTCTTCGAGCAAGAACTCTCTGTCGGCAGCTCGTGTACCGATATCGTGCCCGCCCTTAAAATAGCTACAGGAAAAATCGGAAAATTATACCGAAATGAGTTCGAGGTTTACGGCGGTACAGAGCTCGCAGAAACCGCGAAATCCTTTGATCCAACCGAAGGTCCTCGGGTGTCTCGCAGCCCTCTCTCGTCCCAAGACTCTGTCATACCACGGGAATAAAACGGCGCACAAGCTCGGGCGGACAGTCGCCCGCTTTGTCCCGCGTACGAAGCACCGATTTATTCCGCTCGTTCCGCAAGCGCCGCGTAATATCTTTCCGGTTCGCGTGCGCCGCGGATTCTTCAACGTCCTTCTTTCCCGCTTTTTAAATCCGATCTCCCGTTCCATGGTTTTCCGGCCAGCGGCAAGCCTGTGCCCGCGATATCTGCTTTGTCCCGCCGCGGACCGCAATTAAACCTCGCGAACTCTATTAACAAACGGGGGAAACGCGTTGCTTGACACGCGACGTTGATTTAAATATTACACACTCGCTACGCGGCTGCCTGCCTCACAAACAGCTAATTTTTCAGCATGATGGGACTTTAATCATGTCCGCGAAAATGTCGCGTGTCCTCGCTCGACGTCCTCTTTGTCCGATCTTTGTGGTGAGATTGTGGCGAGTCGCTTGAATGTTCCGGCTTTTCAACCACACAGAAGTTTCTTGTAAAATATTGTCTTATTGACGCACCCGGTAACAATCTGTTGGAAATATGTATAACTGCAAGTTATCATATATATATATACATATATGTCGATAATATAGAAATCACTTATTGTAATGTAACTAAGCGACATCTTGTACAATTACCTTATTAATGACATGCGTCTATGTAGATTGTATCTCAGACGCAAAACCACGCTCTAACAGTGAACACGTATTGCCAGAAATATTAATTAACTAATTAATTATTTATTTATTGATGCCGTAAACCTAGTTTGGTTTATATAGCATACATTATTATGACATTATATAAAAAATAGAGAGGTATATAACATAGTATGTACAAAGTGGAATAATGTAGTATAACGTTAGGCGCTAAATCCTAATCTTACATTTTTTGACAAAGTTAAAAATGAACATTAGTGCTGTAATATCTCGTGCGCTTAGAAAAAAAATTAATAGTGTATGGAGGATAATGTTTACGATTGAGGAGTAGTTCAAACAGGTGTTCTCGTTCGGAATCATATTCTGGACATTGACCTACCAGAAATATATTCATCGTTCGTTCTTTCCACAAAGTAAAATCTCATTGTTTTCCTATTTAAATATTCCACTAATCAACACAATCATTCAGAGCTCTTTGAAAACAAGAATTTTTCCACTGGCCAGAAGATTATCCGGTTTCATTCTATAAATTCGAGGAAGATCCGACCAACGAGAGCATGGAGCAACATTGAGTAAAATGTCCTGGCGCTCGTGCGTCACCGTTTGCGCAACGAAAGTGCCGTAAAAATGCTAACAATAGTGGACTAAGTTGTCTGGGAGGTAAAGTTCGCCAACTAATAAAGACATTACAGCCGCAGTTACAACTGCAGCGAAAGTATCGAGTTCTCGCGACAAGCCAGCTGCGCGGGTCGTTAAATCGACGTCCGGTGAGCGTCCCGCGGATTAGAGTCGATATTAAATCGCAACTGCGCTGTGATTCAGCCGAGCATAATCGGCGCGTACGCGACCGACTCGTAAGCGCGTAAAGTACAGGCCTGAAACGTCCGGTATGCACATTTACGTGTGTTTCTACTGGTGGCCAACGCGGAGCTGCGCGGAGCGGAGTGGCAAATGCATTAACTTTCCCCGGCAGAACGCGTTAAATCATTCGCGTCGCGCATAACGGCGCATGCCGCGCGTCTATGCAACAACCGGTGCTTTATCGGCTGGCATAAATCAGCGACTAATCCGCCGCTTTCGCGGCCTACCGTTATCGGTCTCCTTGCCGCGGCCAGGGGCGCGCGACTTTACGCGAATAGCTGCCTGTAATAAAGTGGGCGGCAACGGAGCGTGAAGAGCGCCGCGGAGAGAGAGAGCGACAGGTGTTTAGATGGGAACCTGGAACGATTGGTACGCTCACTTAACCGAACCAATCGGAGACCGTCTCGAAACCGATGTTTATCTTTTTCTTCCGCTCGATGATGGAGTTTGTCAAGTTTTGTTTTGTGTTTGAAGTGGTCGTTGAGATTTAAGAAATATTATTAAGACGAAGCGAACTTTCGGGATTGCTTCAAAAAAAGAATCAACTCTGTTGAATGCGAGAAATAAATATATATGTAAGCTTTGTGTATAGGCTGGTGAGTTGTATAGATACTCGAGAGAGGTCAGGACTAGACAGGATCAAGTAAACAGAGATTTAGATAGAGAGAGAGAGTGACAATTGAATCGATTAATTTAATAATTAATTACCTCGATAATTCGCGAGAAACGAATTAATGAAATATTAAAGTTCAGAAATCTACAAGTGCAGGTTTCTACAAAGAAGATCGTATGTTGAGAGAATATAGGGAAGCACAAACATTTAATTGTTGATTCTCTATATTTTTAGGTTAGTGTGACACGTGGGAAGTATGTAAATATTATTTATTGTGTAATTAATAATAAAACTCTATATTTTTAGACGAATCAACCTTGTGTTTTTGCTTAAGAAGGAATCCGAAATAACATTATATATATAGAATTTCCTATGTTACCGATTTACAACTCTCGTGGCGCCATCCAGTGAGTAGAGATTAATTGCTCTCGGAAATAGAGATGTGCGAAGAGTTGCGTAGAAGCGTGTAATAAAATAACGCATGATTGTAGAAAATGTAAAAGTACCAACCATTTGTTATATTGAGGTGCGTCTCTTTGACGACAAAATTACTTTCTGTTCTTCGAGAATCTATGTGTTCTTTCAAATATATATATATATATATATATATATATATATATATATATAACATGTTTTTCTAATAATAAGACAACATAACCACAAATTCCAACAAACTCATCCAGTCAAACGGTTGCCGAGATAGAAATTCCTCAGTGAGTCTGTTTCTATGAAAGACGAATACCGTTCGAAGGGTTGTGATTTGCAAATACCGGAAAATTGTAATTCTATGCGTGATCACAAGTCGGCATAAAATGAAGTGTCAGTTTTACGTATCAGAAGATCTACGGAAGCAACAAAGTTTATATTTTCCACGGCATTAACCTCGCTCAGTTGTACCCACCGAATGTCACCCCTGTATAATCCACATTACCGTCGCAACTTTCACCCTCTGGTAATAGGGTTGCACAAAGGTGCACTTTCGACACAGTTTATAGACCCCGCAATCCCTTAAAAACGCCGCGCGGCGTGAATATAAAATCCAACGATAGCTTAATCTGGAAGATACGCCTATGGTTTCGAACGCTGGACGTAAGTCGACGGTTAATCCGGCATATATCGCTGTGCTGTGTTAGGGGTCTTATTCTTTCGTAGCAGGTAGCAGAAAGGGACGTCGGGTAACCCTTAGCCGAGATATCTCCACGGCTGATACCGTGTCCGGGTCGTTAGCGCCATTATTATGCCCGCGAATAACCGCGTTCCGCCCGGTGTTCACGGGTTTTACTTCGGCATAAAGCCGGCCAATAACCGTTCCGTCGTAATAAGATCGTCCCATGGCCGCTCTTTGAAGGACGCGATAAATGGACCGCGAATGCAACCATGCTAGAATCTCTCCACCATGCGAATAGACAGTGGATCGTTGCCCACTTCGGGACAACAAATCCACGAGCCTGGAGTTCTCCTCGTTAGCTCCGAGATCTAGAGACTCTCGAGAGCCAAGACTCTCTTGAGAAGTATTTAGTCTATGGTGGCCGATACACAGGACCCAGTGAGAGTCCGGGAGAGATCATCCACAGCGACAAATTATAATTAGACTCGAGAAGAGGCCCGACAGAAGCCAGACGCCGCAAAGAGGTCCTGCTCAGACTCCCAACACCGATTAAGACGACGATGCAGGCGTGTTTACATGACCAGATCCGTGGAAACCGGGACGTGGAAACTTTCTCGACCTTGTGAACGCTGCGCCGGCTCCGCTCGCGTGGGAGTGTCCTCGAGAAAGAGGATCGGGACTTCCGTTTCTGGGATTTCTGGTTAAAGATTACGTCCCCAGGTAGCTAAACACTTGAAAAAGTATGCTGTTTGCTTAAAATGGTCTGGGCTTATGTAGGAGAAGACATTGATTATGGCCACCGTAGTTTCCCTAAAAACAACAAAGTTGAAGTGGTCAAACGCGACGATCTACTACTAGTAGAGGAGTGGGGGTAGCCCAGCCGCGATTGGCTGCACGCCGGTTATCCGCCGCTTACTTACCGGTCGTTCACTGCATATCGGCGAGCAATCCGGTATCACAGTTTGCTCAGGTTGGATCGAGATTGGCGTCGAAATTTCGTAGACAAGCTCGTTTCGCAAGTCCATAATTTAGCAGAAAACAACCGGCTACACGGGGCGCTGGCTGTCGGAGCGACAGAATTTGCGGTCAGCGACGGAATTCCGTCGGCAACGGCGGAGACTGGTGGGGAACCAAGGGGGAGTGGGGGTTAGAATATCCAGCCCTCGGAGGATCGCCGGTCGTCCAAATGTTGACGAGGTTTACGGTTTCTCCCGTTCCGCGCGACGAGTTACGTGGCCGAGGCGGGTAGCTAGCGTCGAGGCGGCAGTGTTTACGCGTATCCGGAATAATCAAGGGCTGGTCGGGGATCGTAACGAGGGTGTAGCGAAACCGCAGCCGCCGCTGCTAAGCCGAGCGCTCTTGGGGAAGGGGGGGGGGGCGAGCGCGTTCGCGCGAACCAAACGACCCTACTCCGCAACCTCCGCAATGTCCTCCATCCCTGGAGCGTCGTTAGTCGCTGCCGACCGGGTCATGCGGCAAAAATTTGCGGTTCCGTACCCTACAGCCACTGCGACAGCCTTTTCGCTCGATCCGATTACCGTCACTCATAATTGAACGGGAGCGTCGAGTTTACACAGCCCTGTAATTTTATTAAGACGACCCTGGGTGGCCACGAGAATTCCAGAGAGGACCTGGCCATTTTGAGAGTCTTTAAATTCCAGTAATATACCGTTCAGGGCCACCAGTCGGCTATCTTAAGAATCGTTATTTTCTAATTTTTATAGCGAATGTAAATCTTGTTTAATGAAATATAATGCTCAATCACACCGAACAAAGGACAGCCGAAGGTTGACTATTTCGCTGCTTGTAGGAGAAAATGTTTTTAGAAAAGAAAATCTCCGCAGGTGGC
The DNA here is from genome assembly GCA_028455765.1 of Lasioglossum oenotherae. Taxonomy (NCBI): domain Eukaryota; kingdom Metazoa; phylum Arthropoda; class Insecta; order Hymenoptera; family Halictidae; genus Lasioglossum; species Lasioglossum oenotherae. The sequence goes on along the minus strand of CM052286.1, from coordinate 3,073,039 downwards.
AGGAAAGCATTTTGTTGTAGCAATTTCTCCCCGGTAACTCCGGGCAACAATAAGAAATTCGCAGTAATTAAATTTCGTCGAGATTCGCGAGTATCTCGACGGTGCTTCGTGTGTGAAGGGTGCGTTCCCGTGCTTCCGGCTGGAAAATTAAGACGACTCCCGGCACTTTTGTTCCGCGATATTGTTCTACCCGGCGAGCACCCTTCGCCACCGGCCAATCAAAGAGGGTGCGTTTCCGACCAATATCGAATCTCGGGCTGATTTCGTGCGAGGGTGTGTAGGACTTCTATCTCCGTGGCGAACCGCTCGGAGGGAGGAGAGGCTCGTCGAGAGAAAGAGGGAAGACCCGAGGAATCTAACTTCGTAAATGGCCCTCGAGCTTTTCCTTTTCGTTCGTCGTCGCAACGTCGCGTCGTCGCGAGACCCAGTCATCCGGGATTTCCAGGATTTAACAGGGATACAGAGCCGGCTCGTTAGTCATTAAAGTTCGCGCAAGTGTTCATTAAGAGTTAATGATACCATTAGACGTTATCTGGGGGCCGGCGTCGTTAACGATGCGCTCGAAATACGCGGCGAGCTTAGGCGCGCGCGCGCGCGGAAAGTCGGTAGTGTCGAGCCGTAATCAAAGAATCCGGCTCCGAGGAAAAGGGTAATCGTTTCGTAGGCGAGGATCCGCACAATTTCAAGATAGCCGAGTCGCGTTCCTCGAATGCCATTATTTCCCTGAGGAAAAAAAGATTCAACGCAGCACGATTGCCTTCGTGATTCCTAGACGCAGATTCAACGGATTCCCGCGCTCCTCGCCCGGTTTCCCGGAGCCTTTTATCCAGCCCGGAATGCGTTTCACTTCGTTTGGCACGTTTTGACGGCAAATCGTTCCTCCCGATTTCACTCGGGACACCTTTCCCTTTCGTTCGCCTCGCCCCCTTTTTATCGAATGCCGCGATTAAGCGACACGCGTCGCGACGAATTCCTGCCCGCGGAAACCTCTCTTTGACCGACTTCATTGTTTTCGATCCGACCATTCTTCTTCTTCTTCCACTCCCCCCTTCCAATCTACCCGCCCCCTTGCCCTTCGCTCATTATTATTCGGCTTCTTGCCTGGCCCCCTCGCTCTCTGTTCTTCCGCCGACCATCGTTTCCTGCTACGGACGCAATCTGCGTTTTTGCGCGCGCCCGAGTTATTAGAGTATGGGTTATTAATTACGCCGGGGTTAATTGGCTCCTGCGAGACGACCACCGAAAGCAGCCGAGTACGCCGGACTCTCCACCTCGGAGCACCGTCTCTCTCCTCCTTTAATTTTCTGCTCTGCCTTGTCGGAGGTGACCTTGAGCTCGGGAACCGGGCTCCGTGGGAAGAGTTGGCCGAAAATCGTTTGCAAAAGTAATTATCTCGTTCGGGGCTGCTGGCTCCGCAGCGACGCGAATACTTATTAAAATTGATCTGCCGAGATTTGACCTTGTTCCAAATTATTTGCGACGAAAAGCGCATTTATGACGACTTTTATTTATCTGTTCATACTGCGGTGAACTGTATTTAAAAATGTTCGATAGCTATCTTTTTTATGTGCACGATTGTCTTCTACAGAGGGGTGGAATCTTGATCTCAGGGGTGAAACATGTTTGATCGATAGACTGCGGCTTTCATGCGTTTATGGCAACAACGAATTGGTCGAGTACAAAACTGTAGACATTACAAGAATCGAACCATGTTTTTCGATATAGGACCACATTAAAAAATTGTAAACAACAACTTTCAGCATTGCCGCTGTAATTCCGATCAATTGTTTAAACTAATTATTCTAACTTCTCAAACTAATCCAAATCGTATTGTTCAATGTTAAAAGTGTTATCGTCCTTTTAAAAGTGGCCGAATAGCAGAGTTGGGCGTTAATCGATATTAAAATTTTAATCATGATTGATTAATTAATGTATACGATTAAAAATCATCGAAAAATATTTAAAAGCACGTAAATAGAGTTTGTATTATATACATATAGACCAAATGACAATACACCTTTTAGTTTACATTTTTTTCAGTATTCATACAGTTTTGATTCCCTATTTCATTTCGAAATTTCAGCAATTAATCGTTAATCAATTATCGGATTGACGATTAACGATTGAAGTGGAAATTTAGTCGCAAACGTTGATTACATTTTTGTCCAACTCTGCCAAATAGTACTGTGAGCGGATGTATGAAATATTGAAGCAGCACGTACCCTAACAAAGTCTCAACTCCGTTGTATGTAAGAAGGAGCCGCGGCAGTCGCGTGCATAATATCTCGAGAACGTGGCGGACTTCTGAAGGACGGCTTGTATATTTTATAGAATTAAGAGGGAACGCTTGGGCCATAGCGAAGTGATATCCAATTCCCGGTACACGAGGGTGGACAAGGGAAAACAACGGGGAACGGCGACGAAAAGTGGATACGGTCGAGCTTTGTGTTCCGAATTCTCGGAAGTTTCGGTTCACGGTCGAGCGGCGAGGAACAAGTTCCTCCGTGACGCGCGGAGGAGACTAACGAGGGTCGGTCGCGGCTTCGACGAACGTTATTTGTCCCGCACAACTTCCCTGTAAATCAGGGGACCTGGTCAATTTCCCCCGCGGAAATAAAAGAAGCCCGCTCTCATTGGCCCGCAATTAATTGCGAGCCGGTGGAATGGCCCCGTTCCGTGCGAGGCGCGATAAAGCTGTGCGCACAATTCCAGTTTTCGCAAAATTCAGGTTCCACTCTGCGTCGCACCTGCGATTTTCCTCGAATCGCGAGGCTGCGATCTTTAATACCGTGGAATGTCAAACTGGGAGGGCTGCGGGTTTAAAGTTTAATGCCGCTGATATTCATCCGAGCTCTCTTTTGCTTGCCTCTGCGGCTGACAAATCAGAAAATTGCACCGAAATTCATTTTTTTTTCGTGTCCGGTAGAAACGTGGATTTTGTGTTTTGACTTCTGTTCATTGTGGTCTTTTTCTGCTAGAAATATGTAGCTGGTGCAGGGGATTGCGTTTTTGTGCTGTTTCTGCAGATTTTCACAGATATGTTGATATATTCACAATACTTTGTTTAAGATGCTTTCCTAAGAAAACAGTGAATGAACATTTAAGAAATTGTTCAGGAAGATATTTTATTTACAAAAAAAATATGTGAATTAAAGGAATCTCATATATGCCAAATGGCTCCCTATACTTCATTTGCCAAAAATAAATGAACACAAACAAAATGAAATTATTATTATTTTTCTTTATTAAACGTTAAACAAAAAATCTAAAAAGTACCAGTCAATGAACACTGCATTCTAGTAATTGAACAGTAATGGTCCAATGAATGAACAAAATTATGAATGAACAATGTTTCCCTATTTATTTAACTTTTTAATCACAAAAAATCCCCTGGAATTAATTTCCTTTGGCTCCGTTACCTTTGTTAAAACATCCTGTCTCTTGTACCAAACCATATCTGGAATCTCTGGCCATTTCCATATCTTTCCTTTTTTCACATTCTACCGTTGTTGTCACTTCATGAACACTGTGTTCATTTACTGGGCCATGAGTAATATTCGTGGACCAGTGAACAGACACAACGAATTTTTAACGAAATATTCATTTTATAGCTAGTTTTGTGATTTATATTCAATATTTAAACCCTCGTACGTCTATATTGTTAGTAACTTTTATCTCACGTGTAAAAGAAAAGTATAAAAACTCACACACACTCAACGCACGTGGCCATCTTAGAAACTAATGGTCAATTGGCCAATATAAACCAATAGGAATACAGCTACGAAAAAGAGTCATATATTCCATTGGCCCAAGAGTCACTATTGCTAGTATGCCGTGTGGCTTAAAATTTGTTGAAATATACAAAAGCGTTCATTTTACTGGTGCCCGTTTATTCACTGGTGCAGTTACCCTACATTCGGCACAGTGGAACTACACGATCTAAGAGACAGCGCGGGCCCGATAGTTTTTCTCGGATCAAGCGTTTACTGTATGGTGATAAATTATACAGTGATAAAGCAAGTTCCGAAATAAAAGAGAGAAAACACTACTGACTGCAAAGGGCTAACAAAGATTCTTCGCCGAGACAAAGCGTCTACCGATTTCTGTCAATCTTGTTAGATTCGCGAGTCATCGCGGGTGGTTTCGGTTGTCTTCGGCGTCTCAGACGGGTCTCAGACAGGCGTTGGGTCCCCGTGCCGCGGTTTTCCGCAGGAAAAACCGCGCCTGCTCGGTTTCCCAGAAATTAATGCCGCTTCGAACTCCGTAAACGAGGCTACTTCGGAACTCGGCCGGCGTTCTGCCAGGCTGAACGTGCGACCGCGTCATCCATTCTCGGCTCGACGCGTTTCCTCGAGGGAAAGCGAGAGTTCTCTCCTCTCCTCTCGCTGGCAAAAGGGGTTGGTTGGCTGCCGAGAGCAGACCAGACTGGAAGGAAGCGGACGAGGGCGGCGCGATTAGCGGGAAAGCTTGCTTGTTCCCGAGCTTTTCCGAAGAGGAAGCCCCGGGACCGCAAGAGGGATCCTGAATCCTGTTTCACGGGTATTTCGTCTTGGATCGTCCTTGAACCTAAATCGCCATTTCCTCGAACTTCTCCGCAGAAAGAGGAAGAGGGAGGGAGAGCGTCTTTGAGCGGCGACGACTGGCCAATAAATCGCCCTTTACTTCTCGAAAGCGTTCTCTATCTTATTTTTCTAGCCTCGGGATTGTCGGGTTGTTTTTCGCATAAATCCCTCCGCGGAAAAACACCGGGATCGCGAGCGGAAGATTGAAAAATATTGGGAGCGCAGATCGCTTAACCCCTTCGTCTATGATTTATTTGCGACCTGGATTGCAAGAATTACTGGCTCGCTAATAGTTTTCTAACAGGGCAGAAATCATGCGATGGACATCCACGTTTGCTTTAATAATTCAATATCCAATGAAGGAAGATCTAACGCTCTAACGTAACGAACTTTTTAGTCTGTGAAATAATATTTCCTTCATTCTGGATCTTGTAAAATAATGCCAGGAAATGGGAGTTTGTTTTCTAGGTGCACAAATTTATTCGTAGCTTGTTCTTCATGCTTTCGTTATGAACACAACCAAAGGATTTCTCAAAAACTATTTCTCAAGATGATTTACATTACTTTTTATGGATTTACTCCATCTCACGAGTAATGATTCTCCGATAGGATGGGTACAGGATTGGAATTTGTAACGAAGTTACAATTCATCATTTGTGACAGCCATGAATTAATTGATACTAACCCTTAAACCCTTCAAATTATCTTTGATTTCATCGTGTAAGAGAGCTTCTGAGGTTTTAGAAGATCTTTCAACGTGAAAGTTGTTGGAATTATATTTGTATGCGTTTGTAATGCCCGCGTTATGTGTTTATTTGTTCTATGACTTTTTTTCTATGTACAGCGACACCTGTCGTCATATATATAAGGGCGTTCTTTTCTTTTACTCCTTCTTCCTTTCTCTAGTCGCTCAAAGTGTTCACGTCATGTATGTCTGAGTAAGATTAAATTATATTTTTTATTTGTGTTATTCACTTCCACTAAATAATCCCTAACAAAAGTGGATAAGTGCTATAAAAATAAGCTAAATCCCAGAACGGTATTTTCCCAAGAAGGGGAAGTGGTGTAAAAATATTCCCACCGAAAAGGAACAAAAATGTCCCCGGGTCAACCTTCTGCAAATTACGGCGAAGCAACGAGCATTATGTTAAAGGTAGGGCTGTGCAAAGGGTGGAGTTTCGACCGAGCCACGAAGCTGCCGCGATGTCCGCCGGGCCTGGATTAAAGGGAGAATGTATACATTCGAAAAGAATCGCGCCCCTGCTCGGCCTAACGATCCCATCGGCGGCCTCTCGAATATCACACGGAAGGCCTCGTGTTCGACGACGTCGAACCCACCCCTGAATTCGTCGCGGCCTGTGAAAAACGAAGATCCGACAGAGCCACCGTCTACTTCCTCGGATTACTTCATTATCGGGTGCCGCCCACGACCCTGCGCCGACCGAAAAAAAAATTCTAATCCGCCGACAACGACGGGAATTTCTGCTCCTCTGTATTCGATTCTTCTCGTTGGACACGCGATATTCGCCTGTCTAGGGGTAGACAGAGATCTGTCGATGCGCGCACCGTTTCGGGCTTCAAACGCTTTTCCACGGTCTTCTTCAGATTTCAATTTACGAATCAATTAGTCAATTTTTACGAATTTTTTCTAACGACTACACTGAGAAAAAAACTTGTTACTTCAATAACACGCGTGTTATTGTAATTTTTTACTTCGACGAATATCAATGTATCCTTTTCAATAGTATGAAATTTAGAAGCAAATCGTGATGTATTTGAATTGTCTACGTACATTATTATTCGTAATATTTCTTTTTTTTTCCTTCAATCAGAAATGTTGTTAAAAAAATTTGAGAAATGTATTGATTTATACTGGAATTGGTTCGAGGCCATATCTTATTTTTTTGAAAACATTGATGGTCAAGCTATAGGCTTATATGATTGGCGGAAATGAGTTTTGCTATTGAAATTCTATTGAATATTGAATAGTATTAAATATTAAAATAAGTTCATATGATATTGGCACTATCCAATAGTACACCTTTCGAATCAACATATATTTTTTTGTTTCGACAGGATTTTTTTCTCAGTGTACGATTTGTATTTTGTAAACTATCGGAGCAATAATTCTGAGAGGACAACACAGTCCCGGTCGTGACAAATACAATTTGCTATTGATTTAAAATCATCAGCGAAGGCTAAGACAGTTATTTACTTCGGAGTAAATGTACCGTTGCAACAGTTCTTAAGACGAACGCTAGTGCCACGGATCCCTGACATCTTCCGCAGCAATATTATTCCGCGCGGCGATTCCGGTAATTTACCACCTGGCTAACCCGAATTTCGGTGCCCGAAGACATGCTAATTCCCGTTTGCTTTAGCCACGGTCGAAATCGCGGAGCGAGGCTCGCGTCAGCGAACAAGCGCGTGATTCTCGTTTAGATCAATAATAATCGCGCAGTGCGATTCGCGGAAGGGGTTGGCCGGATGGATCCATATTGACAGAGTTAATACACCGTTTATTGGGTCAGTGGATCGTGATCGAGGACCACCTAACGAGTATCCAGCTCGGAGTTTCAGCACTCCAAGACAAACGAATTCTCTTCCTCTCTCCCTCTCTCTCTCTCTCTCGTTTTATCTGTGTCTCCACCGGCGCGATACATCGGTTGCAGGGTGTATTTGCGGGCGGCCGCCGCGAAAGGGTTGCCGAACGGAAAGGGAGCTGGAAAATTACGTGTTGCGTGTAACGAACGTTAAAGCCGGTAACATTGTTCACGGGGGATTAAAGCTAAAACCACCGGGATCCCCTTTTCCAAGGGGCGAGGCATTGCGGTCCGCTCCTTCTCTTCCTCCGAGTGCGCTTCCTTCTCGAAACGGACCGGATCGATTTACAAGGGGGTGAACCGCGTTCCCTTCTCTCTTTTTCTTCTGTTCCTCCTACACCTCTCGTGTCCTCGGCTCACCGGTATCTCGCAGATAAATTTCCACAATGAACGGAGCCAGCAGAGATTGACGTTGAAACGATGAATCAGCGTGCGCGGATTTAAATAATGGCCGCCTGGGTAGAGTGACGAGACAAGGAGCCGGAGGACGGGCCGAAAATGATGACCGTGTGTACCGGATCACGACCTATGCCACCAAACGTGTCCCAGGACCTCTGGCTAGGTGTACAAATTAATTCCGTGTCATTGCAAAATAAATGTTGTCGTCCGCCCGCGGAAATGGTTCGTTTCTCAGGTTTTCAGTTGGTTATACTTTTCGACGACTTTCGACCATTTCTAACATTTTTAATTTCAAGTTAACACTAGATTGCCTAAGGAAGTCATTTTGAATGCTTTTCGATTTCAATTTGAAAAACAATTATGTATATAATGACACAGCTTCTTAGAATTTTGGGACTTTTTGTACAACATATAAATGCGTCTATTAATAATTGTAGTTATCTCCTCCCCTCCTTTATTTTCTGTATATATATGTGTTATACCTATATTGCCCAAATTTTAAATAATCAAATGACTCTCATTATTGAATTGAGTAAATTTCTTGTATGACCAGTTCGGCTCTGTATCGAAATAACAGTACATGATAAATTGTCGATTTGGGCGTATATTTGATAAGTTGCAGTTGCTCAATAAGTTAATTAGTAGCAGCGGCATTATTCTTTTTCCTAGTGAAGTAAATTTTGTTGTTGCTAATATTTATTAATAACTTATTATATAACTGTAGATAATATAAAAAATAATAAAAATTAATTTTAAACAAATTTCTTTTCACATTAGTAAGTCTTTCACAATGCAGTCATTTTGACTGCTTTTGGGCAATACAGGTATATACTAAGTTTCAGTCTTTCTAGTGTTAATAGTTGAAAAAAAACAGACAAACAAACAAACAAACAAGAAAGCGAGCTAATAAAAACGTGGTAAAATGGCATGTGGTCCAAGAATGGGACAAATGGTTAATATCAAACCTGGAATAGTATCCTGGGGTCTCTGATGACCCCGGCAATTATATGATAGTATTGCTCCAATTGCAAATATTTCAAGATTTTTTATGTAAAAAAATTTTTTTCTGCTGTAATTGGTTCATCAAAGAGGGATCGAATTAGTTTCTACGAGAACATCAAAGCGCTGCCGCGAAGATTACACGATTCTTTCATGATACTCGACAGTATCAGAAGCATCGCGAGGATGAAAGAGGATCGTCAGGTTGGGCCCTTAATCCTCGATCCGGGGGCGTATCATGCGCAAGGCTAGAAATGAAATAGGGTTCCCGATAAAAGGGAAATTGGAACTTTTCCAAGCGGTGGCTACCGCGTCGGTGGGCGTCGATCTTTCGTGAGGAAGCTAAGGCAGCCTTAAAAAAGCGCTCGCCCTTTCGCCTGCCCTTTGTGCCCCAGGCTGAGAATTGCTGAAAATGTTGATCTTGATTCGTATTACAACCTGTATACGTATATTGTACAATTCTTCGGAACAATAATGTCTGTAGTTGTAGATATAGAACCCTTTAAATCTTCAACGACTGAGTTGCAGAAATGTCCCTCCATTTTTATGACACTGTCGAGTGTAGATTATACTGTATTTCGATGTTTATATACAATTCTTCCAATCTGTAACGCGAACAAAAACATTATTTGAATTTGACACTCTTGATGTTAGAACTTCTAAACAACGAATCGAAATTTCTGTTTGAAATTTCGTCGTCGGAGATCTAAAGTACTTCGAACTGATCTGCTAATGGATCAAATTTGTCCCCCTCAAGATCAACTGATCACCGAATCGTTCCGGAAGAGAATTACATGCACCCCGAAGTGCGGTGACCTGATTCGAGAGCGCGGTTCTAATGTAACTCAATCTTCGCGATGAAAAATCAATGGAACGTCGCCCACTTCATAAAATATCCAAACTCGCCGAAGTCTCAGCCCGCGAGCACAGCGAGTTCAGTTTGCAAGTCTCGAAACCGGAATGTCGAACTCAGCACGGTCGTCTTTCAGTTCTGGTTCTCCAACCAGCAGACGAGAAATTAACCCGGAGAAGGGATAGCGAGCACGCGTTTCCGCGAAGATTTCCATTTCCTGGCAAATAATATGGTTCAATTTGCAGACTGCGCGCATTCTTCTCTGTATCCCCACCTTCCGTGTAACCTCGTTTCGTTACGGGCCGAAAGAGAAATACGGAAAGAAGGTGTACTGTCGAATAGAGTGCTGCGGGAGGGAGAGAGAAAGAGAGAGACTTTGCATAGGGATGGTTCATTTGTCTCCGATTCCCGGAACGCACCTGGGAATAGAAGCTTACCGCTCGTTATAGGGCTCACCGATACGGAAAGCCAGGCCACGCACGCAACCATTGTCGTTTCCGGTAACTTTGAGGAACGGAGGGGTAGGGAGAGTGCTTTGACGAGACTGCTAATCGAAACGCGGCCGAAGGTGTACACGAGCTTCGCCCTGCCTCGTTCCCGGTCGCGAATTTACCCTTTCTCGCTTTATTCCGTCAGGTTCGAGCCAAGTTCTTGCGATTTCACCCCGTTACATTTTTATGGACGTTTCCAGACAGTGGAAACACCTTGTATATTACAATCTGAAATTTTCGAGCACATACCACAATTTCTTTTACGACTTTTATCATAACGGACAGTGAACCCAACACTAACGAATACTAGCATGTAATTATTTAGGCAAATTTTCGACCAGCCGGATACGAAACTGCACGCCAATGGCGGCGGAAGGGTGCGGAGGAGCGGTTTTAAGGCGGAATAAGTTAATTCTTTCGGGGACCCGGATTTGTTTCCACAGGTCGCGCAAATATTACTCGAAATAAACCGGGGGAATATTAATGCCGCTCGCCGGCTGATTTTTTCTCCGGTCGGGGGTTGACGTGTGCGGGATAACGAGTTTTTTTTTCGAAACGAAATTTTCATCCCCGTGTCTTCTACGCTGGCGGCTTCGTTGACGCAGAATTCAATCTTTCCGGAGCATTTTTCAAGCTGCCCCGGAATCTCGGTCGAATAATATTTTTCCCCGACGACGAGGATTCTCTCCCCCTCTCGCTCTTTTCATCCCTAGTCACCCTCCTTCTCTCGCGATGGAGGGGGGGGGGGGTTGCTACCGAAATTCGCGGGCGAAAACATGGCCGGGCTTCTTTTGAAAAAGTTGCGCGGTCAAAGAATGGGGAACGGTTATCACGCGAATCGTCGTTTCGACGTCGGAATGCCGAAGTTCGTCGCGCTGACGATTCCCTTCGTGCGCTACTTCGTACAAAATTTATGAAGCGTGGTGGGATTCGTGGGAAAAAGGACCAGCACCGCCGCGATAACCGATATGGGGGAGGAGAACGGACCCATGAGGGCTCCGAGCCGATAACCTATCGAATTTTCTGTTCTGCACGGAACGCCGGAGAAAGGAATTTGTCCAATCTATGGAACACCCGCTCATCCCCTAAGTCGCGTTCATTTCCCTGGCCTGGCTGCACCCTAGACAAAAATCATTCGTACCTTTGCTAAAACTTGCATCTTCAAGTATTTCTCCCGCTGTCTTTTGGTTGATGCACATTTTATTTTCTCGAAAAGAAAAATTTTCATCTATTATGTGTTTACTTGTACTTTAATGGCTAAGCATTAGACTTGAGTTTATTTCAGATGTTAGAAGGATCAATGTATGTATCTTTATGGATTCCCCTTGGGGTTACAATTCTTTTAACAAATCCCCTCCTTTGCCGCCGACCATTCTCATCTTAACCTAAACTTGTTATTATTATTATTATTATATACGGACCGAGGGCCTTTTATACAAATGTATACAGTTTTTACAGTATAACTGATAAAAACAGAAAGAAGACATGACAAAAAAAAATTAAAAAAAGTCTTAACCTAAGTACTTATTCTAACTTACAAGCTACCTTATATCTATGCTTAACTTAACCTAATATATAAATAGAGAGAGAGAGAGAGAGAGAGGGAGAGAGAGAGAGAGAGAGAGAGAGAGAGAGGAAACTATATACAAAAGGACCTATTTATCTATATATACATATATACATATATACATATTTACAAAAATTTACAAAAATTGGGACTTCCTCTTCCGGCTGTTCCTCAATCATTCCGTTCACTTATAACCGATCCTTCTCTCCATTCTTCCACTTTTCTTAACCATTTCTCCCTTCCCCCTTCATCCCCTAGCACTAGAAGGATCAATGTACTAAGTGATTTACAAAAAAGTAACAGACCTGATTTTGAAATGTTCCACGATCGGGCAGCGTTCGGGTAGTAGGACCGCGGTCGATCGTGTCGGCGTCTAAGGGTAGGTTTCGCAGAAAGGCGAGCGTACAGGAAATTTTCATTCTGGTCGCGATAACGCCGTGGAAACGAAAAGCTGGCAGAGCGTGACGCGATATACAGGGACGCGAGTGGACCGCAGGCGAGACAGATAAAGCCAGGGGTGGAGAAGGGAAAGGAAGAGAGGAGAGGCGAAGAGAGGAGGGTGTAGCAAAGGGGTTGCGTTCTATCCGCGAAAGGCGTTCATCGAAGCGGGACCGCATTCGTTCCGTTTCGAATATCAAAAACAATTCGCCCGTGGGGCGCGGGCGCACGTGTCCAGAACTAGAAGGGTTGACGGTTCTACGTCGGCGACGAGAGATAGGGTGAGTGGATATTAGGCGGGATATCCGACGGGGATGACGGGAGAGAACCGTCCCGAATGAGACGGGTAGCTACGCGATATTAAAGCACGTCCGGAATGTTGCTCTTCGTGTCGTTAAACACTCGTACATAGTATCTCGCGTCTTGTACCCCCGTCCTTCTGTATCTCACCCCCGTGTCTCTCTCTCTCTCTGTTCGAGCCCGCGGCCTTCATCCCCCTGCGTTATTGCGCCGTTTCGTTTGGAGGGGCGAAAGATATTATACGGCTCGAATTGCCGGTACCCTGTTCGCAATAATGCGACCAGGTCTAACGGCCGGGGAGCGCGATAACGTTCAAATCCGAAGTGTTTCTCGATCTTAATCGAGACGTATCAGGTCCACGGCAACAAGTTCCCTCGTTTACGGAAAGTTCGAGCGATCTCCTCGTAATCGTTCGACACCGTTCCGTTTCCTTAATTCGTTCGATAACAAACCAAATTTCGAGGAATTTTTTTCGGACGTGGTCCTCGAGAGGAGCGATCGGATCGACCAACGACACTTCCGCGATCGTAAAACCGTCGTCTTCGACAATCAAATTCCATTAGCCAACGAATGATTTACGACACTCATCGACGCCCCGATATTAAAGCGCGCCCGGAATGTTGATGCCCGCGTCATTAAACGCTCCTCCGATGTAATCTCCGTCATTTGCCACCCTCGCGGTTCCTGGGCCTTCGAACGATTCCTCCTCCGACGGAAATGGCGCCGGGAAATAGCATTGTGCCCGAATTCGATGTCGATGCCTTCGGGGAATTAATTCGGTGACTGCCGCATCGTAAAAAATTTTATAAAATTAAACTGATACTTTTTACCCTGGTGCAATTCCCCATTTTTATACACTTTCCTTAATACGGAAAAGTATGCTCGTCCATTCAGACATACTATACGCAGCAACGAACACGTATTAAGTGACTCGCCAGCTTCATTCTCCATTATTCGCAAGCAGAATGAAATTTTTTAAACCGCTCCTCAATCCCTGCTAAAGCAGTGATTTCGATTCGAACGCCACCGAAGGCGAAAGGGCGTGGAGCCTCGCCCTTGCACGGGATTCCATTAGCCGCATCAAATATTTATGAACTGCTGAGAGAAAACAGCGACAATAAAACGCGCGTGTTGTTTTAGCCGGTCGCGAGGAAAGGAAAGCGTGTATATACAGATTTCACGCGTCCTCTGCTGCCGTTCGGCTTCCTCTCGACGCGACGGGGATAAAAATCTAGGGGAACGAAGGGTAAAGGAGGGCCAGGACTGGCAAATAAACAAGAGCTGCTTCGGAGACCTCGTCCTTTCGTTCAGGAGGATGAAAAGCGTTTCCTCCCGACAACCTGAACGACGAATCATTCGTGACTGTCGTTTTGTTCCTCCTCGACGATCTTCCCCCTCCCCCATCCCCACGCTAATCCTTCGATTGCCCTCTTCCGAATCGAAACGGGATCCCCTCCACTCGGATCCAATTCCGATATTATCCATAATAAATAAAGCCGGGAGCGCCGTCTCATATCGATCGGGAACGAGCGAATTGTAGCAAAAAATCGTCGGGGGTTGCAGATCTTCGGGAATTCGAAATCGTTAGTGATTCCTCGGCAGGATTTTTGTCCGCGAGTCATGACAGCCGAAAGTCCCGGACAAACAATTTTCCCCCGTAAATTACTCGTCGAAACGCGAAGGGGTTGGTGGGCGGAGGTTCGAAAGGGGACGAGGCACCGATCGAACAATAGGAACGACCGCGGCGCGTTTTCCACGGGATGAAAGGAACGATCGATGTCGAACGGTGATTGGAAAACAATAAAGAAGAGGCGGAATGGAAAAATAACCGGGAAATATTTACTCGATAAATAGCCGGCCAGTCGAGGCGAAACAACAGGGCCACTGACTCTCGACTGGTTCGTCGATCGGCTACCGTATCCAAGGATCGTTGATTTGAAAGCCGGTAGTCCGAAGCTTTTATAGGTGCTCCAGCTTGCTGCAAAAGATTTTTCTCTGTAGCGTCACGCGACTCGCGAATCGACCCGAGAAACTAAGAAACGATGGAAGACACTTTTGTTTGGAGGTGCGTGTTTTGCTCAACGATTATCATCCGCTAAATTAATTTTAGATGATTAATTCTAGTAGAAAACGCGTTTCGACCCAAGTCTGTCAAAAGGACTCGTCAGCAAGGCTAATTCTGACAGACTCTGACTTGTACGCTTGGTAATTCGTGACGTTTACCTTTTTAAATCGTGTCAAACCTTTTTCGCTGTTGTAGCTTGAATACGAGTGTCGGCGTTTTTTTTGTTTTGTAACATCGATCGTAATTGTTTTTATGGGGGGAAACATTTTATTTTGTTTCTGATTTGTGCCGAAACCTTCTTCATCGTCAAGAAGGTTTCTAATCAGTTTATGGCTGATTTTAATGATGTTTTATGAAAATGCAAGGCGATGTGTTGATTGGACATTGCCGAACGTTGCATTTTCCGTTCTTGACCTTCTTCATTGTGAAGAAGGTTTCTAATCTGTTTGTGGCTGATTTTAATGATGTTTTATAAAAATGCAAGGCGACGTGTTGATTGGACATTGCCGAACGTTGCATTTTCCGTTCTTGACTTTCTTCATTGTGAAGGAGGTTTCTAATCAGTTTATGGCTGATTTTAATGATGTTTTATAAAAATGCAAGGCGATGTGTTGATTGGACGTTGCCGAACGTTGCATTTTCCATTCTTGACCTTCTTCATTGTGAAGAAGGTTTCTAATCTGTTTGTGGCTGATTTTAATGATGTTTTATAAAAATGCAAGGCGACGTGTTGATTGGACATTGCCGAACGTTGCATTTTCCATTCTTGACCTTCTTCATCGGCAAGAAGGTTTCTAATCAGTTTATGGCTGATTTTAATGATGTTTTATGAAAATGCAAGGCGATGTGTTGATTGGACATTGCCGAACGTTGCATTTTCCGTTCAACACACCCTTGATGACTCGTCATCCTCCCGAATTGACGAAACCTCACGTAGACAACTTACCACAGGCTACATATCTCCTCAAACATTTCTTTACTGTGACAAGACTGGACTTATTGAAGATAAAAATAACATACCTATAATATATCATTGGCGTCGTAATAAAGCAAATAAACGTATAGCATTTAACAGTGATGCATTCACTAACAACAAAGAAAACTTTAAATTCTCCACTTCCATTCCAAACCGAGATTGGGTAGACTATAATCGTCTAAATTTTAAAAAATACTGCTGGCTATCATATAATTGTACACAACTCAAAGAACTTTATAATCGCAGAATCTCTAATAGACTGCATTTGAAATAATTTATATATATTTAGCATTTAGTGTTCTTTAATGAAAAATTGATGGATAAGCCCTTTGTATGTACTCTTTGTACATAATTCTAGTTTATAAGTTATAGTATTAAGTTTCTTTAGTAGTTATCAAAAATGTCTTTGAGGTTTTTCGCATTGCATTCAGAACATGCGTTTTCCACAAAACTCATATACTATGAATAGAACTAACCTAATCTTGTTATAAATATTCACTGATTAATCCAATTGTATGTAATAATATTGTTTATCTTGGAGTATTGTATGCGTACAATCAACTAGGTACTATCTAAACACAATAGCGAATGGTCTTTTTTTAGTATGTTTATTAAGGTACCAATTAATTATGTAATATAACGTACAATTATAAACCAATAAACATATTTCTCAAAAAAAAAAAAGAGACACAGAATGAAGTAATCGACATTACTCTAGTAAACGGTCTCTTGTAATCGAGACATGAAAGAAACACGAATATTGTTCTTGCGTGGCGGAACATGCTGGTCTCTTGTGATCGAGACAGTGCGTTTATGTTGCGGTGATCAATAAATTGTGGATCTTTATATAAAATGAAAATTGAAATTCTTCTTTTACTAATTTTAATAAGTGTCGAGGTTTCAGACGAAGTTGTTAATTCCGGCGTCATGGAATGTATTTTGCTTTTACCTTGACATGTCGCACGACAACGTTCGGAACACCGATGTTATCGCCGTGCGATGTTCAATTAGAGCATAAGCTGAGGGTGTAGCTGCAACGGAGAAAAGGGTTTACCGTGTAGGCCAGACCAGAGTGGTGTTACGTCTGCACGGTACAACAGAATTGAACGTCACGGGGCGGCAAGGGGTGTGGGTGTAGCTCAGAGGAAAAAAGGACACACGGAAACGACGCATCACGGATTCGGCGGGGTTACGCTGGCCAGAATCGCCGGTCTAACGAGACGATTTTCAATGGGACAATTTTCGTGGTACGCGAGACTACAAACGCACAACGGCAAACGTGCCGATCGTGACCCTCTGGGACAGGAATCGGATGCGATGCGACGCCGGGCTCCGGGCACGCTCGTTCAGCCTCGTAACGAATCGTTACGAGGCGGACACGTAAACTCTTGGCTGCGTGATGGCGTAACGCATGCAAATTCCTGAACAAATGCGTAATTAGCGTGTCCCGGTCCCGGGCGGAGACGTGTTCCGCCGGACAGTAGAGAAGAGAAACCGGGGCCGGGAGAGTTGTTAAATCAACGAGACGATTTTCGATCGACCGATCCCCCGAACCCGAACTCGTACCGAAACCCGTTGCCTCGCCATTGTCGCGGACGTGCGGTTCATGCTAATGTTACCCCCGGCCAAATCGAATGTTTTACAAGGCTCATGCATGTTCATACGCGTTTTTGACGGACGGGAATAAGTTACGCCCTCGATATGCGCATATTTATTGTCGCCCCGTCGACGTTTCCGCGTACCGCGTACGACTACGACGAAGAAACTGAATCCGTGTACGATTCGTTCTTCAGACTATACTTGAAAGAGACTCTGTACCTTCCTGCAAACCGTTGTTGGGGGCCTCGTTATGCCAGCGACTAGGAAGTCACGACCCTAATGGCGAAATTGCGAGGACTCGGTAAACGAACGGAATAAATCGATCACGATGGCATGGCGAGTTATGGAAAATTAAACGCCCCTGACGCGACGGACGATCCCACAAAGCGAATATTCTACGAGTGGCGCAATCCGTTCTCCACTGTGTGGAGTTTACTTTTTTCGATTTGAATAATCTTGTTGTAAATACTGAACATTTCAACATCAGCCAATTGTCTATGTTGGTACCCGTGGCGCCATCATATTAGTTGTAAACAAGTCTAGAGAGATGAGCGCACATAGAAGCACACATCTATCTTTTGTTTTTGGTTCTAACTGTTAATCAAGGCCAGTCAAATTGTGGCGTAGCACTCCTAATTCGTACACAGTACAACATGTAAAACTATATTACAAAGATTATTGCTAACTTTAACCTCTTAACTGTGGAATTTAGTTGTAAAAATTAAAATGAGTAAATATTAAAAATCAAGCACTGACGAGTGTACACGTCGAACGCCAGGGCAAATGGTCCAATTATAAATTTTACGAAAAGCGAGGAAGGATTACATTTTTATTTGATAAAAAATTAATAATTCATGCTTGAAAAGGTTATTGTTAGTGCAACGCAGTAGAGATTTCGATTGACGTGTATACACGTCGAACGCAGTTAACTGGTTAATAAACTACAATAACCAGCTACGAAATTATTTCAACAAATCTTATTTCAGTGATATACTTTATTACTGAATGTACAAAATCCAGGTTCGTGATCAAAGGAACCCTCGAGTCTGAAGTCGCCATCTTCGCGAGCGGATTTCGCACGATCCCGCGACAGTTTCGGGAACAGGGACTTATCCGGAGGGGCCGAGGATCCATTAATAACCGGAATCAAGTGAAATTCAGGTCGGCCGCTGAATCACTCGCATGATAAACGAGGAGAAGCTTTTTGGGAAGTGGCGAGCGTTTTAGGCGTCGTCGAGAGGATACGTTACGGGCGAGAGGGGGTGACATTAAAATATACATTACACGGATGGCGAATGGTTATTTATGCCCGGAACGGACCGCGCTTTTCGAATCCACAGTGTCCGTTCCGCACGCGGACACCCCCTTCCACACCCCCGCGGCCGATCCGATACACGGCGAACATAATATCCGCACGGTCACCGCGCGGCGCACGAGATCGCATTACACGATATCGATTCCACGGGGTCGACCAGTGCAGAGACAGACGATGCTGCCCCTTCTCTCCGGTGGCCTCTCCGCGAACCCCCGAACCCTCGAGGAGGCCCCCTTCTTCGGGCCAAGCTTCATTAACCGAGGAACGCTAATTAATCGAGACACGCCGCCCGCGGAATCAAGATGCTACCAAACCGTACCGAACCGAGCCAAGCCGTTTGTGTTCCGAGACCCGAAACTACCGATGGAAATGAAACCACCAGTGGCGTCTTTGCGTCGCCGAACGATCTGATAGCCAACGGGCTACCTGCGATGCACGACTGCGAACGATAGCTCTCTGCATCCGATGCAGTCTTTGATTTCGGCTGAACTGATCCCTGGTATGCTCCCACACACTTTTCTTTCTTTATTTCCTTGCCTCGATCGGCAGCGATTACTGTTGTAGACATCGTTTAGGAGGTGGCCTCCGTGTCAAACGCCAACTCAAAGAAGAGGATGCATGAGGTGAGGGTTGTCAGACTAATTCGCTAGCAGATCGTGAGGTCGAGGTGTTGGTATCATGCGGAGATCGTAAGTTGTTGACCATCTACAAACTAGGTGTAGTAGATCTTCTATTCATTTAGAAGATGAGACTCCCTGGAGGGCATTAGGTAGAGCTAGCAGCATAGACCTCTTGGCCCCGTGCCATTTGTAGGTCCTCGGCAAGTTATGGCCTCTGCAGGGTACATGTTCTGCACTGTGGATCATTCTTGCTTCTTTCATTCGGTCCTTTTGGTAGCGGCATTCCTATTGTTGATTAGTGGAACATTTGAATAGGAAAACAATGAGATTTTACTTTGTGGAAAGAACGAACGGTGAATATATTTCTGGTAGGTCAATGTCCAGAATATGATTCAGAACGAGAACACCTGTTTGAACTGCTCCTCAATCGTAAACATTATCCTCCATACACTATTAATTTTTTTCTAAGCGTACGAGATATTACAGCACTAATGTTCATTTTTAATTAATTTGTTGTTTCACGATCGTAAATATTCGATAAGAGTGAATATGCTCACAGCGCACAGTTTCGATCAGATGAAAAGACAAAGCAAATTTGCAAAATTTTTAACCTCTACGTTTCGATCCGGGTTTGGATCATTCTCAAGAGTATGCGTCTGAAAATATATATGGAATTAATATCTTTGTTATTTGCTTTGTCTTTTCATCTGATCGAAACTGTGCGCTGTGAGCATATTCACTCTTATCGTTCATTTTTAACTTTGTCAAAAAATGTAAGATTAGGATTTAGCGCCTAACGTTATACTACATTATTCCACTTTGTACATACTATGTTATATACCTCTCTATTTTTTATATAATGTCATAATAATGTATGCTATATAAACCAAACTAGGTTTACGGCATCAATAAATAATTAATTAATTAATTAATTAATATTTCTGGCAATACGTGTTCACTGTTAGAGCGTGGTTTTACGTCTGAGATACAATCTACACAGACGCATGTCATTAATAAGGTAATTGTACAGATGTCGCTTAGTTACATTACAATAAGCGATTTCTATATTATCGACATATATGTATATATATGATAACTTGCAGTTATACATATTTCCAACACCTATCACTCGTTTCGGGAGATTCATCTGCATCTTAAGGGGGAACTATACCCTACTGGAATAACTAGAAAAGAACTAGAATCTTACTAGGTTTTTGGTGGAAACATGGGTTTGCGGGAATCGATTTTTTGTCCTTATTTGAGCATATTTTGGGCTGGGTGAGGACTCATTCTGTAGAGGAAGGTTAAATACAGGGTGCCCATCTCATGATTTAACAAGATTATGTTTATATCTAATAATATGAGTGCCCAAAGTAGAGAAAAAGTCTAGAAAAATAACCGCAGATTTCAATGTATTTTCCTGTCTCAAAGAGACTTTTTTGACTGATATGATGAGATGACCACCCTGTGATGAACCTTCCTCTATCAAATGAACCTTTGTGCAGCTCAAAATATGCTCGTATAAGGACAAAAAATCGATTCCCGTGATTTCATTCACATTAGCATAGATTTCCCCATGAAGACAGAGGTCCTCTCTGATGCAGAGCTAGTCTAGAGCCAATTTTAGATCAGTTCATTTAGACGAGGTGGCGCCTAATGAGGAGGACTGTCGATCAGTGGTGCGATATTGTGCAACATTTTACTGCTGCACTGCTATCAACGTGGAATTATAGCAAAACTGACACAGACGAGGTAGATATCCTAATCGGTGGCACTAATAAGAGAGCGACCTGCCCTGTATAACGGCATTCGCGACGAGCTGAATAGAATATGGAAATAGCAAGCAACTCCATCTCGTGTTCGTTAGGCAGTTGCGTGTTTATCAATTGTTTATCAATGTTACCAAAATTTTTTTTTTCACAGACGTTGATAACATTCATAAATAGTTCCTTTCCAGTTATAATCCGAGGGTATAGTTCCCCCTTAATAGCAAATGCTATATTGTAAATTGGTTGTGGGTTTTTCTCATAATCCTTGTTAAATCTCACTCTTGCCACAAGTGCATAAAATGCGCCGCCTAGACACGAACAGAAACATCAGAAAATCGAAAAGAACTGTTTCAAACAAAAGTTCCTTCAATCCAATTGGGTCAGTCTGCCAGTATCTCTGAGCAAGTACACTTAGAAAATTGACGAATAAAGGCGACAATAAACTCCACCGACCCAGCCGAACATAAGTTCCGTCGAACGAGGTATCTGCTACAGAGAACCCTAACTCCGAAGATCAGTATCTCGCAGCAGAGGTAAGAGACGCGTCGTATCTTCGATGGATGCCTCGGAGTCAGCCAGCGCAAATTAAATGTACGGTGCAGCAACGGGCTCGTTCGGCCCCGAAACCCGTTTTACTGCGTTGCATTCGGGGCAGTCATAAACCCAGGGCTGTAAAGCTTCGCGACTATCCCCGACTTTCGCGAACTCTCACAGCGGTAATTGTCGCTAGGCGTATACGCAGACGTTCGCCTAAACGCGATCCGCTAACTTCCCTTCGAAGATCCAGTAGCGGGACTGCGCGCACGCGCGCACAAGCCAGCTAATTACGAAGTACTGCGAGGCATCCCGTTTAACGGTGTGTTTTACTTCCGAATTGCACGTGAGCTAGTCGCCTGAGCCACGTGTGCAAGCGACGGCTCGGAACACGCTCAGACACACGGGACGCGCGCGTCCTTCAAACGGAAACGAGCCCGTTTATCGTTTCATCGTCGTCATTAAAAAATGTTACGGTACCAAGGCCAACAATTTTCTAAATTAAATTTATTCTTGCGAGATTTATGTGTCGATTTGGGAGAGAAATGAAAAATTTCTGAAAGGTGAGAGCGATCAATTATCCTTCATCAGTAGACTGTGGATATTTATGCAAATGCATATTTATATTTTTTATTTTGCATTTTTTGCAAAACATGTTATTTACCGTGTATATGCATATTTCATGCTCATATGAATTATTTATTTTGTTAAATTTATTTAATCTATTAATAAGCACTCGTAAAATAAAATAATAATATAATATAATATAAAAAAATAATGAAAGTAGTATTTACTGTGAAATGTGCAATAAAAGTGTAAAGTGCGATAGAAAATCGCAATTAATTCAACATATTAATACTTCCATGCACAAAAAAATAGTGATCAAGCAAATATTACGATATAGGTTTATCATTAAATGAATCGATAGGAATATACAGTAACGGAGAAAAGTTTAAGACCGCTCTAAAGAAGACGATAAATTTTTTAATATTGTACTATACGATTTGAACTTTTTTGGGAAGCTAGAGCAATTAGTTTACTAAAGGATGTGAAAAGAAATTTTTTCAAAAATTGCAATTGATCGGAATTGTTGAAAAAATACTAAAAGTTGATTTTTTAACTTTTTTATGTGGGCGTATATTGAAAATTTAAAAAATACGTTGTAGATCTGTATCAATTAATACATTCTGAAAATTTCGTCAAAATTCTCGACGTTGCAATGAGCAACAAACGTTTAAAGATGGTAAAAATGGCAAGTTTTCACGATTTATTGCCGAAAATAAATCGAAATACTCCAGTATAACTGTGAAATGTCTGTTAGTACTCAATATTGTACCTAACACTTAATGTAATATATAATTAATATCGGAAAAATTTGCATATGTTTCGTGCATAAATGGCATATGCATTTTGCATATTTATCGTGCATAAACATCCGCAGTCTATTCATCAGTGAAGAGGTTGAAGGCTGTCTGAGAACTTTTCTTTGGCAATTGACTATAACATTCTGTTAATAAGATTTGAAGCAACATTTCCGGCTAATTTCTGCGAAGAATATACCACGGGGATTTCTCCCGCATGCGATTTCCGGTGACAGGAAAACGAAGCCTCGCCCCAGATAAGACCGGGACGCGTTTTGTCCGCGGGGGTGGACTGTGCGCGGATAACGCGGACTCGGTCAGTCTGCCAGCTGAAACCCGATAGGAGTTTCGAGAGCAGAACCAGTCGATCCATAAACAATACCGCGATGCTATCGTTGCTGGACGTTGCTCCGCAAGGCCGTGAGGGGATCCTCCGGAGCGATCGATCGATCGGCACGCGTATCGCGCCCATACGCCGAGCCACCCTTCGATTAATTAGTATATAGTTTCCCGATTTCAGACCGCGCTGCATGTAGCCGCTCGTAAACCGATCGCCCAGCGCTGCGTAATTTTCTTTATGGCCTCGGCGGAATGCTCTCCCGTGGTCTAAGACGGGCAAAGTTGATTAGGCTTTAGCGAGCTTCTCGACCGTCGATGGAACACCCTCGAGACTATTAACCCTTCGAAGATGGACGTTTCCGGGGACTTTATGGCCGCTCAGATTCAGTCCGATCGTTACTGAGACACTTCTCTGAATAGATTTCTCGATTCCCTTCTTTTAGGTACGTTGTAGCTTGTACCGGACGTAAAAGAAGCGATTTCCTTCCGGAATTTGTTCCAATTGTACACAGGTCTCAGAACAGGCAACGCAGTAGACGCAGCAAACATTTTCTTCATCAATGTGATTTATTTTAGCGTGTTCAAATTATAAAGATTATCGTAGGGCATGATGGAATAAATCTTTTAAATCAAATATCTCTATGCTGAAAGCTGAAATTTTGCACAGAGGTTTCCTTTATGATCTATACAAGGGCTAAGAAAGGATATTTCGAAATTCAACCCCCAACGGGGTGAAAAGGAGTTGCAACGTTTGTATGAGGAATACTTTATTTCTGGTCGGATTTGCTTGAAACTTGGTCTTAATGCTCTTTGATGTAATTAATCAAACACCTATTTCGGCATTTTTATTAAAATTTTATTAAAAAATTGAACCCCTTATGGGGTGAAAAGGGGTTTCGAAATCTAAGATGGTGGCATGACATAAAATTAAAACTCTATAGGGATGAATGGGGGGTTAAAAGGTTTTATGGAGAAACAATATCAATTTCCGAGGGCATTAAACGGTTTCCTGTGCGAGCGAAGCCGCGGGCGAAAGCTAGTATATAATAAAAATAAAAAATGTAGCACACATGCCAGTCGCTTTTTCTGCTCAGTAGGATTAGTGTGAGAATATAAAATCAATGTTAAACAACTTGTTTCATAAGGAAGCTCTATGGGTGGCTCGCATCCTATTGCTCAATAAGCTCAACAGACATGAAGAGTCTGAAAGCAGGGTAACTCTGCGACAGTTTAGCTGAAGATAAAGCTACGAAGAGTTAAGAAATCGGCAAACCACGACTCCCGCGAAGTCGGCGTATCATCGCCGTTTTATTTCCTCGGAAACGCCTCGTTATCAGAGGAGTAGAGGCGGAAGAGTAACGAAGTTAATCGTCGATATTGGGAACGAGCGTACCGTGACTCATTTTCCCAAGGATCCCGTGGACGGGATGAGATCATCGGGGACCACCCTCGTGCCTCATCCCCGAGCCAGGTCGCGTATCCAGCTTCCAGAGTCCCTCCGCCTCCGTTCCAGCTCTCGCGATACACAATTCCATCCGGAATTTACGGTCGTTATTGCTTGCCGGCGGAGCCACGCGTTCAGCTATCCTCCAGGATTCCATTAATTGGATCTGGAGTCGGGTTACGGGTTTCTGTTCCCGTTGATGCTGAATCAGAGCAGTCGTAAGTACTGGCGTGCAGCTTTGCTGAAACGTATGGTTTCCCTCGCGCGGTGAATATCACGGTATCCCCGCAACCGATATCGGCGAAACTTGCTTGCTATCCGTGAGACTGTAACAACGCGGAACAACCATTGTTCCCCGAGTTGTTCATTACTGCCGTCCTCTCCGCGCCGGCTCATAATTATTTCCTTGGACTCTCTTTCCTGCGGCCGACGCTGCGTAAACGAATACTCGAGAGTCGACCCCCTTTTGCAACCTTTTGCCTGTCAATCTGCAACGACACTTCCGTGTCGATTTAGTACTAGCTGCTCCAGTTAATTGTTTTCCAGTTACAACGGCGCGAGAAATGTTTCCTGTAACGTCTAGACGGTGTGGCATTGACGGGAAGGAGGAAAACGTTGTCATGCATTTCTTTATGCAGTGTAACTTTGAAATTTCTGAACGAAATCTTTGGTACACTGTCGTCGATACTGCGAACACGAAATGTGTTTAACAAAATGCTTTCTTTTCCCTTTCTTCAGTCTCTACTCGACCCAAACTCTATCGAAAGCGAAGTTCTCGTTTTCGCAGTCGGTAGACGTTACATTTTCCGGGTGGAACAGACGCTGATAGGTCGTTTCTCGGAGGTTCTCGCTCCCACGCTCAATCTTCGATCGCAGGTGCCTTCTTGTCTCTCGTGTCCACCGTCTGGAATCCTCCGTTTCTCGAGAGGGAGAGAGAGAGAGAGACTTCGTCCTTCGTCCCTGCCGACGGCTAGCCGCAGACTCGCGGTTTTATCGAACAGAGGACGTCGGCTCCCTGCGGAGTTGCGTCGGTTTCCGTGCAAAAGGAGCAGAAATTTCGCCGGGCAAGAAAAGGTCCGTGACCTTTTCTCTCCTCGTAACTGCGGCGCCTCTGAAACAACCTCGATATTCCCCGGCCTTGAAAAGAATCGTTTAGCCCGAACAACCATCAGTGTCGCTTATCGTTCACCGGCTGGTGGCGAAAATCTCCGGTCGAGGAAGGGACCATGCATCATCGGCGGTTGCCTTTATTTGCCGAATTCCTCTCGGAACCGGGGTGGAAAAACGCGAGTTAGAACGAAGGATCCGTGCCAGAAAGGAATTCTCTCTGAGGCCGGGACGCTAAGCTCTCGGCTGAATCCATTAGCTGACGCCATTAATATCCCGGTAATGATGAGCGATGAGCTGCCGCGAGATGGAACGGCGTCGCGGGGAGCAAGACAAGTCGCGTCCCTAAGTGTAGAAGGGGGTTTGGGGGAGTGATAGTCCCTCATGGGGGACCCACGAGCTCAGGGAGACCGCGATCCCATCGAACCCCGCACACCAACATCCGCGAGACCTTTGATAAATGCTGCTTCACTTGGCCCGTCGCCAAACAACACGCAGCACAATATTCCGCGTCGCGCTTCTCTATTCTGCTTGCGCGACCGCGCCGACTTATCGATGTAATCAAATCGCAAACGGCACGGACCGCTTCCTACGGACTAACAATCCACCACATAAAGGCAAATTTATTTGCTAAACCGTGGATGCAACGTCTTCGAAATAGCTACACTGAGGAAAAAATCCTGTCGAAACAAAAAAAAAAGTTGATTCAATAAGATGTGCTATTGAATAGTGCCAATATCATATGAACTTATTTTAATATTTAATACTATTGAATTTCAATAGCAAAACTCACTTCCGCCAATCATATAAGCCAATAGCTTGACCATCAATGTTTTCAAAAAATAAGATATGGCCTCGAACCAATTCCAGTATAAATCAATACATTTCTCAAACTTTTTTAACAACATATCTGATTGAAGGAAAAAAATAAATATTACGAATAATAATATATGGTATTGAATTGAAAACGGTATTGAAAATAGACAATTCAAATACATCACGATTTGCTTCTAAATTTCATACTATTGAAAAGAATACATTGTTAAATCTTGCTTTAGATTTTTCATTTTACAATTGCTTTGATAAATCTCCGACAAAATTGGTATCTTAAAGGCATCTGCCTCTCTTTAAACGTTTTTTAGACACTGAGAAAAAAATCCTGTCGAAACAAAAAAAAAAGTTGATTCAATAAGATGTGCTATTGAATAGTGCCAATATCATATGAACTTATTTTAATATTTAATACTATTGAATTTCAATAGCAAAACTCACTTCC
>CM052286.1:3005419-3046322 GCA_028455765.1 Lasioglossum oenotherae | reverse complement strand
TAGCTTGACCATCAATGTTTTCAAAAAAAATAAGATATGGCCTCAAAGCAATTCCAATATAAATCAATACATTCCTCAAATTTTTTTAACAACATATCTGACTGAAGGAAAAATACTATTTTCAATCATTTCATGATAGACAATTCAAATACATCACGATTTGCTTCTAAATTTCATACTATTGAAAAGAATACATTGATATTCATCGAAGTAAAACAATTACAATAACACGCGTATTATTGAAGTAACTACTTTTTTTCTCAGTATACATACCCACTGTGGTCCTCTGTACTTCGGTAGCTTGCGGACTTGAAGACAGAATTTTCGATTTCCAGCCAGAGTAGGGCAATAATCAACAAATATTTAAAAATGACTAACAGTCTTTTTGAATCTTAGTCATAGCAAAATAGTCATTAGTCAAAACTTTTTGATTAGTTAGTGATAACTGAATGGCAAATAATTAGTCACAGCTCTAAGTAATTGTTAGCTGTTGCTTATCGATGAATTAGTAGTTGATGATCAGTCATCAATCTTTAGACATCAGTCACTATTTTGCGATTAATATACATTAATATTATTAATTAGTTATCACTAACTAATCAAGAAGTTTTGATTAATGACTATTTTGCTATGACTAACATCCAAAAAGACTATTAGTCATTTTTAAATATTATATTAGTTGATTATTGCCCTACTCTGTTTCCAGGACAGTAGAGTTCAAAATGCTAACCACCCAACGAGTTTTGGAAATGTCTTTTCACTTAATAGTCAACGAATGGCATCATATCGGTGCACAGCATGACCTTCAAATGATCTTGCGCCCTAAAGTTGTTCAATTATGACAAGATTTAATCTTTGACATTGAATTGAATATGAAGACTAAGGGTTGATTCATACTCATCCGGTTCCGAGATTCGGACCGGGTATTCTTACCCAGGTTTAAGTGAAACCGTTCGTAACTGAGCTTGTCCGTCGATACGGCCTCGCAGTCTCGAAGAAAAGTATCGGATCGGAATCGATGGACATGCTCGGTTACGAACGGTTTCACTTAAACCTGGCTAAGAATACTCGGTCCGAATCTCGGAACCGGATGAGTATGAATCGACCCTAATTCAGAAAATGTAGCCTTCGAGGGCGAGTGCCACCATGGTATTGTATAGTATGTCCTTCAAATGACCTGGGGCTGTAAAATTGTTTACAGTACGATTTAATCCTGCGAGTAGAATTTTGCTAAAAAGTGTCCCACCCGGTTTTCGCAGCTGCTAGACGCGATAACGAGAGCGAGATGAGAATGCACCGTTGCGTCTCGGGATCGGCGGGTTTGGCTGGCGCGCAGCCAGGCGACAGAATACCCATCGACTGGCTATAATGCTCGCGGGCGGGCTTATCGATACGCATTAAATCGGCGGTCCCAAAGCGCGTCGTCGTCGCCGGTTTCGCACCTCCAGGTAAATGAGTCTCTTGCTCACAATGCGGCGTCGATCGATCTCCAGCGACAATGGCCACCGACGGAGATGACGACGGCGGAGGAAGTTTCTCCGACAACCGGGGTCCTTCGCACCGAAATCACTTTCCCTTTTCGCAGGCGCGACACGTAACCTCGCCCTCCCTCGCTTCTTTTGGTCTGGGTCTCGGTGCTCTTTGACGAACCGTCCTCCGAGGCTGATGCTCGCGTGCATGAGTCCTCGCGACAAATCCTGCGTGAAGTTCTTGACGTGAATTTCGAAGGGGTTCCATTCTTGTCTGATCCACGAGCTTCTCTTCAGATGATGCAGGATGTTTGATAAATGGAGGATGGAGACGTGATCCAAACGAATCCTGTCAGTCTGCGATAGTGTCATATGATTTGCTGGACACTTCTCTATGCCCTTGTGGATCAGTCTGGCAATCTTCATCGAGCTGCGGATATTTCAACGCGTGCTATTCACTACATATATTAGGACCTTGAATAAGTTCTCGCTGTTTCTTCAAAGATGGCAGTAGCAGCAACCCGTTCGTGGAATTTCGAATGGTAACACACATGCAAGGCAGCACTGTATCTAACCTTAAATTTCAATGTATGGTAGTTCACTTTAGTGTAAACAAAGTAATTTTTTCTTAGTTCTGAAAATGCCAATCTTCGGCATAACTTTCGGCGGAAGCAGCGTGTCCGCCTAATTAAGCCGTGGAATATTTCCGAAATTCCTGGGAAGTCGACGAAATCGAATTTCCGGGATTTCATTACTTCCTAATCTTCTTTTCACATAGCCACGCAATTTGTTTTCGTAACACTAAAACTGCCAGACACCACAAGTGACTGAATTGTGACACCTTATAAAAATGGCTAATATCTAGATGCTGTGCGAACTTTATTATAATTTGTGCTTGGATAAAGAAACTTAGTGAATCACTTCCTATGGCAATATCTTTATATTAGAATATTGAATAAGTTCTCGCTGTTTCTTCAACGATGGCAGTAGCAGCAACCCGTTCGTGGAATTTCGAATGGTAACACACATGCAAGGCAGCAGTGTATCTAACCTTAAATTTCAGTGTATGGTAGTACACTTTAGTGTAAACAAAGTAATTTTTTCTTAGTTCTGAAAATGTCTACTTTTGTGCCAAATAAAGTGTATTTGCGGGGAATTTTATTGCACTAGTTTATTCAAAAGAAATCTGCAGCTGAAGCACATAGAATTCTTGTTGAGACTTATGGTGACAATGCTTTGTCGGATACAACATGCAGAGACTGGTTTCGAAGCTTCAAAAATAATGAATTCGAACTTGAGGATAAAGAACGTTCTGGCGCACCGAAAAAAATTTGAAGACGAAAAGTTGGAGGAATTACTCGAATATACTATACTATATATATTATACTTTGAATGAAATGTTTTTGTTCCTTATAATTTCAATAAATCTTTTAATTTTAAAAGAAACAGCGAGAACTTATTCAAGGTCCTAATAATTTAGTAGAATTACCGAAAAATGGAACCAGACTAGAGTGGGAAAGGTTTTGTTAATCAACCAACTTTGATTTCCATTTCCTGCATAGTAGTTCCTCGCTGCGTTAATATAACGATTCCAACAGTTCTACAATCTGTTAATTACACGCTGGAAATCATTTTATTCGCGTGAAGCGTCTGTTGCGACTCAACGCGAAGTTCTTCTACAGTGTTAACGCGTTCTACGGCATTGCCCTTTGAACACCGATCTCACTTTTGGAGACAAGAAGCTGCAAGGAATAGTCGTGTCGAAGTAGATGTATCTTTGCAATGTGAGGCAAAATTTCATGTTCGCCCTTTGCTTCCTCAAGGCGAATGACACATCGCAGCGCGCGCCACACGAACACGGGTCTACTAAATTGTTTGTGACACATATTGAGACGTTCACAGCAGGGTGTATGTGTGAGATCAGTTAAATTATTTGCCATTACCGGTTTTGAAATATTTGTATTGGATGTTATCGAGGTATCGATTTTATGGTTTGAAAGTCATCACTCCTGTTTAATTGTATTTTTATTAATGGGATATGTGGATTATGGTTAATAGTACCAGTTCGAGCGTGCTATTGTCGGATTATAGATAAATTTTCGCGATAACAGGATGTCAAATTTAGTCCAATTTAGGACGTAAAATGTTAATGTAACATTTGTCGGAACGGTGCGCGGAAGTTAACAAAATTAACGTTGGTGATTTAACTTTCATATGAACGACAACTCTGTTAGCGCGATATTGTAATAGCAGTCATTGTTATTACATTGTTATTACAACGGATTACGTAGAATTATTAAGGGACCACGATGAAACAATTTACTACAGCCAACATGTTTGCAATCTATTTAAATATTCCAATATTTATAAATGTGCTGAAAAGCTGTATTGCTACTTCTGCCAAGATATGCTAATGATAACAGGTTGTTGTTGATGCATCGATTAATCTTGACAGTACTACCTGATGTCAGTGCACTGATTGCAACTACCGTTGCAATTCGTATTCGTCGAACGTATGCTACGCATCCGCTCTGAGCACTGCAATAACAGATGCAACGACCAGACTGCACATTTTCTTATGCCATATTTCATAAAAACTACTTAAACAGAGGTCGTTATTTTCATTCGTTAAGTATGTCGAGGAGTTAAATATAAGCTGAGATGCTAATCAAATATTCATTTATTTTTTAGTATTCCACGGATTTGCATAATTGCATAAAATCCGCGGTTTAGTAATTTGCATGCGAGCTGCGAATCCGTATGCAGATTCGCGTTTTTTCAGACCATTATTACTGTGTCGCTCTTATTATGCAGTCCTTAAAGCGTCATTTAGAAAACACTTGCTGGCTGATGTATAAAATCATTCAATTGACGGAAACGAGAGTTAATGAAAGAGTTGACGACGTGAGTTCACCGTGAAAAATTCGTGTCTTGAAATTATCACAAATTTGTGTATCCATTTTGACAAGAATTAATTATGACAAGTTTGTATACATATACATTCTATGAAAGAAATTGCCCACGATCAATGTTCATGATCCTCTTTAGATACTAATAATTGTGTAAAACAATTGTAAAACATCACAAATTTGTGTATCCATTTTGACAAGAATTAATTATGGCAAGTTTGTATACATATACAGTCTATGAAAGAAATTGTCCACGATCAACGTTCATGATCCTCTTTAGATAGTAATAATTGTGTAAAACAATTGTAAAACAAGTGTAAAACATCAAAAATTTGTGTATCCATTTTGACAAGAATTAATTATGACGAGTTTGTATACGTATACATTCTATGAAAGAAATTGTCCACGATCAATGTTCATGATTCCCTTTAGATAGTAATAATTGAGTAAAACAATTGTAAAACAAGTGTAAAACATCACAAATTTGTGTATCCATTTTGACAAGAATTAATTATGACAAGTTTGTATACATATACAGTCTATGAAAGAAATTTTCCACGATCAACGTTCATGATCCTCTTTAGATAGTAATAATTGTGTAAAACAATTGTAAAACAAGTGTAAAACGTCACAAATTTGTGTATCCATTTTGACAAGAATTAATTATGACAAGTTTGTACACGTATACATTCTATGAAAGAAATTGTGCACGATCAATGTTCATGATCCTCTTTAGATAGTAATAATTGTGTAAAACACAAATGTTCCATGGTTAATTTTGTTTTATAAACTGATTACACAAAGAGGATCATGAAACTTCCTTTACACTTGACAAAAAGTCTGTATTCCGCTGATCTGCATAACAATTACCACGAAACGCAAAAAGACCGAGGGTCTGTTGAAACTAATAATAATTCCCCGGAGCCGCAAATGAGTCTGACAAACTTCTTTTTTGTTCCAGATGATCGATGCGTCCTACCACACGAACCCATCGTTGCAGAGCACCGCCCTGATCATAACCTGCGCGGTGCTGTTGCTGCTGATGGCGGCGATCGTCTCCGTCGTCTTCTGGAAGTGAGTACAGCTTTGATTCTCTCTCTGACGAATAAACAGTAAACTCGTTCCAGCAGCTCGGATATAACCGAGCATAGTAAACGTCGTCGCGTGTAGAACAGTTCAGGGTCGTCGATTCAGCGGCGTCACCCCTACCGCGATAAAGACTACGTTTCATTCCGGCTGGACGTCGTAAGGTGTTCGGGTCTTAGGGTCGCTAAGGTTGTAACCATATTTCAGCAGTTCGAGTGCCTATCCACGTGGAGGGTCCCTCGAGTAAAAGGGAGGAAAAAGGGCGATCGAATAGGGCTGAATATTCGCGATTCGCCATTCGAGCGGTCACTAAATTAGCCAAAAATTGGAGGTTCGGCATCGACCCATTCGCCTACCGTTTGCGTATGAAAATGATCGGCCTTTCTCCTCCGGTAATCTCCGTTGAAACTGTATGAAGTATTCACCGGGTATATGAGGTCGGAAGAATCGAGACAGGAAGCGG
The DNA here is from genome assembly GCA_028455765.1 of Lasioglossum oenotherae. Lineage (NCBI taxonomy): Eukaryota > Metazoa > Arthropoda > Insecta > Hymenoptera > Halictidae > Lasioglossum > Lasioglossum oenotherae. The sequence continues at coordinate 3,040,395 of CM052286.1, read as the reverse complement.
GTGTCATTGTCATTCCGGGCAGCGCTAAATTAGCCGTGAATAGGGCAATGCGGAAGCTAGAGCCTGTCTGGCATCGGCCGCTCTAGACACTAGCTCTATAATCTATTGTGCCTCCGTGGAATCCTCCCGAGTGTACCCCGAGAATATATACGTGTGCCGGGACACGCAGGGCCTATAAATTCTCGCGGGGGTCCTAATGAACTTTATTTCTCTCGGCCAGACGCCGTACCAGAGAACCTCCAGAAAACTTTTCTTTCGACGAGGAAACCCGCGTTTCGAGGATCGAACACGGGACAACCGAAGTTGAACGGGTTGTATTAGGTTGGCGACATAAAGTCTTGTTAAATATTCATTCGTGACTGTATTTCGGACTTTAGTCCAAGTACATTTAAATTATTCTCCATGTGGATGATTTTCTATGATATACTGAGAAAAAAAAGTAGTTACTTCAATAACACGCGTGTTATTGTAATTTTTTACTTCGATGATTATCAATGTATTCTTTTCAATAGTATGAAATTTAGAAGCAAATCGTGATGTATTTGAATTGTCTATCATGAAATGATTGAAAATATTATTTGATTCAATACCGTAAATTATTATTCGTAATATTTCTTTTTTTCCTTCAATCAGATATGTTGTTAAAAAAATTTGAGGAATGTATTGATTTATACTGGAATTGGTTTGAGGCCATATATAATATTATTTTTTTGAAAACATTGATGGTCAAGCTATTGGCTTATATGATTGGCGGAAGTGAGTTTTGCTATTGAAATTCAATAGTATTAAATATTAAAATAAGTTCATATGATATTGGCACTATTCAATAGTACATCTTATTGAAACAACATATATTTTTTTTGTTTCGACAGGATTTTTTTCTCAGTGTAGTTTATCTTATAGACATTCTGTATTCATCAAAGAGACTTGTCCAAATATTGTTTTCAATATTTCTAATGAGAACCTGATAACACACACACTAGAGGATAATATCATGCATCTTCTAGCAACTGCAATAATACATGTTCAAAATTTATTTAAATAAAAATAAATTTTTTAAAAACACCACGTTTTTAAAATGGACTAAAAAGTATAAAATAATTTTTCCTAGCCCCCTACAGACTCCTAACCACGTACAGGTAATCCTGAAAATTTGTGATTGTGAATTTTTAACAGCTACGCAAATATTTGTAAGATATAAAACGTTTTAAAATTATTTTATACTTTTTAGTTTATTTTAAAAACGTGGTGTTTTTAAAAAATTTATTTTTATTTAAATGTTCATTAGTATGTGTCGAAATGTTGTCACGAATGTTTAAAATTTCAAGCCTCCAGCTCATCGGGAAGTTAGTTTAAAATCAATTGCAAAATTTGCCACCGAACAGACAAACAGACAAACAAACAAACAAGAAAGCGAGCTAACAAAAACGTGGTAAAAAGACACGGGGTTTGCCCAGGGGTTGACGAAGGAGAACGGATTTAGAGCCCGTCCAACTGCCTAGATCGTCTAAAAATCGCGTCTTTGAGGAAACAAGGAGGCGTCGAGACGTCGTTACGCGCCGACTAGCAAGAACAGCGGTGTGCTGATAATCTCCGGACACGGTAGAGCTGGTCTCTCTCCCGCTTTTGTAACCGCGTAAGCAAGTTGCCCGTGGATCCTTGCGAGATCGAGCCCCGTACAGGGAAGAAATATGCATCCAGCGAGGTACGTGTGGCCCCGAAGATTTACGCGGCCCCAGCGTTCGCCCCATTCGGACATTGTCTCAGACTGCTTTACGCGCTGCGACGCCGTAAAAAGTGAGATACAATGGCGGAAAGGAGGGTTTCTGGAGCCGCCTACGTCAAATAGAAAACGGACTTTCCTATTCGGCGTATAATTCACCTGGCAGGCCGCCTTTCGCGAGAAATCTTAATGTTTCCGCGAAAGGCAAGACCGCAGCATTGCGTTTCCTTCTTTGCATCGCGTTTTGGCTTACGATAACGACACATTCTTGCTTTATTATGTCATGAATCGATAGAGGACCAGCAAAAAGGTGAACGCATGTAAAAGCCTTAGAAATTGTTGTACAGGGAGTAAAAAAGCTATCCAAATTAACCTTGATCTTGAATTTCAAGGTCAATTTTGTTTTATTGCATCATCACAAGAGTAGAAAGTATAAAAGGAACCATATGGGTCAAAACGCAATCGTTCCCTTAAAAAATAATGGCGGAATTTTTTCATCATTGAACTGATTTTGATAACCACCAGCACGAATGTTAAATCGTGTACGAGTCTCAGAAATTGTTTGATAAGCTTTCCTAGGATAATGCTTCATCTGTGAAAATCCGTGATGTCACGGTGTGCTTCTGTATTTAATTAATAAATGCTTCGAATTAGCTACAGAGCTGGCGACAACACATGTTTCAATTTAGTACACGTTCCGCAGGCTGTCGCCGATCTGGCGGTGCAAACCGCAGCGAGATGAACCAACATGATAAAATAAGTCGAACAGAAAGAATAATGTTTTTCGATCGAGGCTTCTCGTTCTCGAAAAAAATGAGTTTGAACAAACTTAGTAGAAAGCCAGACTGGTTATAAACACTTGAAAAAGAACCAGTTTTACTGGACTGACTGATGGGTAGACTACGTCGACTTTTCCCCCCAAACAAGAAGAAATCACCGCATAGCGAACTGCAGCAGCTCACGTGCAGAACGACGTCGCGTCCGAGGCGTTATAAAGATCTCGGGGGCCGACTAATTTGTCGCCGGTGCGCAGATGATTGCTCTCGGGCGCATTATTAACCGTGCGCGGATACGAGAAAGCCATTAGCGTTGATGCGGCCGCAGACGGCCGTTACAGCGAAAGACACGGTTGTTCTCCGGCACGGCGCGAAGAGATTCAAGTCGGTGCTCGGTGGTAGGACGACAGGACGCGGCGTTTACCGAGTCGGGGAACAGCCGAGGGAATGAGATGCCACCCACAAAGTCCGGGAAGAACTTGAAGCAGAGCGTCGTCGTCGCGAGCACTCGAGAGGTTCAGAGTCGCTGGCACGCCCGTGGGCCACGATAATGGCTGGCTATTACGATAAACTGAAAAAAAAGCGGCGAGCTACAGCGAGACACTGTTGTACAAACAGCCTCGGACCACGGTTCCACGTCCAAACAAATTATTCGTCGATCGTGCGAGCGAGAGTCGAGGGCAGGTTTCACGTGCAGGAATGTTTCTCGTTCGAGATGTCAGAGGGGAGGGAAGTCGCGAGGTGTCGATACAACAGCCACGCTTGAGATGTTACCGAGGACCAGCGATAATGACTGGCTATTACGATAACCAGGCGAAAAAGAGCGCCACGGATATACAAGCTCGACATTGTCGCGATCCGCGAGACCTCGAGAGCCTCGCTATAGATTACCACACGCTCCTCGATCCTCAATGCGGCCCTCTGTCCGATCCAAAATCGTCTTGGCCCGCTGCCGATCCCAAGGAGACGGTTCATCGATCGTAATATCATCGGCCGTCGCGACCTTTTGCCAACGTGCTCGCGAGATTACGATGCCCGATGCCAGACCTACCCCCGGAAACAAATATCGCCGACGAATAATCGAACGATCGTATAGTATTTCTTCCGTAACGTCCTTTGACTCGGCGAGACGCTCGAGAACATTGGGGGCTGTCTCGTCTGCATTGGCTAGAGCTGATATTGCGATTTATAGACTGGGGAAAAGTGCAGTACCTACTTATGTTCTGGGAACGTTCGCTACTCCAAAATTTATTGGCGGAGGTTCAATTTTGCTGAACCTTGCATGCCCCTTTCGGCGAATTTCGCTTCACCCATTTCCGGTTTTCAGATGCAAAGTAAACATTGTTTCCATCAATTGTAAGAAACAGGAACCACATGACAATTCGAACTTTCCCAGTTCCGTACTGAGAGTCTACATTAAAAAAGCTGTCTTATGAAGATTTATCTTCTAAAATGGAAGTATAAGCAAAGAATATTTCAAATACATTCAGCCATACATGCAAACATAGAAGGTGGGATTGGAGAGATGGATCAAAAATTGTATAAATCTCCCAACAGTAGAAGGATTGTTGGAGATGGTTCAATAAAAATTTTATAAATCCCCTAACACTAGGAGGAATGATGGAAATGGTCCAATAAAAATGTTATAAAACTCCTAAAAGTAAAAATAATGTATACATATGCACAAAAATCCACAATCAATCGAATCACGAACGTTTCCAACCGCAAGCTCGATTTAATTCGATTCGAAGCTCGATCGCAGGGCATTGTGAGGAACCTTTCAGCAAGGTCCGCTTATTTTTCGAGTTTTTCAAAGCGGCGAAAGCGGTTGGTCAGCGCGTTTCCTGATCGAGATCCCCTGCGCCTTTAATCACGATCTTGGACACCCCGTACGAGCGTGCACGAGCGTATACGGGCACGTACACGCGAGCAGAACGCGGCGCTGGTTCGTGTCCCGAGCAAACGCGGAGAACCAACACGGCCCGCGTAGTTTGTATGCTAATCACAGCCGTGTTCTCCCATCTCCGCGTCCTCTCGTCCTCGTTCCATCCGCGCGATACAACGTTCTCCTCTCTTCGGCCTCCCTTGTCCCCGGCTCTGTCTCCCTCTGTCGTATCCGACGCGTTCCCTCTTACCCAGTCCTCTTTCTACCCGACTCGATGCGATTTCCTGCCCCGACGCCGCGCCGTCGTCGTCACAGTTCCAGCCAATTCGCGATAATTCGACGCCGTTTCGAGCAACGGCCACGCGAACGGGACGCGATTCGTCCGTTCCATTCCCCCTTCTTCGCAACAGACCTCGTTCCCACCGGGGGATCATTGTAATCGAGAGCTGCGACAAATTGTAAGTGGACCTAACGCGCCGCGTTATACCCCTACCGCCTCTTCAACTTCTACAACACCACCCCAGACTCCCTTTCCTTTTTTATAGCTCGAGGTGAGCAAACTGTACCTCTAATTTTATCATTTTATTTATTGTTTACGGGATGGTCCACCAAATTGTAAATTCGTGGTCAGGGACCCAAGTTTTTGAAATATTTTGTTTAATGTACCGACGTCGTCCCTGAAGAGTTGACACCTCACAGGTTTCTTGCGATTGATTCAGGAAATTTTTCCTTCTAATGGCCACTCTACTTAGAACGAATCTCGAGCTCGAACTACTCTTACGTATATAGAATTTGTATATCGATCGTAATCTTGTTAATAACAATTGTTGAATGCTATCGGCGCTACGGTTCGATCGTTAAATACAATAACAAAATTTTAACTAAGCAGTTTTGCTAATTTTCAACTAATCGACGATCGGTCATTGGTTTTGACCATTTTCAAGATTTAATTGAATTGCGTCTGTAAGAAAAACACAATAATTTATATATCATATAATTACATACAATTTTCACGGAGTATTAAATTCTTAAATGTTTGAATGTAATGGAAAATATATTTTTTAATATTTTTCACTCACTTGCTTAGGTGTGATTAATTATATTATTCTGAGAGTCGTGAGACTCTTGAAACACGTGTGCTCACCATTGTCTGTTTTCACGACACTGATCGTTTCGCCAGGGATTTAAGAATTTAAGAATTTAATTAACATTTAAGAATTTAATACTCCGTGAAAATTGTATGTAATTATATTATATATAAATTATTGTGGTTTTCTTACAGACGCAATTCAATTAAATCTTGAAAATGGTCAAAACCAATGACCGAAACGTCGATTAGTTGAAAATTAGCAAAACTGCTTAGTTAAAGTTTTGTTATTGTATTTAATGATCGAACCGTAGCGCCGATAGCATTCAACAATTGTTACTCTCACGTGTTGCACTTTGTCGCTATCATCGTTTCAAACCGTGACGACTTCAATCCTGAAAAACATTTCGAACACTCTTTTAATCCATTTCATTGAAAAACTGAAGATGTCCCTCCGTTACCCCTACACGTAGCTTGATGGTACATTCGGAAGATTCATTTTAATCAAAATCATCCCGCCGCCATCGAGGGTTAGGCGGAAAGCCGAAGAAGCACCGAAAAAGAAAAATCGGCAGCACGATTTCAAGACGCGTTTGAACTCGTCCCTTCTTCCCACCCTGAAAGGGGAAGTTTTAAAACACGAAAGAACCCCGAGCAGCTCCGGTTGCAGACGAAAGGAGCTGTTGGCAGCGAGTCTGGGTAGCAGAGCAAAGATCCCGCAGCCCTTATTTAACCGGCGGGGCTCCGACGCTACAGGCGATGCCTCTTCGCCTAATCTAACCTATATTTTTCTCCGTTTCGCCTCGCAGCCGACTATCAGCTTGTTCCCTCATTCACCAATAGCTATCCCAGCGTGTTTCGAAGCCTCGTCTAGACGATAGCTTGTATTGCTTCCATTTCCGCGGCGGCGCTCTGAATGCCGGTGCGAGAAAGAGAGAGAGAGGGAGAGGGTTGCGCGAAAAACCGCGGACAACGTGTCTGGGAGCGTGCGGATGAAAACACCGGCGGGCTCAATATCGGCGAACATTAAAGCTGATCCGATACTTTGCGCGGCCCAAATTGAATCCGCCAACGACGACGCGATGGAATGCACGTCCCTGTTACGCTCTCTCTCTCTTTTTTTCTCTCTTATGCCTCTGTCTCTGTGTCAGGAGTGTGTCGCACTCGAGGAGCGATCGATCAGCCACTCGAATCTCAACGGCGTTAACCGGAATCCGGAGAAAGCTCCCGGGAAACCAGAACTTCATTTCCTCGTTCTTCCACGTCGGCTTAATTCGCCCTTTTACCCATCGCATTTTCGAGCCTACGTGACTTGGTACAATTCAAAGGTCCAGATGCAGCAGGAAGCAATTTTAAGGGATGATACTTTCTGGCTTCGTTCCCGCGAAACTCATGAATTTATTTAAGAAACGGTTATACCGAGCAAAAATCGAGTTTAACTAGTGTCGTTTCGCGCTGTGGAAGGGCATAGTTGCAGCGTCGTATGTACTCGTTAATTCGAAGGTTCGAATGTGCAGGGGGCGCGAGATTCGCGGGGGCAATAACGATAAACGCCAAATACTCGGGAGGAACGGCGCGCACCGGAAGAAACAGAAACGGAACAGGGCAGAAAGGAGGACGAGTCTCCGGGAAACGGTCCGTTCGACGATATTTTCCAGTTGCGCGGTGGATAGCATTACTTACGTTCCACTTGCCGCGGCACAGATTCCAGGCGATGTAAACGGGGGAAACAAGGAATTGCCAGCGGGGGAGGAAACGCGAACGGGCCTGGGATCGCTAGTCCGCCGGTCCGTTTCCTCTTCCTTTTCCCCTTCTGTATTTCCCTCCACCTTTCTGGCCCGCACTTTGTCTCCGTAAGCCACATTCGGGTCACCGGCGCAACGGGGATGCTTTAACGATCTGCATTGCATGAGCACTTCCCTTCTGCGTCTCTTTCTATCTCCCTCTCTCGCTTTCTGTAGAAGAAGGAGAGCCTCTGTCTTGCTCTTTCCGGGATGGGACGCTGTTCTAGCTGCTCTCGTCTTCTTGCGTCTCCTCGCGCCGACCAACCCTTCTATACGCCCCCGCGACGTCGTCACAGTTTCGGATTGCACACGACGGTTGACAAACAAACTCCCCGTTGTTTTGCACGGCAAACAAACGGTTACCGAATCCCTTTCCATCCACCGTCTCCTGCGCCGCCTGCCTTCATTCTAAGGAAATCCGATTACCGGGCGTCGAGCAGTCATTGACCATTCCCTGAGAATTTCTTTCGCCGACGATACGGCTCCGGTAACGAGGTGCATTAAGGGGGTAGTATACCCTCGATTTGTAACTAGAAAGGGACTAGAATCTCACTAGAAAAATGGGTCGAAACATGGGTTTGCGCGGTTTCGCTTAATGTCCTTATACGCGCAAATTTTGTGCTGATTGAGGGCTCATTCGAAAGAGGAAGGTTCACCGCATGGTACTCTGGTCATGAGGTTGACGAGATTATGTTTATATCTAATAATATTAGTGTCCAAAGTAGAGTAAAAATCTAGGGAAAAAAACCCGCAGGTTTCAATGCATTTTTCTGTCTCTAAAAGACTTTTTGACTGCTATGATGACCAGAGCACCATGCGGTGAACCTTCCTCTTTCGAATGAGCCCTTAATCAGCACAAAATTTGCTCTTATAAGGACATTAAGCGAAACCGCGCAGACCCGTGTTTCGACCCATTTTTATAGTAAGATTCTAGTAATTTTCTAGTTACAAATCGAGGGTATACTGCCCCCTTAAGCTGGCTGTTTATTTGACTGTGCGATGTGTGGGTCACTTCATTCTGAAAGCTTGCAGTGTGCAGGTTCGAGTGGAACATGCGGTGTGAACGTTTAAGAAGAAAGGTCCCAGACATCATTTTCAGAGCGATGCAGCTAAAATTCGTATAAAATGTTCTCTTGTGTTGTTATCATCATTTGTACGTCGTTTACAACACGTAAAGAATAAGGGATGTGTTAGATAGATAACAGCGACACGAGATCGCGCTCTAATCGGCGCCACCGGAGGATGACACCGGGATCCGAAATGCCATTACCGGCAGTCTGTTTTCTGAGCTATATACACGAACTACGTATGCGGTGCGTGCGAAAGACAAAGAGTAAATGTAAAGACGATTACAGCAACAACTGTGAAATAAATAATTCCTTTAATAAAGAAGATTCTTGTTCCATACACAACAGGATGAATAATCGATCTTGGGACATGTGTTAGAATTGGCACGGTATACAGAAGGGTGAATGCGTTAAGAATCGATGCTCTTAAATTCTAAGTATATCTTCAGCATCAAGCATCAGCCACCCACTTCTGTAATAAATGTATAAAATCCTCAAGTCTAATTATTATGCAGCCCGGAGGCTTTCATGAAACGTGGCACAGAGTAATAAACTGTAATAACGTTCAACTAAAGTAACACAGTAACAGCAGAAAGCCAGAAACACGAATAAAAATTATCTCGTGCATAAACAAACGAAGGTTCGTCCAGAAAAAGAAGATAAGCCAGTTCCGACAATGTACCTCGTAAAAAGACACTAACCCAAAGAGTACGACCAAACAATGGGACAAAAATCAGAGGAAGTTAAGAAACCGGTTAATTAATTTTCATACCGGAGCATCAAAGGAAACGAAGATTCCGCCAGTCGAAGTGCGGGTCTCGGGACCATCTGTTCTTCACCACGTGGTACAGTTGTTCCAGACGACCCGAAGGACACCGAGGTCACCAGGACGTGGTCTGGGGTGTCGCAAGCTGCGGTAAAAAAATCTATTTGCCTCGGGGAATCCCCGGGGCTGTGGGACGAGTGTGCGGGGGCGGGTTGGCAGCTTGCGATAGTACACACACACACACACACATATGAAGAGAGAGAGAGAGAGAGACCGTACAATGGCTAGCAATTATGTAGAGTGGCGGACGTCTGGGTTGAGCCGGTGCACTCGGTGCACTCGTCTTCGTCGTCGACGCGGTCGTCCTGGTCGTCGACGGCGAATGGCGTCGTTGCAGTCATTGCTTGTTAACGCTGCGCTCCGGGTGTCTCCGCCTCCTTTCCCTCTCGTACCTCACTACGAGTGAGAGAGAAAGAGAGAGAGAGAGAGAGATTCCTGAAGACATTGGTAGGAAGTGCACGCGCAAGAAAATCGCGAGATGCACTTACGGATATTACCGTGGAACGCAGCCGCTGCAAGAAGCAGCTGAAGCAACCTCGGTGTCACAGTTCTGGGACAGGGAATTAAATCTGTCGCGAGTACTTGCGCCTGGATCGCGACATTTTTCCCTGGTAATTAGCTGGATGAGGATCATTTTCTCCCGAACGTCGTCGATCGTAAAAACGGGTCGGCCACTCGAGGGCGTTGAACAGGGCGCGAAATTAAAATCCGAAATAGAGCCGGTTAAGGAGAGTCTCGGGAGAGGGACGGTTTACTCACACCGGGATGACGCTGTGAGAATCCTCTTCGGAAAGAGAGGGAGAGGAGGCGTCGACGTTAGACCGAAGGACGAATGGTAATTAAGGGAAGACAAAAAGGTCCTCAAAGCCGGTTCCTTTTTTCTCATATTTACCCGGGGAATTAGTTCTCGGCCGGTTTCGATCACACTTCAAACACACCGGCCTCTCCGCCTCGCAGCTACCCGGCGTGCACCACCTTCCATTCGGTATTCGTTCCCCGGGTTCCACAGGGACTCGAAGGTTTTTTCACTTACGCGGGGTCTGTTTGGAGCCCGACGACGTGTCCTATCCTGCTAGTAATCAAGGGCCCATTGTGTCCTGTTCTCTGGGGGCCATTAGACACCGCGGACAGTCGCACCGGAAGCGCATACGTGCAGTTGCACCTCGTGTGTCCATCGTTGGATAATTTCGGGGACGTGGCTCTCTTCCCTCGGTCGGTGTTCAGGGAGGGATGAACGCACTATACCGCACCGCCACTGCACCGCACCGGTATACGGAGCAGTGAATCATGCTCGTTGTTTCTGTATACGTAGCAGCAGATACCGAGAGGGGAAACGCTAGTCTATGGGTAATTTAACCCGTGGCAGCCCTGAATGGGTTATAATTGGTGATGACAGGCCGTCAGGAGAGAGAGACAGCATTCAACGCGACGAGAGAGTGTCGCTCTAGAGGATGGCGGCTGCTGCTGCTACTACCGCTGTGCCCGGGTTAGACGTCGCAGACGTCGGAGGCACCCGCCAGATTTCTCTCTATACGTGTGGGTGACGCCGATTCAGCCGACTAACGCCGAAAGTTGCGATCCTTGAATGGCTTGTCAGTCTTTAGGCGCTATCCGACTACGAACATAATCGCTTCCGACGCCTTCGAGACGATTCCTATCGGCCTTTCTTCGGCCAAGTTTAGATTGTTCGTTCTGCTGTTTCTTGACCCCGGGTTCGGCTCCAAATCCCAGCTACTGAGGCACACTTCTAAACCAATTCATACACAATATGATTTGTCGTACAAATTAGCACATATTAACCCCGTTACACTCGAAGCAATCTCAACTCCAAAATCAAGATATTTGTTTCAACCCAGATCATTTTTGTTCTATGTAATCTTTTTTACATTGTGCACATATGAAAATGAACTTGTTTTCTTATATAACAGTTGAGCTTTTCACAATTCATAGAATACAGACAAATTGAAGAATGTTAAAACTGTTTTGAATAATGGAATGGACAATTTTTAGTGGCGCCTCAGACTCGCCATTCGAGTGCAAAGGGTTAATACATCTTTGATCAGAACGTTCTCCTGACTAGTTCGGTTATATGAACTTCTAGTTGCAGTTTTGCTGTGTGCACACAGCACAAATTGATTCTTACGTTAATGATGCCTCTAACACGAATAGAGACGAATTCAACATTTCGAACATACAGGTACAAACACGAAAGAAAGTGTCCTTCTCCTTTCTCCTACACCGTCCATCCCCTAAAGCGTCATCCTCGGACCCAGCCCCTGTCGTCTATAATTACCTCAGGGTACGCTGATTCGTCGCGAAAGCGTACGTCCCGAGAACAGGTCCGTTCAACGCGAATTCGCAAGTTCGCTAGACGCCACGTGGCATTCTGGGAATCAGGAGAAGGTCTGTCCGACAGTTTCCCGTGAATCAAGGGGACAAGCTAGCCATCCAGGCAGCTAGGCAGCCATCCAGCCAGGCAGCCAGCTCTCGGTGGAAGCGGTGCGGTTCGATTCAATTACAACGACGCCGGCCTAATTCGCGCAAAGCTGGTTTTGCGGGCCACCTATGACGGTGTACCACGGCACCAGATCCTGTTCCCGGAATGACGCACCTTATACCAGCTGCTCGAGGCTCGGTGCACCGTGCATTCCCGGCTCTGTCTCTCGCTCTCTGTAACCGTAGCCCTGTTCTACCACTCGGATGCTCCTCCATGGTGGTTCCGCGCGTAGACATAATTCCGTTCCCGCGGTGATATATCTGCGAGCGCGGCCCGCGGAAGCGGACAGCGATTCTCAACCCCGTTCCATGCAGAAGATCACTAAGCAAATGCTTCGAAACTTTTGGAGCAGGTTGGTCAATGCAGTGCGAGATTGTTGTCGATTGATTGGCACGAGCTTGTTTGCCGAGGTTGAACACTATGAATTAAGGACTGTATGTTGGAAATATGTATAACTGCAAGTTATCATGTATATACATATATGTCGATAATATAGAAATCACTTATTGTAATGTAACTAAGCGACATCTGTACAATTACCTTATTAATGACATGCATCTATGTAAGATAGTATTTCAGACGTAAAACCACGCTCTAACAGTGAAAACACGCATTGCCAGAAATATATTCATCGTTCGTTCTTTCCACAAAGTAAAATCTCATTGTTTTTCCTATTCAAATATTCCACTAATCAACACTGTACGCCAACGCATAGAAGAGTTCACTGAGAACCGCTGACAGGAGGGAAAGCAGCAACCTCCACCGTCATTCTAATCCCATTCCATCGCAGCCTCGCAGCCGGGAGTATTACCCTAACTGCCTATAATTACGTCATAGTCATTGTCTCCGCGCGTGCATCCCCGTTGAATGCCACAGAAGCAGCCCCAACCAACGAGAGCCCCAGCGTCGGCCCTTTAACCTTTCGATTCCGCCTCGGGTTAGCGAGGGGGCAGCTCGCGGGTTGGCTCGCTCGCGAACGCTCTGACGCTCGCCTCCTAGTTGTCATTCCGATGCGGCGTGGCGTCCTTTCTCGCTGAGACGAAACAGGCTCGTCTCCGCACCGCTCCGGCGTGCAAGCGTCTCGTTTAGCCCGCACACCTGCTGTCCTCGCGGCCCCAGTTAGTCTCGCGGTCTCATTCAGCGCCGGTGCTCGTCTCGTTACGTTTTCATCCGCGTTGTACCCGGCGGATTCGCGCGTCGCGGACGGTCGTTCACCCGTCGGCTCTTTGTGCCGGGCTTTCACCGCTGGTAATTGGGAAAGAAAATCGTGGAGACAACCCGCGGAAAAGCAAGTCGAGCACCACCCGACAGAAAGAATCAGCTAGCTAACCAAGCCAGCTTCTTCTTCCGACGAGAAAGTCGCACAGCGACCCAGATACCAGGATATCCAGGCATCAAAATAAGAAAACGAGGCGCTCTCGCAGTTACGAGCCGACTCACGGAAATTACGGAGGAATACGACGTGTCACCGCAACGGTAACGGATACCCCTGTTACGCTTATCCTTCCGGAATGGATTCACGTTTCCCCCAGCCGGTAATCCGAAAGTGAGCACCCTTCCCCAGTTTCCCGGTGCATTATCGTCCGTCGAAATCCCACCGGGTGGCCCCCACACCGAATGGGTAAAACGATCCCATTCGCGTGACCCCGTGTCTCGGTTACCTACGCGAATTAATTAACACCGTGTACCTTGCCTGGGGACGGCTAGTCGCGCGCGAAGACACAACCATTGCGCCGCGGATACGCCCGCCACTCGATCAGCTGATCCATATTCATACGCGCCGCGTCCGGCGTACGAACGGGATCGATCACTGTTGCGCGGACGTGGCTAATCTCGCGGTATTATTTTGCTGCTGACCTGGCTTCACGGATAACGTATTACTTCATTCTTGTACAAAGAGATTGCAGTCGATAGGATGGACTCAATAGTAGAAACATTGCGGAAACACTGTTTCGAATTTATTGAAAATGAATGACGTAGATATTGTTGGATTTACCGACAGTTTCAAAATCGCCTCTACTTTGACAATACCTTAAAATAAAGGCAGTATAAGGGCTGTAAGCCAGATGTGTTGTAAGAGGGTCTTGCCTGGAAAAATCCTTGACGCACCAAGCCCAATAAATAAGACAGAGGCCCATAGATATACTATATAGGACCCCGTTTCCTTTTTCGAGAGTCGAGTACTGTTCAGGTGAGTTTTAGTTAGTCTGCTGCAGATCCTCTTCAAGGAAAGACGTTTCGTTCCGAACCGTTGAATAAAGTCTTGTTTTTCGAACATTAACTCTGACTTTGTTTAATCAGCACCCCATTTCCAACAGATATTTCTGGTCGATCTTAGCAAGGGATCAGAGACTATTTAGTTAGTGTTATAAAAAAAATATAGTAATTAATTTGTTGTTTCACGATCGTAAATATTTGATAAGAGAAAATATGCTCACAGCGCACAGTTTCGATCAGAGAAAAGACAAAGCAAATTTGCAAAATTTAACCTCTACGTTTCGATCCGGGTTTGGATCATTCTCAAGAGTATGCGTCTGAAAATATATATTGAATTAGAATCATTGGTATTTAACACGGAAAAGAACACTGTTTATAAATGAACCCTTAAGACACCTACTTGCTATGTATAAATAATTTTAGAAATTTGAATTAGTAGAACCGAATTCCATGCTGGTCTAAATTGAACTGATCTATTGACCGTTATGACGAGCAACCATAACAAATATTGGAACGACGCAATTGACATTCAGCCAATCAGACACAATGATCGACACGTTATTGAATCGATTCTTGGCGGTAATTTCAAATTGAACGGATGCGATACCCGACAGAACACATCCATTTGAATACCATTTATGAAAATGGTAAGAATATTGACATTCAATGATTTAGACCAACAACAATGTTATAAACATCAGATGTTTATAGGTGGAAGAGAGAAACAATACTTTGTATATGAGTGGAAACTTCATCATAAATACATTACTGGTTTAGTAATGTTGCGTAATATTCATGAATCTTTGGGGTTTCGTACCTAAAAAGATATAGTGTTATACTTTAACAATGATGTTCCATTAACACGGGAGGCGTCGCCCTTATTTTCTGCAACCCCAGTGCATCGTTAGAAGGATCTTGTGTATGACAGAAGATAAAAATATACGAATCTAAGCACGATCTATCTGCAAAGTAGTCGCACAAAGAGCCTGAGCATGGTGTATCGGGGTTATCGCGTCGTGTGATCGAGAAAGCGGTTGCACCGTTGCACCTGCGACTGGTTGCAATCCGTTGGCGTGCATATCCGGGCGGAGTGTAGAGTCGGTTAATACACAGAGCGAGGATCCTCGCGCGTTAATGTAAGCCGGTGCACGCGTAGTCCTCGATTAGTCGGCGCACGCAAGGGCTCGCCGAGCTGGTCTAATGCGACGTTACGCCAGTTATGCTATGTTGAGTATGCGAACCGCACTCGGGGGAACGTCGACGCGCGACGTCGCGCTGAGAGAGAGAGAGAGAGAGAGAGAGAGAGACCGAGAGGGGCGGAACTTCCCTCGGACCGCAGAGTCTGTCCTGCGGACAAGGAGCCCGCTGCATATCGGCCGGCCCGCCGACGCGCAATTGCATTTCGCGAATTATTGGCGTATCGCCGGCAATTTCGCCTCTGTTCTCTGCGGCCCGAGTTCTGGATTCATGGCTGCCGGCTGACGTCTGTCGGCGGATCGCGACGCCACCGTCTTCCGGAGGCCACGAATTCCTTCGGTTATCGACTGCCATCGCTATGGTAGTACAGGCAACCACCAGAGTATTGGACCGGCAAGGATCGGCCAGCAGTCGCGACCGGTTCCTTGGGAATCCCGATGGAATGGCCTCCGGAATGGTTCCAGTAGAACCTATCCGCCTTGGCACAACTTTCGAGCGCTGATTTCTGACTATCGAATGGATTCGGTACATCGTTTTCCTTGATATAATGTGTGTGCGAGGATGACGCTGGATCTGGAGCCGCTCGTTTGCTATGTCCATGAGATTGACGATTATCTAGTCTATTCAGTATTTTCGGCTACCCTTAATGGATGCCTCAGTACTAGGGATACTTGATCAACATGACCCTGAGAAGCAGACGTTAATTTTCTTTGCATGACAAAGTAGAATATTTTCCATCGCAGTTGGCCTTCGACGACCTTCAATGACCTTGAGTCGTAGGTGACTGTAGAAAAGTACATATATAAGACAAAGGATAATGTTGAGGACTTTCTAGGAGAATAATCAAATTTGTGTTGCTCTAAAAGAAAGAGGTTATTAATTGACATATGATTTATATACAATATTTACAAATATACATAATGATTTATTATTTACCTAAAAGAAAGAGAAACGACAATTAAAGTCTATTCTCCTCAATTCCTCCTAGGTCTATTATTTTGTTTTATTTTATTTGTCACTTTAGTCTTTTCACACGTGTTCACTTACGTCACCTCTCTATGTTTTCATCTCACTCGTTGAGCATCGATATATATCGATTAGAGGGCGCACTGGCTAATGAAGCACGGCTGTTTTGATTTAAAGAAAGTATTCTTTCTTTACATCTCCCCATCCGAGATGAAAGTCCTTAATATTACCTATTCCAATTCTTCTACGGTTGTATCTTCTTTATCTGTTCCATATATATCCATTGTGGTTGGTATTAGTTTAGTTACGTGAAATATATCCGTATCTGTCCTTTTCCTCCCTGTTTTTAGTTTATGAATGGAATCTGAAATTTTGTCGATTATTTCAAATGGCCCAATTCTCAGTTTGTCCATTTTCTTTCTATTTAATCTATTTCCATTTTCTACATATATTAAATCTCCAATGTTGAGTCTTTCCTATTTTTGTCGAATAGTTTCTTATTATAATTATGTGATCTTATAGTATTTTCCAAAGCCGCTTTTCTATTCCTATACCAGGTGTCCTTATCTTCGATTTTTTTTCAATTCCTTGGGTATGATGCTTACATCCGTACCATCTAGTAAATACCGTGGTGCAAAGCCAGTTATTGAGTGTTCCGTTTCGTTGTATCTTTTCCTCCTACTTCTTCTAAATATTCATCTAAAAATTATATGTTACCTTCTTCATCAGAATAAATCTTTTTTAAATTCTCTGTTAGTTTGATCCAGACCTTCCTTGATTGATGTCTTCTTTTTAGACTATTCTTTACCTTTGCGAAATTCCCCGTTTTCATTGATTCTGTGTGGTTAGCTATATATTTGGTATCTCCTTGCAAAATATGCGTTTTCTCGTCTACTGTTCTGATTGCGCTAATCGCTAGTTCATTTGATCTCTCATCTTTTGGAGAGGCTACTATTGTGAATTCAAATTGCAGCTTGGTCATTTTCTATTGTTGACTACAATTGTCGTTTTATAAGACAAAGGATAATGTTGAAGACTTTCTAGGAGAATAATCAAGTTTGTGTTGCTCGAAAAGAAAGAGGTTATTAATTGACATATGATGTATATACAATATTTACAAATATACATAATGATTTATTATTTACCTAAAAGAAAGAGAAACGACAATTAAAGTCTATTCTCCTCAATTCCTCCTAGGTCTATTATTTTGTTTTATTTTATTTGCCACTTCAGTCTTTTCACACGTGTTCACTTACGCCACCTCTCTATGTTTTCATCTCACTCGTTGAGCATCGATATATATCGATTAGAGGGCGCGCTGGCTAATGAAGCGCGGCTGTTTTGATTTAAAGAAAGTATTCTTTCTTTACGCATATATCATTATAATTTAAAAAACAGAGTTGTCCTTCATGTCCTCTACGCGTCCACCTACAAAAAAGCTATCCAATCTCCTGAAAAATGGTGACGGATCCCGGAATATCTTTAATAAACTATCAGATTGATTCGATCGAGGGAGGCACGAGGGGCGGTCGGTTAACAGCAATTACCGTGGCCAGAAGCCTTCGTAAATTTCCATTAGTCGCGCGCGTATTTGCCGCGACCGCAGCAACGCGACAAATGGAAATTTGACGGGAGTAGTTCTTTGGCGAGTTACCGGTTGAATTAATGCTCCGAGGCTGGCTTCGAATAGAATTCGATTACACCGATAATTACAGCTCATTGGCGGTGATTGCGGAATGGGAATAGTCGGTGTCGGTCGCGTTGTTCGCGCATCGAACCGACCATTAAAACCGTTGCCCTCCCTAGTCTTTTGTGCCGAGCCAGTTTCCCCAGGTTGGAGAGAGCAACATTGCAAACCCCAGCGCGAGATCGGCGAGCAAAAAAGGACGTCGCGGAACGATGAAACCAAGAGGACAAGCAAGCGAGAGCGAGAGCAAGAGAGAAAGATGGAGGAAAAAGACGACGGGGAGAGAGAGTTCGCAAAATTTCATAAACAGAATTATGCTAACTACTCGTGGAAGCGAGGCGAGATAGGAGAGAAAATCGAATTCAGACTCGGTTGAACCCTCTCGAGGAGACTCTTGCCCGGTCTTGTTAATGCTCTGTTCGCTGTCTTCCCTGTTTCTCGAAAAAATAGAGATTCCGCACTGTTTGTTCGCTCGACTTTTGCCCTTTCACTCGCAGAACTAATCGCAAATTGGTAACTGGCAATGTGCTGCTAACGTTCAATTGAATTTGAAGCCAATTCAGATCATTCGAAGAAGTCTTCCATAACCATATTTAACAGAATAAGTTCCTTTTACCTTCACGAATTCTCTTAGACCGTGGACTTATATGTAAAATAAAAATAGTGTCTCGTTTCTTAATTGTTTTAATTGATCGAAAATAATGCAACGCTATTTTTAAATTTTTAAAAATTTTTGAATTCACTTCATTCAATCTCCACTTTCTGGCAAATGCAAAAAACTTGCAGTTCAATAGCAACAAACGATTTTTCCAAGTGACTTAAAGTTCAACGATGTTAAGTGTACACCCTTATACGGATGCTAACACAGCGAGTCTCTGCGCAAACATGAATTTTTATGAACCAATCCTGAATCAAGCATCAGGTTCCAAGTAAAATATTTTAAACCGTTGAACAAGGTAATAATTTAGGGGTGTTCTACGGAAGACGATTGTCCCGGCGCGAGACAGAGCCGATCCCTGAAGTATAACCGAGTGTCATCCGAGATAATGCGAGAGAGTCTCCTAAGCGGCACAGGCGTCTCGAAAGACCTGTTTCACGTCCTCGAGAACCTCGCAAAGGTAAAAATGCTGCCCCGTAGGAGTTTAAGAGGCGAGCCGCGGGTGATGGCTGATGCTCGCGAACCTCTTAATCTCTTCCTCGCTTAATTATTCCCTCGCGTAGCAATAATGAGAAGCCTGGCAGCGTACCTGACCCCGTTTAAAAGGAGATCGTCATTTAGAACGGTGGCTGTAGCGAAGGGCGAGCCAGCGACAGGGAAGAAAACCAGGTGGAGGGTGGAAAGGGGGAACATTTAATGGTGATTTAGCTCTCTAGCGAGCCTAACATCCCCCGTTACGGTCTATTTAGTAATCTCACGGCAAAAGTACGTCGTCGGCGCGCGAACGGCTAGACACCGGTCCTCCTCCAGTTAGGTGAATTCATTTAACGAATTTACGCCCGCAGAATGAAACGCAAAGGGCCCGGACGACAATGCTATAACCTGCTGAACCACACAAACTTCCAAGAATTTCTTATCGACTGTTACTGTTGAAGAGGTGTTCTTTCGCAGATGAATGTCACCTCTAACTAAAATTATTATACTGAGAAAAAAAGTAGTTACTTCAATAACACGCGTGTTATTGTAATTTTTTACTTCGATGATTATCAATGTATTCTTTTCAATAGTATGAAATTTACAAGCAAATCGTGATGTATTTGAATTGTCTATCATGAAATGATTGAAAATAATATTTGATTCAATACCGTATATTATTATTCGTAATATTTCTTTTTTTCCTTCAATCAGATATGTTGTGAAAAAAATTTGAGAAATGTATTGATTTATACTGGAATTGGTTTGAGGCCATATCTTATTTTTTTGAAAACATTGATAGTCAAGCTATTGGCTTATAATGGCATAACTAATGACTAAATACGCAATCAGAATTTCACTATGACTAATGACTAAAAATGGTTATAAGTTAAAATAAGACATAATAATAACAACAAAAAATAGCCTATTAGTTTATAAACATATAAAATACAAATTATGACACGTTTGGTCCACTGCTAATTTCGATATAGTTTAAGTGTACATATTAACGTATGTTAATCGCACAATAGTGACTGATGATTAAAGATTGATGACTGATCATTTAAACTAACTAATGATTAATCATAACTAATAAGCAATAACTAACGATTACTTAGAGTTGTGACTAACTAGTGCCATGTAGTTATGACTAACTAATCAGAATGTTTTAACTGACTTTTTTAAAGTTTCGACTAACAATCAATCAGATTATTAGTCATTTTTAAATATTAGTTGATTTTTGCCCAACTCTGATTTGAATTGTCTATCATGAAATGATTGAAAATATTATTTGATTCAATACCGCATATTATTATTCGTAATATTTCTTTTTTTTCCTTCAATCAGATATGTTAAAAAAATTTGAGAAATGTATTGATTTATACTGGAATTAGTTTGAGGCCATATCTTATTGTTTTGAAAACATTGATGGTCAAGCTATTGGCTTATATGATTGGCGGAAATGAGTTTTGCTATTGAAATTCAATAGTATTAAATATTAAAATAAGTTCATATGATATTGGCACTATTCAATAGTACATCTTATTGAATCAACATATATTATTTTTGTTCCGACAGGATTTTTTTCTCAGTGTAGTCTTTGTAGCCTGAAAATTCTGAAAAAATTAATTTTGCACCTAGTCCTGTAAAGTTTTCCACAGTGTCTTCAGCATCGCCATGGAGAGTGTCTCTTGTAGAATTTCCGCCCGAGAGGCCTCGACCCTTCTCGAAGCGGTCTGGCGACGAAAAATTCTAATTAAGCGATAAGCCCGATAAAAAAGAACCGGCGGCTACTGTCTTGAATTACGCGGAGGCTGGGGTAGTTCGGAAAGCGCGCGAATTAAATTTCCCCGCAAATAATCCTTGCGTAGGAAATTGGTTGGATCGTCTGGCCGATCCCCTCGGAGGTCTTTGTTTCTCGCGATCTGGGGGATCGATCGTCCGCGGTGTGTCTCGCGAGAAGGAGGGTCCGGTCGACCGTCTGCTTCGATAAAATAAAACGGATATTAAAACTGGCTGCAGCTAATTTCCTCGTCTTGCCGCGGCATAATACCGGCGGCTCCTCTCCGTCCGATTTTTCTCGCCGGCTTTTATCGGCCCGCTAAGCCATCCATCGAACGAACGCCTTCTGAATATTCAGCGAACGCTGGGGAAAGAACCGCGAGCTTCGGGAATGGCCAGGCAAAGAGAGCGAAGAAGAGCGGGCGAGAGAGAGAGAGAGAGAGAGGGAGGGGATGGAGAGACGATCGAGAGCCGGGCAAATCGAATTCGAGGCTCGAACCTGACGAGTGACAAGCCGCTGAACGTACGCTGCAGATGCGATTAAAGTCTGCCGGGACGTCAACGTGATGCTCCTGAAATGCGGATTCCCTTCCAGCGAACCGGTCGACCCTTGACCCAGATTCGCGCAGACGCGCAGATTGAATCGCTCTCGGTGAAAATCGAAGTCCTCGTGGTTGATGGCTGGAGTTTTTATTAATTTTCGATCCGGGAACATTCTCACCGGAGACCGTGATTGAAAAAATCGTCTAGCAGTGAGAAGAAACCGGCAGAGACTGTCGGAGATCGTCGAGGAATTTTTATCTCCATCGATCGTCTCACGAGAGAGAGAGATTTGCCCTTGAAATTGCAGCCATCTCGCCCGGAAATCCCTTTATTTGCGAGCAGGATCTCTCTCCGTCTCTTTCTCTCTCTCTCTCTCTCTCTCTCTTCCTGGATCGAGAAAAGAGTGTCAGCGGTTAGGGAAAGCCAAAAAGGAAACGATCCACTCATCCGAGCGTAATCTCCGTTCTCCGGGAACGCGAGAACCGCGGGTTATCCTTCGAAATCGGAGGATGATGCTCGTTCGGGACACGTAAACGGTAATCGGACACCGAAGGATGTACCAAGCCAGACGCAACGACATCCGATACTACGTCCACATAATATTGGCGATGCTTTTAGCCGCGACAAACAGTGACCTCTTGCCCCGCGCTTCTCGATTATCCCCCGCGATGAGGGATTCTGGCGTTTTCTTCGCGAGGAGAAGCTGGGCGAGTCGATCCTGGGTGTTCGTATCGGTGACGGATCAAGGATATCGCTTGGGAGTCGGGGAAAATCCTACGAGGCGGTTGACGGTGTCTCGATCAATTTTTTGAAATTATATTAGGCTGGTTCAGGGATGGGATTGAGATGTCTTTGAAAGGTTTATAATTGAAATATGAGACCAATATAACGATCAGTGGGTCTGGAAAATATATGCTTCACGAAACAATTGAGCAACAACAGAAAATATATAAGGAACACGAGGCTATTAACGGTAAGAGGATATACAGATATACAGAACATAGTAGCTAAGGTAATACACGAACGGGTAGACCACTGAAAAGCTGGCATCGTCTGAAACAACCTTGTGTTACGCACACAGTCTGCAAACTGTACTTGAAAATGCAGAGTACAAACTATGGTTGGGATGGAACTCTTCACGCAGACAGAACAATGTAATTCATAAGCTACCAGACGGAACACTTGCAGCCAAGGTACAAGAAGACGTATGCTTGGTAGACAAGCTTATTTCAAAATAATACAGAACGAAGAATAGATGTTACATCAAAGAAAGATTTGCACCTGTACCTATTAAAAATGAGAACATACTGGCAGCTACTCAGACAGGAATTAACCCCAGCAACGGAGGAAAGCCCTGCCAGTAAGATCCCCGAACTGTCCCAAGTAAGAAGCAGCTTATGCTAAATAATGGGAGCGATTGGAAGAGGGAGGGGCAAAGAAGAGGGCCCATCTCTCCAGCGAGAAGCCAGCAGCCGATGAGGTCCAAAGTCAGATGGAACAACGTTAACGTCTGCCGTCAAAGGCTGCCGGGCTTGGTCTACGCGTCCATCTTCCGGTAATGCACAACGGGCTCCGTTGTCCCGAGTGGGAACCACTCGAGGGACATTGTACAACTCCGTGAGATCGTACGTCGGGTCCGACGTGGCTGTGCACACCTTCCACGGGGCTCGCAGCCACCTTTGAGGTCATTACGTTGCTCGCTTTCATCGTGTTTCGAACTTCACTGGAGGCGAAGGCTCAGTCGGACGGCTGGTTAATCAAGCTCCGTTTCACTTACCAACCCCGGGACTACTTGCCTATCTCTCTCTCTCCCTTGCTTGCCCTCTGTCTCTCCGGTTCTGCTGGAGTCTATTCCCGTCTGGAAACTCTCTCGCGACTGGTCCAGCGACTTGGCCGCAAAGAGCAGCGTCTTCGACGGTCCTCGTCTGCGATCCTGCCGCTGCGCTGGTATCGGATTAGTCACGGCCGAGTTGGTTCGTTGCTCGCGCCAGTCGGAGATTAGGTGTCCCTTCGCCGATTGGATCGCCGATAAAACGGATTAGCCCGGGGGACAAGGAACCGGTCACGGATATTCGACTCGGAAACGAGACCGTGCTAATTTCCAGTCGGTCGGGTAAACTCGCCTCCTACTACGATATCCTTCGCGCTTATCTCATCGCGGCCTCAAGATTAATAGCCTCTCTCCCTCTTCGGCTGGCGAAAATTGAAATCGCGGACGGTCGCGATATCGATGTACATTCCACGTGGATTCGCGCATTGAATTTGTATCATTTATTCAACCTATCTGCGACCACCCGAGGGGTAGTGTTGGAGCATATCTAATCGCGACATCTGTTCGATGGTATATTAACTCGTACGTAATCACGTGACACTATTTTAACGCGTGATACGTACTCGGTGTAAATTATTCGTGGCCGAACCCTCTATTCGCCAACATACTACTATTGACACGTGCTTAACCTAACAAAGTTATACACCACTCAATTATATATCATTAATAGGCTGCGGATGTTTATGCACGACAAATATGCAAAATGCATATCACATTTATGCACGAAATACATGCAAATATGCACGAAACATATGCAAATTTTTCCGATATTAATTATATATTACATTAAGTGTTAGGTACAATATAGATTTCGATTTATTTTCGGCAATAAATCGTGAAAATTTGCAATTTCTACCATCTTTAAACGTTTGTTGCTCATTGCAACGTCGAGAATTTTGACGAAACTTTCAGAATGTATTTAATTGATACAGATCTACAACGTATTTTTTAAATTTTCAATATAGGCCCACATGAAAAAGTTAAAAAATCAACTTTTAGTATTTTTTCAACAATTCCGATCAATTGCAATTTTTGACAAAATTTCTTTTCACATCCTTTAGTAAACTAATTGCTCTAGCTTCCCAAAAAAGTTCAAATCGTATAGTACAATATTAAAAAAGTTATCGTCTTCTTTAGAGCGGTCTTAAACTTTTGTCCACTACTGTATATTCCAATTGATTCATTTAATGATAAACCTATATCGTAATATTTGCTTGATCACTATTTTTTTGTGCATGGAAGTATTAATATGTTGAATTAATTGCGATTTTCTATCGCACTTTACACTTTTATTGCACATTTCACAGTAAATACTACTTTCATTATTTTCGTCAATAATGAAATTGAGATCGTCCTCGAAACAGCTTTTCATCAGTGAAACCCTACTTTTCCGAACTTTCGGCATTTTAATAATGATCGCACGCACTCTCACAACATTCGCCTTACCACTTCGAGTATCAAGCTGAACTGTTCGAATTCTAAATACCAACAACTACATATGTTCTTACAGTTGAGTCACAGCAAGCAATATAAGATCGTCACATCATAACTTGTTGAGGCTTCTTCAGTATTATATCGGCGTATCACTATTATCGACGCTATTCGATTATGATACGAGTGCTTATTAATAGATTAAATAAATTTAACAAGATAAATGATTCATATGAGCATGAGATATGCATATACACGGTAAATAACATGTTTTGCATATTTCTCTTTGAAAAACATATGCAACAATACATTGCATATGTTTTTCAAAGAGAAATATGCAAAACATATGCATTATGCAAAAAATGCAAAATAAAAAACATATTTTTGGAATCCTCTAATCACAAAACATATTTCTGTTTAAGTCCCATTGCTTTAGCAGATTTCTATATAAATATGCATTTGCATAAACATCCGCAGTCTAATCATTAATAAAAGGAAGTTATTCTTCACATTACGCAATACTCTGCTATAACTTCCATCAGGTAGTAGTTTGCTTTTCCGATGAATAATTACTACAATTTTCAGGATGGCAATGTATAAAAATTCTCTATGTTTCATCCGCGCATGTTGTTTACCTCATTAGAGAAAAATTTACAAAGTGCAACTTTCCAAGTAACGAAGAATGACGGTCTTGAATATCGACCAAAAGTTACTCGCAAAGTCCCCGGAGCAATAAAAGAACGATCCGCGTTTTTCAGCCTCTCCGCCAACCGGCAAGTGTGTTTGTCCGGTCGGCCGCCAGCTCATTAGGTAAATCCGAAAAAAGGAAGGTAAACTGCGCCGAGGAGCGGGCCCGCGCGCAAATTTATTCGTAAAGTTTCGCAATTTAAATATCCGCGGTGTTTCAATCAAGCGGCGCCGCGGCACGTGCGCACACCTACGCGCCTATATACAACGGCTGAGATTACTTTCCGCCCTTAGACTTTCATCGGCTCCAACCTACACCTCCCCTCGAAGCCAACTCTCTCTCTCTCTCTCTCTCTCTCTCTCTCTCTCTCTCTCTCTCTCTCTCTCTCTCTCTCTCTCTCTCTCTCTCGCCGAAGTATCGGCCAGAGATTTTCGTGTCGACGCGTTAAGCCGTTAAATATTAAGCAGCGTCGCGATCCGCCCACCCTTACCGAACTTCCGAACAGCTTTTCGACTCGTGTCCCGTCCAGCAAACGCTTCGCGACCCTTAATTAGAATGTATTCGTTCGGTTCAAAGAGCGCTACGATTCTTTGCTTTGATTCTGGGCACGTTTTAGGAACTTCTTCTAGTTCTACCAAAAAACGTATTTTTGTGAAGATTCATAGACGTGATTGTCTACGTGTGCACTGCATTGCTGAATTTTTATGTACCGTTATCACTAGCCTGTGGAATTTTATATATTTCTGAAAAATGTGTCTTGAACCTGACACCATTCGAGGAAAGTAGTAGTCTGCTACTTCGTTAAATAATCACTACAATTTTCACAATAGAAATCTGTAAAAAAATCGTGAACATGGTCCAAGTATGTGTAAACAAGTCTGTAAAGTTTCACATGTGTATTTTGTTTAGTTCATCAGAGGAAAATTCCCAAAGCATAGCCTTAGAACATGGCAAAAAGAGTATCTGATAGTTCGCAAGGGACATTCTGTTTTCCGATGGTGTTTGCTTCCGGTTTCTCCGGCGAGGTTCGCATAGAGAAACGTTACCGGGTCGTTGGACGACTGTGTCCCATGTCCACGGAGGGTTCAGCATGCACATCGACGAGTGCGGGTCCAGAGAGAGCGAGAGGCGAGAGAGAGAGAGAGAGACCAGTGCCCGGATCAGTTTGTCGCCGATAACCGGCGCGCGGCAGGCCACTTGACCGGATAGGAATAATGCTTCCAGCGTGCTAACACTTCCTGATAAGCGTGTACCCATCTACGGCCGCCGCGATAACGCCGAAACAATATCCCTGCTTGTATGACCTGGACATGGGGGATGAATTTGGTTTTGCTCGACGGCGGATGGGCGGAGCACGCGCGGCTACGCTCTCTCGTCGTGATAAATGACTGGGATTCGTGTTCCTCCGGACACCGAATCCTTGATCGCACGATTGCCGCGGGGTATCAGATCGGTCCGAAAGAATTCTACCTCCGTAAACCCTCGTAGCCGCGAGTGCCAACTGTGTTCGGACCTTGGGGACACTCAAACTGGGTCAAACGGGGTCAAATAGCCACAAACTGGGACGTCTGTTGAGAATTATTGTTCAGCATTTGATGCGGAGGATACTGGAATAATACAGACAAGATTTTCAATCATACAGACTTGTTAGTGATGTATACAATCATTGCCAAACATCGTGCACATAAACTCAGATAAACAGAGCACAACCTTCAAACAGTCAAATCATACTTGTCGGTCTCGTTAAAGTTTCTATTTGTGTTAGGAGATGTCAAACTCGGTCATCCAATGTCAAACAAGAAGTAATTTCGCGAGGTTATTCATCATTTGACTATCGTGATCGGAAGACAGACCGGAAGCGCCATAATCTCGATTTACACTATAAGGGTGCGAGTACCGGATACGATTTTCAGCAATAAGGAAATTACGTCTTTCATGTTTGGGCCAATTCAAACAAACACGCATTCGCCGTGGTGCAGGGGCAAGGGAATGGCTGTATATCCGCGGATACAAGGGATGGAGACGCGACGATATTACCGACGGGGTGATAGAATAGTGCAATCCCAAGAGTAGGAGGGGCTGAGGCGGAGGAGGTTGGGGCCAAGGGTGGAAAGTCGTTTATCGAGTCGACAGGCTGGGTGTACCCACGCGCATTGATATGCAAAATTTGTAGTTTCGAGAAGCTTACGAGAAACTCCGCCGGCAAGTAAACTTCAAAATCCGATGCGCTTGTCGGCGCGCCGGTGTGTATACCGCGATGGAGGCGGCTTTAACCGGTTCCTGCTTCCGGTGTCGGGTTCCGCGTACGTGAAGTTGGCTATTCCGTCGGGTGAAATACCGTTGATGCGATTTCTGAGCGTGCCCCGGACATTTTGGGCTGTCCCAAACGCCCGCTATTTAGGTCAACGTGAAGCACGCCCTCCGACACTCCTATTCCCTCCCTATCTGCACTTCTATTTAATTGGAAAGAAATATATAAGGGGTGTCGCCGAGTGGTTCCTCGAGTTTTTATGAAATTCACGAAAATATCCGACGTATATGCTTCTTTTACGAACATCGCTTCAATA
The DNA here is from genome assembly GCA_028455765.1 of Lasioglossum oenotherae. Classification (NCBI taxonomy): domain Eukaryota; kingdom Metazoa; phylum Arthropoda; class Insecta; order Hymenoptera; family Halictidae; genus Lasioglossum; species Lasioglossum oenotherae. Next base: position 3,012,709 of record CM052286.1, on the reverse strand, counting down.
TGGAGGGTGAAAATGGTCCTCGGAGTTGATGAAACTTATGAAAATATTTGATAGGTATTTCTTTTACGATCATTCGCAGCCAGGGGGTGAAAATGGACTTCGAAGCTGATGATGCTTGCAGGAAGATTTGATACATATTTTTTCTACAAGCATCATTCATATACAGAGTAACAGATTACAGATGTATATAGTAACAATAAAAAACAGGTTCTATAAAAATTGCAAATTTCTTAACAACGCTTCTGGTGAAAAATAATTAACGTTTCGGTGATCGATGCAGCGGCGACCTGCAACTCCGGTCGTCGCAGAGTTAGAGAGTTCTCCTGAACGTGTCCCGAACTTGTACGCAACGATCCAGAGTAAATTCTGCGGGTGACTGGGGTCGTGTCACATCCTCCAGGATGACGTTCGTGTGTTAGGGGAGTGGGAGGGCGCACGCAGCGCGTAATGCGACGAGCAGTCGGCCCGTGAAAGCGACTGGAACGGAGCAAAAGACCTAGGTAGCTTGCACGCGCCGAAGCCAGATAGAAACAGAAAGGGCAGTTAATTAGCTCGAGTTAAAAGCTCCGCTTAAATGACCTATTCAGCGCTTAGCGACTGCGAATCCGTCTCGCGTCGCCTCACCTCACCTCACCTCCCAGGTCGTTGCTTCTGAAGGAACGGGTCGAGGAGCCGAGGTTCAGGGGAGAATGTCGCATGGTGTCATCCTCATTACGCAATGTGCACTGGCCTACCCTGCTGACTGCCTACGTCTTCATCACCTACATCTACACCGCCGATTACGACTTTTTTTATATCACGACGTGTCCATCTTAAAGATGTATCCGACACATCTCATCAAATGTGAAATCGAATGAACAATTTAACATGGGCCATGTAAACACAAGAATATTCTGCTCACTTGTGAGTCTTGTGAGTCTAGTTATAAAAATTATATTGCCTTCGCAATCTTTCAGATAATTATTTATAGAAGAACATTATTCGTATACCAGTGAAAATGTTCTCTTTTATTTTGAACACGTTTGCTAGCAACTTTTATTTCGTCAGCAGCCTTCATAGTTACAATATTCTCAATAGTAATATTTTTCACAGCGCACAGGTTCCATCAAATTCTACACTAAATATAGCTAAAGTGAGGCATAAAACGTTTCGATTCGGGTTTGAACCAGATAACGTTTCCGATTCGGATTTGAATCTGTAAAAATGCCGAGCTATTTTATTGGACGAAAAACAAAGGTGGTGTGTTTCGTCCTAGACCCGCTAGAGGACTCATCAGTAAGGCTATCTAGCGGGCCCTGCCTTAGACACAAATGTCTTTAAGGAAAGTTGTTAATATACTAATGGGTGACGTTTTAGTAACGTTTTGAATCGAAACGTTTTATGCCTCACTTTAGCTATATTTAGTGTAGAATTTGATCGAACCTGTGCGCTGTGAAAAATATTACTATTGTTAAAACAGTACGATCGTGAATCTCCTAAATTATTACAATATTCTGTTAAATGTAATCTACTAGTTTGTAAAACATTAGAAACGATATTGTCACAAAGAAGCTGTAAATTCCTCGAATGTCATGCTTTTAGTTATAACTTTAAATAATGACATGCACAAAATTGATTTGCCTGTTTCTACGTATATTGTACAAAATCATGATCATGTAGATAACGAACGTGATAATGAATATTTGTTCGAGTCTTCAGCAATCAAAAAGCTATTATTGCGTCTACAGTTAAGAATTAAGATACACTGTGCTAGTATAATTTGCCCCGTGACTACAGAATCCCTTAATTGCAACTGCTTGACATAGAAGTATGAGCTTCATCGTGTGCGTGATATAGTCCACCAATGATTACTATCATCACCAAGTGCTGTCATTCTTGTTCATAGCTAGCTCTTGATGGCACCAGGACCAAATTGCTTCCAAAGTCATTCTGATACGACGTAACATCTTCGAACGAAAATAACGAATGACACCTAAAGGAGCAAACTCAAAGATGTCTCTAAGAGCACAAAACGAGATATCGAGCGTCCAGGAAAAATCGCGAAAATGTCGAAGGGATGTTGCCAAGGGTGAGCACAAAAGCGGGGGTGTAGATGGTCGTCGGCAGGTTTGATTAGAAGCCAGAAGTTTCCGTCTGTTTCCGCGGAGACTGTTACACGGTGGGCGATGGCTGGTCGAAATCCATCAAGAGCAATCTCGTGCGGGTTTTCGATGCTCCCGAAAAGGTGGGGTGAGACGGCTCTCGGGGGGGGCAGAAGCCGTCGGGAACTTGGCCCGTCTTGTATAGCCGGGCGTCCTGATATTCAATCCCGGAGTACTAATTGCTGCGCCATCGTGAATTTCCATCAGCGGATCGCATACCATAACGGACGGCGTGGATTGCGTGGGTCCTTGAATGCGACCGGGTGGATCTGGAGCTAATCCAACTCCAGCAAATCCACGACTTCGCGATCGAATCGCTTTTCCACGGAGGGAGGAGAGGGGTCACGGTGAACAATGACGGGAACCGCAACTTTCTGTTCGTTAATCCTCGGGATTTATTGACTTATCGGCTCTGTTTCTCGTACTGATGGTTTTCCCGTCCGCGGAGAAACCGTGAAAAATAACAGACTGGAGAGAGACTCCGTGAGGGAGGGAGAAAAGAGAGAGTCAGAGACGCCGCAAGGGGTAGAGCGAAGCCCTTCGTCGAACGCGTGTGCCGGTGTTCGAAGGGTCGCCAGTCCACAAAGCGCTTTATGGTCCGTTATACGACCGCAAGCTCGCGATACCATGTTTAGCACGGGTGCGCGATCACGAACACGACTCGCCTGTTCCAGGTGCATTCAGCTCGGCAGTGCTTCTCATCGTGGACAAGAGCTTTACGGCCGTCCGCCGCGTACTCTATGCCCGCCGATTCGACGAACCGCACGCATCCACGCACGGGTTTACGCGCATTTCTTTCAAGTGCCCTGGCCCCGACGCGACGCGACGCATCGGCCGCACGCAATACCGCTGACAATTGTTCGAGCCGGTGTCGTTCTACCATGTCACCGGAAAACAGACATAAATCCCGCGGATTTATTCGAGACGATGCACCCAGAGAATGCAAACGGAACGCCTACTCCAGGCGCCTAGTTTGATGAAACTGCACACCGACATCACGGTGGCTGTTGATCCTAGTGATCGTTTGGACACAGTCAATCGGCCTTGCAGAGGGAAGTCAAGATTATCGCTAAGATTATCTTGTAGCAATGGCAAAACAGTATATAGTATTGGGAGTGTTTGTACTCACTCGAACGGGGTCAAACGGTTACAAACAGCGGTTAATGAACATGCATCCACCTGTTCATTATCATGCAACATCATAATACTTTAGAGTCTGTTCATCAAAAGTTCCACGAATACAATTTTACAACTATTTTCTACGAAACTCCCGCAGCCGATGTTCTACTAAACATTCCCCCAACCGTTTCGCTACTTTTTTACGCTTACTGTAGAATGTAGCATTCTGGTTATAAAGAGCGTCAGACCCAGTGACTCGACATCAAACACCAACCAACTCACATTAACACGTCGTCGGCCAGCAAAGGGGCCGAGAGCAAAGTATGCTGATTGTGAGTCGGTCGACAACAGAGGCGATTGAGAACCGAGTTGTGCAGCTCGCATCCGGTACGCTGCTCTCGGACGGATGGCGAATCCGAGTAAGCAGAGCGCCGGAGCTGTTGCAGAGCCTGAAGAGAGCTCACGAACCGTGCCGGGCTCGCTAAGAGCGCCGCTAAGTGTGGTCGCGCCATGGCTGACAGTCGACGGCATTAGGCAAATTGAAATCTTGCCGGTAGAAGAGCCGGATGGCTAGTTTACGTTCGTCTCTCTGTCCAGACCCGGCTCGGCGTGAACCAGCGCCCGCGATGATTCTCTCGGACCGTGAAACCCAGAGCCATGAACAGCTCTCTCCGCGGGGAACGTCGACGGGGGGGCATACACAGTCAGGCCGAGTTCCCCGGAACCCGGAGGTCGTACCCGGGTCCCTCGTTTAACCGCCTCGGCCTCCTGTTTTACGATGTAACTGGCTCTTTGCCCGCGCTCGCCCGTAATCTTTTAGGACCCGGCCGCTGCCGCTCGAACTAATCTCGTTTCCCGGCATCTTCGCGTTTAATTATACGTGGCACACGGACTCATCGACTTGCACCTCGCCGAGATTCTCTAGATTGGGAAGCAGCTCCTTAGCCCTCGATTGCTTCACATCGACGGTGCAGATTTTACAGACCCTAGTTCAGCTGAACCTATTCATATCGATTGATCAGAGTTAGATCTTTCAGAGGAGATTAGTTATTGATCAGATTATTGATGTAGAAGCAGGATTATGACGATTTTATGTTTCTTATGTAGCCGTTTCTATTTTTACTTCTTCACAGTTCTGTATCTCGCCGATCAATTTTTATAACGAGTGCATAAAATCCGCAATCTAGCCAATCTGCCATTTTTCGATCGTACAAAGACCCGTGATGCTGAAACGAATAAACACGACTATTACCGTAAAACAGCGCGTTCTATCTAGCTACGAAAATAAGAATAATCTCCCCGGGCAGCTGGATATCGTTCCTTCCGCCGTATTTCCGAGGAAGGAGCCCCGAATCGCGAACTTCCCCAGTGAAAACAACGTCTGCGAAGCGACCGCCGTCGATCCGAAGTGTAACCCGTTATTCCAGTTTCTCGCAAAGAGTTTCCCCGCCACGAAGAGGTCACTGTTCCGGCAATTAGTTCGCCGGTTGTACATCCTGGATATCCTCCCCCCGTCCCTCCTACCAGGCGCAGCAGCCGATATCGGCCGCTTGTTCTCTCCCCTGAGTTATTCGCCTCGGCGACGACCTACTATTGGAAGTGCGCCGCAAGTTGTTAACCTTAGTTGGCGGTTTAATTACACAGGCAAATATTATCGAACTGACGGAGTTAATTAGATAATTAAAACTTGAAGGGTAAACTACTTTGCCCCGGTGCGATGGCGGCGTGGTGTACCGACGGAAACAGGGAAGCACGGGTTTTCGCGTTGGTCTGTCGGTGAGGGGAAAAGCACGATCTCTGTTCGCGTGTACGGGTACACCTCTGGAAGATGGTAGGCGAGATTGACGGCAAGCCGCAAATCGTGGGTCTGGCCCGCCTACCCTTCCTGCTCCCGGGAACTTTCCGCGGGATGAGACCGGGATCTACCTGTTCCCATTGTAATAGTGGGTATCCTTAACGAGAAATTCCTTCGCCTTGTCTTTTTACCGGCCCGGGAAATTTGTCCGTCTCTACCGCGAGCGCTTCCGCTGAATTATTGCGTCGCTGAAGGGTTCTTTATCATTCGCCCGGAGACGTTTTATTATCGGTGCGGCGCGGCGTCGCTATCCGGTCGCCTGGCCTACCTTCGGACAAATTAGGCACCGTGATCAATGTACTCGCTAGATGAACAATCGAGAACTCACGATGGTATGGTTGTATGGAAAATAATTGCATTTTAAGTGTCATTAAGATCTGGCAAAAAAGGATCGATATGGGTCCGTTATTCCTTTTTAAAGGGTGTCCACTTAATTTTGTCCGCGACTCTAGGTATCTTCCAAAGCAGTGCCAGCCGCGACACTACACTTTTTTTTTAAATTAAATGTTTACTGCGGTACGAGAATACAATCTTTGGTGTGTAGAGGTAACAATAAACATAGAAAACTTATCAAACTAGTATCGCAGTATTTATCTATTTGTACGTTCGCATACGTATCTTATGGATAGTTTGAATTTAGTGTTTAGGCTTATTAATAAGAAAGTATCAACCGCATAAGTATAATTAGAATGATATATGTCTTATTTCTAGTCAGTCATAGTTTTGAACATGGGGAAAAGAGGTATAAAAACCCCACGAGCAGTCTTATTTCGTTTTAGGAATGGCTATATAAATAGAATTTAGAATTACAACACTTAGAGCTAATTAATACTTAATACATAACAGTGATGGGGTGATGGGGTTAGAGGAAGAGGAGGGGGGGGCCGCGACACTGCACTTCGCCGAACGAACCAGGTCACTGAAGGTAAACAAATGCATGTGGTATTTACATAGTTACTTGAGTACGACAGAAGTGACTCGTCTCGTCAGATCGAGTATAGGAATCTCTTCGATTTTCGCAACGGCAAACCGTGCGAATAAATATGCGAGGTTCGACCGCGCGGCTCCACGGAAGCGTCAAGCAAAGACGGCTCCCGATTCATTAAAGTTTATATTGAGAAAAGCTCTCTGGGCCGGGCGGCAGCTACACCAAAGCCTCTCTGAACAAACAATTGCAACGAGCTCCGAACTAATCTGGTGTGCCGACGGGAGAGCCATTGCGCAGGAGGTAGGAACGGGAAGGAAAGAGAGAAGGGGAGCAAGCGAGTGAAAAAGAGAGAGAGAGAGGGAGAGGATGGTCGAAAAGTTAGAACACGACGAAATGGCGAATATCAACACAGCTTCTCGAACTCTGTCGACTAGCCGCGTCGTCGTCGCTGGAATCCTCGGTGGTAGTTCCGGGGAACGGGACCAAAGCGAAATCGTACCGTGCTACTGCGTTCCAATTTCTTTCTGTTTATTCGACACAGTTTCGGGTCCCGTGCACTCCAATCGGCCGGGTCTTTTTCGTCGAGTGCAAAAAACTGGCCCGTTTCAGCCGATCCACGAATTTCTGCGCCATCGATCGCTGCTAAAGGCCAGTCGATTATTTAACGATCGGTCAAAGATCGCCGGGCCATTTTAACGTCCATTGAAACGCGAGCTCTACAGTAGAGTTATACTGTAACCCCCCTGCACTACGATTTACTTTATGGTTACAGAGATTAGAACTTTGTAGTTCGTAATTTTCTTGAAGAACAAACAAATTTACACCTGTTGCATGCCTGTGTTCTGCAAAGGCCGTACATTAGCAACAAATAGAATTTTTTTCGGCTTCATATGTATTAGTAGACTGCGGATGTTTATGCAAATGCATATTTATATAGAAATCTGCTAAAGCAATGGGACTTAAACAGAAATATGTTTTGTGATTAGAGGATTCCAAAAATATGTTTTTTATTTTGCATTTTTTGCATAATGCATATGTTTTGCAGATTTCTCTTGAAAAACATATGCAATATATCGTTGCATATGTTTTTCAAAGAGAAATATGCAAAACATGTTATTTACCGTGTATATGCATATCTCATGCTCATATGAATCATTTATCTTGTTAAATTTATTTAATCTATTAATAAGCACTCGTATCATAATCGAATAGCGTCGATAATAGTGATACGCCGATATAATACTGAA
>CM052286.1:2987112-3005319 GCA_028455765.1 Lasioglossum oenotherae | reverse complement strand
TAATTCAACATATTAATACTTCCATGCACAAAAAAATAGTGATCAAGCAAATATTACGATATAGGTTTATCATTAAATGAATCGATAGGAATATACAGTAGTGGACAAAAGTTTAAGACTGCTCTAAAGAAGACGATAACTTTTTTAATATTGTACTATACAATTTGAACTTTTTTGGGAAGCTAGAGCAATTAGTTTACTAAAGGATGTGAAAAGAAATTTTGTCAAAAATTGCAATTGATCGGAATTGTTGAAAAAATACTAAAAGTTGATTTTTTAACTTTTTCATGTGGGTCTATATTGAAAATTTAAAAAATACGTTGTAGATCTGTATCAATTAAATACATTCTGAAAGTTTCGTCAAAATTCTCGACGTTGCAATGAGCAACAAACGTTTAAAGATGGTAAAAATTGCAAATTTTCACGATTTATTGCCGAGAATAAATCGAAATACTCCAGTATAACTGTGAAATGTCTGTTAATACTCAATATTGTACCTAACACTTAATATAATATATAATTAATATCGGAAAAATTTGCATATGTTTCGTGCATATTTGCATGTTTTTCGTGCATAAATGTCCGCAGTCTATTTATTAGTGAACGGTGATTTAACGTGTCGGGTGTGATTTTCTGTTGCAGGCACAAGAGGAAAGTGCAGAACCTGTTACCGTGCAAGAGTACAGCGGGCGCGGCGGCTGTTGCGGCCGCGGGTGGAAGAAGTCGGGTACTCGCGGAAGGTCAACCGCACGGTGGCACGGGTAGCGCGGGTGGTGCGGTGCTGTACGAGGACCTGCCGGAAGCGGTGACGCACTCGCAGCTGCACAATCATCTGCCGAGCCACCATCCCGGCCAGGCGCCGACGATCGAGGTACGAAATCCCGATCAGCGACACAGCCTACGGGAACGACAGCCGCAGCAGTTGCACCGTACGCGCGCCCCCGCGCCTCATCATCTCGACTATCTCGACTACCGGGACCCGAGGGCGATACTGCGCGTCCAGGACAAGCCCTCCAGGGCAGTCTTGGGCGGTTATCGAACGCCGCGAGCCCTACTCGCCAAGTCCCAGGGTGTCCCGCTCTCGATAGCGACCCACACGCCGTCCCGATGCAGCAACGTGACCAGCCCGCTCTTGCAGAACAGCGGTAACGTTCTACGGAACAGTCACTTGCTGTTGGCCAGCCAGAACGCGCTGATCACGAGTCAACAACCACTCCCGCCGACCCCTAACCCAGCCCTGATCAACAATAATAATCCCTGTATACCGAGCTGTCCGGACATGGACGTCACCCTGACCAACGAGAAATATCTGGGAGACAGCTGCGTTTCCGGTCGGCCGATAGACTCCCGGCTACCCATCACCCCGACACACCGACCACGAGTCCAACAAATCCTTTCGGATAAACCTCCTCAGAGTTCCTCATCCGCATCATCCTCTGTGTATCCCATCTCTTTCCAACACTCCGCTCAAAGAATCCTGTCGGAGCCGGTAACGATCGCGAATAGAAGGCCTTCGGTCGACTCCGAGGGCTACTCGTACATAGACTTCAAGGACACGGAACTAGAGTCCACGAGGTACGAGCTGGGCAACTGTCAGCCGGAGACTACTGCCTCGAGGATCTCGTCGCTGAGGTTGTTCCGCTCGTCCTCGGGGAGATCGAGCTCGGTCGACTCGGACGGTTACTCGTACATCGTGGACTCCGGGTACAGGCGGGCGCCGGGTACGGCTAGGAGGATCGTGGCCGAGGGTACCGAGGAGGAGGTGTGTCCGCTCTGCACGATGCAGCAGATACACAGTCTCCTCAGCAAGCCGGAGGACGTATATCTGAGCGTGCAGGGCACGTGACACATGTCGCTCGCCAGCGACGTCTTCTTATAGTGCAGAGTGGGGCTGTAAGTAGCAACTAACCGACTCCGACGCCAACTTGTCGCCTCGAACGGGACGAACCAATCAGACTCAGCCCTGGGCTGCACCAGATCCTGATACTTTATTTATCCATTCGAGACTAAATATCTTCGCAATTTTCCTTTGCGGCCTGAAAGTCGTTGCAAGTGGTTTCGTAATACCCCATACGAGGGATAGAGGTACATAAATTCTTATTTGTTATACTTTCGCTTGATCCTCGCAACGTGGGTGCCTCTGAAAATTTATTTACATATTTTTCAACCTATTTCTTTGCAGCCAACGTTGATGTTCTCAACGATTTAATGATTCCGGGGCAAAGTAGACCCAAGTCTGGCATCCGAGGGTTAATGGAAACACGTGTTCATCTTAATTTTTGTACATTTCCGCTCAAATCACTTCTGTGTTCAAACTCTGTCAATTACATACTAGGGAGACCACTTCATCGACTTCAATGATCTTAGCATACTCGATACCTTGGATGTTCTTTAGTTTACAAGATCTACACGAAAGTACCAACTATACGTCAGTCAACAAAGTTCTCTGATTTTTTGCCAGGTCTTTCAAAGATCGAGTTAAAAAAAAAAAACAAAGTTTGTTGGATTCTATCTACAATTCAAGGCTAAGGCTACGGTTGGGGTTCGAAGCGCTAGGTTGGCGTTCGAGCAGAGAGTTCTTACAGCTCTACGACAGAGACAGCCTTGTCTCGGATGTCTGCCGCCTCTGGCTGGTTCCGAGATGTTTCGAGGGACCTCGTATCCAGCCAGGGCGCAGGGGACGGTTCACATATCCCGTGATATCGTCGGCCACGATCGTTCCACGGTCGTTCGAGCAACGGCCCTCGGCACGTGGCCTTCGCGTTTTCCGTGTAAACTCGTCGTCGTAGATATGTTCCGTCGTAGGTATGTAGTCTAGTGTCTTTCCCGGTTAGTCAACGAGCAGACGGAGACGCGGCTGTGTTCCTTCCGTTGCTAGGAATTATCCCCGGATCGTTAGATTTTTGTTGGATCGTCTCCGCGACGTATTGGGTTCAGAAAATTGAGAGATCACGGTCGGAGAAATGTCTACATGATTTTTTATCTAAGACAGAGCTTAAAAATTGGCCTTGCTTTCAGCAACAATGGGGTTGGGCAAAGAAAGTTTAGTTTCGTGATAAAATTGCATTTAAAATTGCATAAAATTGCATTGATAGGACCCGTTCGTCGACCCTATACAACGTCACTGTTCAAATTACGTTGCATTCCACGGAATAAGATTCCGATGATCGATTCCTTGGTTGACCGTTCGATTTTCGTTTCGGTTCCTGTTGCTCGCGATCGGTGACGAGCCGAAGACACTAGCGCGGACTAGTCAGTATTTATTTTGTTACGCGGCCGTGCTTGCACAATCTCGCGTTCACGAGCGAGCCACTGCACTGGGGCGGAAGAGACAGTAAGGGTTGAAGAACTTGGGAGCTAGGGGGTAGCTGAGAGAACGAGCGGGGCCTTATTACCTTTGGTTGTGCGAGCACGGCGAGAGTTTGATGCACTCCATGGTTGTAAATAGATTAGACTCGCAAAAAATTGTAAATACTATACGTAGAGTGAGACGTGGACGCAAGAGAGCGAGAGAAAGTGAGCGAGAGAGAGAGAGAGAGAGATCGAGAAAGAAAGAAAGAGCGCGAGAGAAAGACAAAGAGCGAAAGAATCGTATATCTATATTAATATAAAAGAAAAGTATTAAAAGAAGTCAGAGAGTAGCTGTGCACCCGAGTGACAAGAAAAATACGGTAACACTGCCGGACCTGAGTTTCTGATTTGTGTAGACGCTCAAGAGATCAATTACGAATCAATTACGATGATCGCGCAGATTGATTAGTATCATTATTATTTATTGCCGTTACTGTGTCTCCTTGCCGTGACCGGTGTGGCGACCTGTGTCTTGTAAATATATTCCGGGTCGAAAGGTACGCGAAGAGACGACGAGCGAAAGTACGAGAGAGAGAGAGAGAGCGAGAGAAAGAGAGGGAGAGAGAGAGAGTGAAAGAAAGAAAGTCCTGTGTATATTGAAGGGAGGATGGTGAAGAAGTTTGAGAAAATAAAATTACTTTACTGAAAAATTTGACGAGGAGTGGTTATTGACCCGGTCCACAATCCCATCCTTCGCATCCTTCGCAACGGAATCGCTGAATCCCGGTCGATAGAGCGCGACGGAAACCCGAGGGAAGCGACGGGAAGGGAAAACAATGAACGCGTCGAAGATCGATAGTAGAGTCTCGAACGCTTGAGAGGGTTGCGATTCTCGATGAAGTCGAGGACGGCAAAGAAATCGGACACGCGCGCTGACCAATCGTTTTCCCGACACAACACACGTGGACACGGAATAACCACTTCTGTGTTCAAACTTTAGTAATTGTCTGGCAATGACCTTGGAGCTTTTCTGGGAATCTTCAATTTCAAAGACGTACATGAAGTTAAAATGATCAGGTTCGCAGGTCACCTAAATATCTCGCTTGCTGTAGCTGAAAGAAATATAAACGACCACGGAAACTTGTATGACCTTGTATGACCTTCACAATAGAGGCCGCTGTAGGAACCAATGTACGATGCATATTTTTCTCATCGTCCTTAACGACATGGTCAGGTGACCTGATTGATGAACATTTGATCCACATTGTATATGGAGTTTATCAACATTGCTTATCAGTAATGTATTGTTCGAAAGTTTGAGTAGAGTTTATTTTCAAAGATATGCACGCAACTGTCTTTACCAACATGGAGTCTATCGGTTGAAGGTTTGCATTGGGTTTGGATGAATTTATGTTCCAAGAAATACACCAAAATGTTGATACTAGTGTACACTACGTTGTTTGATGATTAGAATGGTTTAGTTCGAGAATTTACATTAAACTTGATTGTGTTTATATCAGTGTAGAATTCATGTTTCAAGATAACTGGAACGGGTGAAGTGGACTTCAATTCGCATAATTACCAATATCGTCTTTAAAGTGATCAGAAAGCACGCCCAAAGCTTAATTCTTAGATTGTTGCCTATCCCGGGAAGGGTGGTTTTCGCACGGTGAGAAAGTGAGAGAGAATGAGAGAGCAGACAGTGCGTGAAAGAAAGAACGAAAGATTGACGAGTTCGCGTAGCACCGCGTCACCTTTGCTCCCTGTGCGATCGCACGTACCAAAGGGTCTCTAATTTCGCAAATGGTACCGGAGCGTCTGTCTCTTCCTCGAACCTAATGTAATTGCTTTAACACGTTTCTATTTCTCCCTGCGGCGGGGAGTTTAGCCGCCGAACAGGGACCACAGGCTGTCTTGGTCGTTCGCTTCCTCAAGCTATTCTTCTTGCTCCAATTGTCCACGGGGATCCCTTCTAAATCTCTTCCAAAGTTTATTGATTACTTTGCTCGCTTTCAGTCTCTCTGGCCTACAAAATTATCTTTCTGGACCTAACTAGCAATAGTGACAGGTGTACTGAAGGCATACACTATGGTGAAAGTCAATATAAATTCTCTAGATTCTCTTCCAAATTCAGAATTATGTAACTTCGTCGACTCTCGGGATTCAGGATTCTAAAAATACATTATAGAACCGTTCCGGTCGAAGAAGCCTGGGTTAAAATTTGTTCTCGGTCATTTCTAGGTTAGAACACGCTTAAGCTGCGGTTTCGTTCGCTCATCGATCGCGCGGCGTGAATGGCGTGAATTCGAGCGCGCTTCCACCAGCGGATAACCAAATAAATTGGCAATCTATGCCACCGGAAGTCTGGCAATTTAATATCCACCTGTTGTTGCCGCGATTACGTGGCTCGTTCGGCGTCGCGACACGTCGTTGAGCAACGAGGCCACCCCGGCAGTAAACTGCCAATCACGATGCAACGAAAACGAAAGTTCCGGGAATCTTTCACACTGATGGCTCTCTCTCTCTCTTCCTCTCTCTCTCTTTCTATCTGGATCTTGTCCATCGTTTGTTTCCTCGGCGGACGGGTTAAACGATTTCCTTTCATTCCCCGGGCGCGAGGCTGCAAGGTAAGCCAATAAACATCCAATCTTGAGGCGGACAGCCATCGATTCGCTGTCCCACCTGTTGTTGGCTCGATTACGGCCCTTTAATCCATATCCCGGCACGTCGTTAGGCCAACGGGACCGCGTTGCGCCGGTAGCTTCGCCGAGCTATAACCGGAGGATGGCCAACGGGGCAAGGAGAGATCGGACTTAGGAACCTAATGCAATTGCCGGCGTAACTAACAATTAGCTGGTTACGGTAACGTGCTCTGGCCACGGCATCGCACCGGCTAGCGTGCACCGGCCCGACATCAGCCGGAGGGTGCTCGGTCTTCGTTCCACAGCGTACAGCCTGCCGCGATTGATCCACCAGATACCCGGATCTTGATCATCAACCCCCCTAAATCTTCGCCTCGCCGCTACGTCGCTCTATAATTTTCCTCCTCATTTCCAAATCCGTCCGGCGATCTAAAACCCGCCGGATAAGCGATTCCGCGAGGGATTAACCGTGCCTTCTCTTCTGCATGGCAGCTCTAATTATATCTTTTCACTTTTTGAGACACTTTTCTCGGGTCTCTTATTCGACTTGCACGCGTTGATTTATTCATCATTAAACTGCGGATTTTAGGCATTTGCCAGAAAATTGACGGAGCAAAATATCAAACTGTGAGCACATTTAGCTTGATAAAATTATTACACTGAGAAAAAGATCCTGTCGAAACAAAATAAGTTCATATGATATTGACACTATTCAATAGTACAGCTTATCGAATCAACATATATTTTTTAAAATATTTAATACTATTGAATTTCAATAGCAAAACTCATTTCCGCCGATCATATAAGCCAATAGCTTGACCATCAATGTTTTCAAAAAAATAAGATATGGCCTCGAACCAATTCCAGTATAAATCAATAAATTTCTCAAATTTTTTTAACAACATATCTGATTGAAGGAAAAAAAGAAATATTACGAATAATAATATACGGTATTGAATCAAATAATATTTTCAATCATTTCATGATAGACAATTCAAATACATCACAATTTGCTTCTAAATTTCATACTATTGAAAAGAATACATTGATATTCATCGAAGTAAAAAATTGCAATAACACGCGTGTTATTGAAGTAACTACTTTTTTTCTCAGTGTAGGAGAAAAAAACACTTTTATTCGATTCCGACTTCTTATACCGGACAAAGAAATTTTGATTTTGCAGAATAGTCGCCGAGTCTCTGCAGTCTCTATTTAGATGGTAGGGAATTTTAGAATGGCACATGGTTAAAAAGGAATAAAGTATTTTATGAATTTGTATGTACACTGAGAAAAAAAGTAGTTACTTCAATAACACGCGTGTTATTGTAATTTTTTACTTCGATGAATATCAATGAATGTATTTGAATTGTCTATCATGAAATGATTGAAAATATTATTTGATTCAATACCGTATATTATTATTCGTAATATTTCTTTTTTTCCTTCAATCAGATATGTTGTTAAAAAAGTTTGAGAAATGTATTGATTTATACTGGAATTGGTTAGAGGCCATATCTTATTTTTTTGAAAACATTGATGGTAAAGCTATTGGCTTATATGATTGGCGGAAGTGAGTTTTGCTATTGAAATTCAATAGTATTAAATATTAAAATAAATTCATACGATATTGGCACTATTCAATAGTACATCTTATCAAATCAACTTATATTTTTTTTGTTTCGACAGGATTTTTTTCTCAGTGTATAAAAAACGTTTAAAGAGAGGCAGATGCCGTTAAGATACCAATGTTGTCGGAGATTTATCAAAGCAATTGTAAAATGAAAAATCTAAAGCAAGATTTAACTGGTGAAATAATTAAAGCGTACGAGGTCACGTAGATCGCAGACGAGAAATCTGTTCGTCGGTGAATTAGCAGACTCGCTGGAGCGATAGCGGTCGCATTCTTCGAGTGTCCGGTAATTGGAAGAGACGCAGTAAATTAGTCGATTAGAGCGACGCGTTATCGCGATACAATGTGACGGTCCGGCTAGGTGGATCAGACACGGCGGCGAACGTGAGGCAGGTTAGGCGCGTTAGGGACAACCCATTAACCTCCATGCTCCACGCTATTACGCCACGGACATATTGCTTCCTGCTGTTGGATACGATGGCTCAAGGCGCTATCTCAATCTCATGTTCTCGTTCGCTTTCTCCACCGTTAGTCCGGTCTCCGTTTCTTCCCTGGTACTCGAGCAGATTTGTCGATCTCCCGGATGGTTTCTCGCTCCTTATCCATCAATTTATTTCGACCGCCTCACGGCCCCGCAACCTGGTTGCCATAAACGCCGAGATTCTTCCCGACAAAACCAATCGCGCAATCTTCACCCTTTACTAGCCGCAGTTTCATACTTTCAACAATGATTATTAGACATTCGATCTTTCTGCAGCATTTAGCATTTATGGCACTTTTCGAGCTATTCGAAATTGGCGAAAAAATTTTAAAATACTTTGCATATCAATGCATACCTATTAGGACCTTGAATAAGTTCTCGCTGTTTCTTCAAAGATGGCAGTAGCAGTACCCCGTTCGTGGAATTTCGAATGGTAACACACATGCAAGGCAGTAGTGTATCTAACCTTAAATTTCAGTGTATGGTAGTTCACTTTAGTGTAAACAAAGTAATTTTTTTCTTCGTTCTGAAAATGTCTACTTTAGTGCCGAATAAAGTGTATTTGCGGGGAATTTTATTGCACTACTTTATTCAAAAGAAATCTGCAGCTGAAGCACACAGAATTCTTGTTGAGACTTATGGTGACAATGCTTTGTCGGATACGACATGCAGAGACTGGTTTCGACGCTTGAAAAATAATGATTTTGAACTTGAGGATAAAGAACGTTCTGGCGCACCGAAAAAATTTGAAGACGAAAAGTTGGAGGAATTACTCGATCAAGACCGATGTCAGACGCTAGCAGAACTTGGAAAAACATTACAAGTAGATGAGTCAACTGTTTCAAAACGTTTAAAAGGTTTAAAATGGCACATGGGCTAGCTGACCAGCGCTTTCATTCTTACGAAGAAGCTAAAAAATGGATCCATCCTTGGATAGCCTCAAAAGACATGTCGTTTTTCCGACGCGGAATTCATATACTGCCAGAAAGATGGGAGAAAGTGGTCGCTAATGATGGGCAATACTTTGAATAAAATGTTTTTGTTCCTTATAATTTAAGTAAAGCTTTTATTTTGTAAAAGAAACGGCGAGAACTTAGTCAAGGTCCTAATATGATCACACAGGAACATCAAAATCTACATTAACTTTGCCATTTGCCAACAAATATATTAAAGAAGATAAAAAAAACTAAAAGTAGCTGGGTACCCAGTTATTGACAAAAGGGTTAAATTGGTTTATTATTTCGTAAAGAGGGTGTGTTGCATTTCAAAAAAGCATTTGAATAGCGATGGTAAGCGATCAAATGGTGCTGGCGAACGTGCTTCGCGTTCTTCACGCAAATCAACGTCCAAAATCGCAAATGCTCCGTCTAATCAAGTCAGTAAAATTGAAACAGTTCGACGAAGGGATCGATAATCCGTAATCGCGAACCTCGATGTCGGGCCACCTTCAGGGCCCATTCCGGAGGAACGCGGACTTGCTGAAGTTTCAGCCGCCGCCTCGAAACTCACGGCGCGAACCTATTATTCACGCTCGTTCGCGACGCGACTCTTATTAGAAAGAACCCTCGAGCTACGTTGCTCGCTAAGGGCGACAATTACCTTCGTCCGGGCCCCGCGTCGCTCTAAACGAGACGCCAGTAATCGAGTGATCCTCTTTCGGCAGTGATAATATCACCCCCGTCCTGGTATCTCTCTGTTCACCGAGCAGACCCCCAGGCGTTTGCTCTGACGTCTATCATCGAGCAGCATCTCGATTTTGGTAGTTAAACGGAATCGAGATCTTGTCGGATAAGAATTCTTTACACCTGGCCCAGCTTGTTTCACGCTGCCTTGAGATCTACGGACTGCGAAAATCTTTACAGAACTATCCCTCTCCCCTCGAAGGTTAAGTACTTGCAACTTGTCAGACACATCGTCCCTGAAGGATTGTACGGGATTGGACTCGATTAATGGTTCAATCGTAACCCCGCTGCGCTCGACGAAAAATTAATCTCGTGAGGGCTGGTTGAATAGTGGTTGATGATGATGTTGATAGTGAAGTACAACACTTTAAATTATAGTTCGCTTACAAGGAGAACCCCCGCTCTGTCCCTCACGGATTTTGTTCAGACTTTACAGAGTTATAGATCTCGTTCCCCTGATTACGAAAATACCCCATTATAGGGGCAGACACTCAATAGTTTTCGAGATATTTGCAAATAAAGTTTCATAACCGTAAAATATATACTATAGTCGTAGCATTTTGTGTTTTGTATTATTCATATTTATTCCATTTTGTATTTTGTATGTGTATTTATATTTATATTTGTTGTTTTTATGTATTATTTTAATATTATTATTGTTTTATAATTATTATCTTTTGTATATGTAGTAATAGATCTAGTGTTTCTTCTATAAAATAATAAGTATTATTTTCAATTAGTCCTTTAGCGAATAAAAATATTTTATTTAAAATTTATTTAACATTATAAATGCATTTTCCATGAAAAAAACAATAAAAAATAATTTACCACGAAGGGATTCGAACCCGACCTGCGGCGTAACAGTTCAGCTCGCTGCTGTTACGCCACACCATTGCTTGGTAAAAATCTGAACCAAACTGATATTTTACGGTTATGAAACTTTAATTGCAAATATCTCGAAAACTATTTAGTGACTGCCCCTATAATGGGGTATTTTCGTAATCAGGGGAACGAGATCTATAACTCTGTAAAGTCTGAACAAAATCCGTGAGGAACACAGCGGGGGTTCTCCTTGTTAATAAGTAGAACTCTCCTTTTAATAATCAACTACTGTGTACAAGTTTGGTGTGACAACGAGATGTTGTTCGTTCGGTGGTTGAGAAGAATCTGATCTTTTTTAAAACGCTTTGCTGTTGACTAGATGTCTTTTTGGGGGTACAATAGATGAGTGGTGGGAGACAGTGTTTAATGAAAGGGAAAACTATAGAAGAGAGGGAAGACTGGAAATTGCAATAAAGAAAGAAAATGCATGGACAAGGATGACCTGAGGATTGGTGAGTTGGAGAAAAACCACATGTGAAGGATGTGAAGGACTACGGCATTCGCTCGGAGTTATTTATGATGGAGAAAGTCCTTAAATTGTGCAACTTGGGTTTGAGCACGGTTTAGAAGTTAAAGTGAGACGGAATTAAGAATTAAACGTGACAATGACTGTTTGGTCGGGTGTGCTAGCAATCCGGACAAGGATTTACCCTTCAAAATAAAAGTTCCACCACGATTCCAACAATTTTCTAAGCTATCAATTAACTCAAAAATACTTGTTAGAGTACCACTGATCAAATAATCCCACGTGCCATAGCTGCATAGAACTCCAAGATCAGTGTAGCCATCATCCTAAGCCCCAATTCCAATTGGCACCGCGCGGCTGCCCGATAATTCGGTTACACACATGTCAGAAAACTGGCAACAATTTAGGGTTCAGCCTAGGAGCAACGAAAACGCGAGAAGGGCCAGAGACGTGTGATTAGACGAGATGCAAGAAGACAAGCGTAAAGGCCGAAAGGAGAACCCTCGGTTCGACGTCCAAGGCAAAAGTAATCGAGTGATCCTGCTTTGTGGCTGATAGAGACGCCCGCGGGAGTCTCCCGATACCGGGGGGAAAACTCGCCTGGTTTCGTTTGCCTTGGCTCCCTTTTGATTCACCGGATTACTCGGGGTAACTCGATTCCGCCGATTCGAGGTCACGGGACCGGCGAATCGTTCTGGAGACCACTCGGACGCGTACTTTCTCGGCAATTAACCGACGTAACAACTGTTAAACGCTTTACTTCTACTTGTTAAAAGAACAACGGAAAGTGATTAGGAGGAATGAACTTGGCCTTGGGTGTAACACTTGCCAATACCTGGAGAGTTTATCTACTGTTATAGGACCCTCGAGGTGTCCTTTAAAGGGTGCATTTGTTTTTCATTTGAATTTGGTTTGTTAACAATTAATGTCTAATAATAGCAAATTGATAATAGTTTACTTAATCATTGGTACTATACACTTCTTTCAATGACATCGACAATATTAATAAGGTACTAACTATTGGTGATATCAATAAATATTTTAACAGCAATAAAAGTAATAATTTTTGACATTCTAAAAATGTGCATTAAAGGATCGTAAATCGAGTGAAAACGTAAAACTGTTTCCAAAAATGCAGAATTTAATTTAAGGGGGTAGTATAGGCTCGATTTGTAACCAGAAAGGGACTAGAATCTTACTAGAAAAATGGGTCGAAACATGGGTTTCGTAGTTTTCACTTAGTGTCCTTATTTGAGCAAATTTTGGGCGGAGTCAGGGCTCATTCTAAAGAGGAAGGTTCAACGCAGTGCGCCCCAATCATCTCATAAGTCAAAAAAGTCTTTTAGAGACAGAAAACTGCATTAAAATCTGCGAGTTTTTTTCCTAGATTTTTTCTTTACTTTGGGCCCTCATATTATTAGTTATAACATAATCTCGTTAAAATCATGAGATGGGCGCACTGCATTTAAGCTTCCTCTTTAGAATGAGCCCTCACCCAGCCCTTTGCTCAAATAAGGACACTAAGTGAAAACTACGAAACCCATGTTTCGAGCCATTTTTCTTGTAAGATTCTAGGTATTTTCTAGTTACAAATCGAGCCTATACTAGCCCCTTAAGGTACCAAAGTAAGATAGTCGGTCGCCCCGCGAGTTCCTAATCAGTCCCAGAAGCATCCTGTGTCGCGTCGAGAGCGCTAGAAAATCAACCCCATCAAATTTTATTAGGAAGTACTTGGGAAAGTGCTCGAGCCTCTCGTCGCTATTGTTCCCTTCCGTTGCCGATGTTGCAAAGCTGCAGCTCGCCTCCCTTTCTCATGAAAATATCGGAATAGGAAGCTCGAATCATTACGGACAAGGAGACCTTGGTAGTCGGGGAGGAATAGCGGCGTAGTCCCACCATTTCCGGTCGTTCGTCTGCGGAAGAGAGAAAGAGAGAGAGGACTTCAGCACAGCAAGGAGAGCCACGATTCGCCATTTGTTTCCGCTAACGCGATATGACTACCATTAGAGTGGCTCGGCGAAGGAATATAGTAAAGAGGAAAACCGGAAACCAGCGAGCCGAGACGCTCAGAACTGGGTTAGAGAACCCCCCGGTTAAATCGTGCTGTATCGCATCGATCATGCTAGCAATCTTGTCGCCGGCTGCGCCCCGTTTCTGCAGGCGTCCGTTGAATTTTTCAGCGGGTTTCCGCGCGCGCGGATGTTCCGGGAATTAATTACGAGAAACGGCGGAGAGTTTTCAGGATTCGAACCCGTGATTTTCCCGCGAGTAGTTCAGCAGCCTTCCGTACGCTTTAGCTACCTCCCCCCCCCCCCCCCCCCCCTCGCCTTTGGGAGCGGGTCCCGGTCGCGAGCAAATAAAATTAGCCTCGGGTAAATCGCGCGTCAGGATCGTTCCTTATTATTCCCGGCAGCCGAGGATTCTCCGTCGATTTAAGGATTAACTTTCGACTCCCCCGTTTCCACGTGGTTCGCTACGAGTCAGCGTTTCTACGACTCGGCCCCAGGCCAAAGGGAGATCGTTCTCGAGGGTCTTTAAGGGCGGAGGAGAACGAGTTAATCGCCCGGCCGGAAACGCGACGAAAACGCGCCACGGGATTCGCAACTCGCCTTGGATCGCTCGTTAATTCGTATTTATTGCTGCGAGCGATCTCCAAGTTCATCGAGATGTATTTCGTCCTGCTTCTTCCATTGGCACCTCGTCTTGGGGGTTGCTTCGAACCGAGGGGGTTGGAGAGAGAATTGGTAATTCTGTTTTCATCGTCTGTAGTTCAGTGGTGCACATGCTGTGACATTAATATGGAAAAGTTAGAGTTAGATAGTGGGTTATTCATCCAGCTTAATGCTCATGGTTACGGATTTTATCAGAATTTATTTACCAATTTTTGTGTGTACTTCGAAGCATGTTATAAAACCGCCCAAAAATTCTTTTCCATCACTGCCTATTCGTGTAAAATAAGCTTGCACTTCATTGTGATATATGTACATAATCTGAAAAAGTGAATGGAGTAATCTGTTAAACGAATTAATCCAATTCCGTGGGAATTTTCCGGGAGTTAGGAACTTATATCAAGAGTTGAGAGGTCTAAAAAGCTTAAAGAGGGATGAAAATTACGTTAAATTCGTATTAAAGTCGAACGACTGAGAGCGCAGCAGTACATATTAGAACAGTCTCGGGATAGGTATCTACGAGACAGGTAACGACGAGAATAATTGTGTAAAATATTGCATCTGAGCAACGCGATGTCTGCGCATCCTCGGAAATAGGTATTTACGATAAGGGCGGCGGTAAAAGGTGAAAATAACGTAATCCTCGGAATGAAGGGTTAAGCGAAAGTTTACAGGAGAGCTTCTCGTTGTTAAGCCGCGAGTTTACAGCGACGAGGGGCTTTCCTTTATTCCTTATTGCGTCTGGGCTCGCGGCTCCTTACGCGGTAACCACGTGGTCCTTGACGCGAAGTAACGCTCGGATTTTCGAGATAGCCGTGAAACGATCTAGCGCGATGGAAAGATCGAGGCCGACTAACGATCTCTCATTGTCACAACAGATGCTGGACGTCAAGGATACCGGCAGAGGCGTGTTCGTGTGCAGCAGTCCCGGGCCCGATCCCTACACGTCCCAGGACCTCTACAATCCCGTCTACGAGGAGCTCAGCAACGGTGAGTAATCTCATTCGCAACGTCTACGGCCACACGTGAACGGTCCTTTCCGCGCTATCAACTCTCTTAACCATGACACGCCACTCGAGGCTCTCGAGGATCGCTTCGATCCCGCTGAAATCACACGGTCTCCTTCTAGATGAAATCGACTCTGAGGACTCGGCGGACGGTCCCGCTATCCCCAGCCTCGATCCTGCCAAAGGAGAGCGTAGGTAGGGTCCGTTGAGCTTACAAGCCTTCCAAGCCTGTCAGTCGCTTGAATTAACACTTTACCGATTGTCTTATTTGATAGTCTTTCCAGAATTAACCGGTTTCTTGATCGATTCTTTCCGACTTATTCTACCTAGACAGTGGATCTTTACGCAAAATTAAAATTATCCAAGTAAGAAAGAAAAGCTGACTGCCCATCCAATGTTTCTATAGTTTTGTGTTTGATATTTTTATCATAAATTCATAAGAGTCCTCTTCAGACTCTGCCGCAGTCCTGTCTGTTTCAAACATTCCTCTAACGCTTTCATCATCCTCTCCACATCCACTTGCTCATCCGCCATCGCATAACTGCACACCGCGAAGTGATACACCTTTTCTCACACCAGTTTTATTATCCTTCATCTTTTATCTTCAACCTTTTCTCCAAGTCTGCTGAGAAGATGTGAAACACCATTGAACATCCTAGTTTCACGCTCATTTTTGTCCACTCGTTTTCCCCCTGCGCTTTCACGCGACACGTCTCCCCATACGCTCCCATCATTTTCTCCTGCAACCATTTACTCTGTTGCCTCCTTTCAAAGCTGCCTTTACAGCCACCAAGCAGACCACTCTCTCTAGAAATTGCTACTTGAAGGAAAGCTGGCGAGCTCCTTTCAGAAAAACGGTAAAGTGTTAACACGCGATTAACAAGTGATTAATCGGACTAGGACTTCGCAGTTAACCACGGCTAACACCGCTAGTCTTGAGCCCTCTACCGCTCTAAACTGTCACGCCCCTGTCCAGGTGGTTTTTGATCGTGTTTCTAACGTGCTTCCCAAGACTTGTGCATGGACCACCGAGTTCCCGAGTTAGCTGTGCACGAAGTTTGCTCTCGCATCGCAACCATTGGTTTCTGGGTAGGCGTGGTTTTGTTGCTCCCAATTTTGACGAAAGTTTGCTCCCGCTTCGCAAAGATTCCGAAGATCCGGTTTCGCCGCGATTTTTCAGAGGAAAGAGACACACAAGACCGGCATCGCTGACCCCATGCTTCTTTTTCCCGCTCCGAGCGGTTATCTCCCTATTAATTCGACGAACTGTCGGCAATGAAGTTCGCCGCCGGGCCCGCGTCTAATCTCTGTCAGAACGGAATCGGAAGCTGTTCATCTTATTCCCGGTGTATCTCGCTCCTTTCCCGTGGCAAGTATCTTGATAGCCTCTCTCCCCTCCAGCGCGCAGCGTGCCGCTCTCATCCCATCGTTGCCTTTGCTGGAAGTAGATAAGCGTGACACGACCTCTGACTTATACTTCCCCATTAGCCGGGCGGCCTAATTAGCATGGTGATGAGACTTTCGACGTTTGACAGGGAGGACGCCGGTAATCGAATACACTCGCCGGCGACCATTGTGCAACCACACAGATCCACAACGGATCTCGTTCGTCTGGCTCCGGGACCATAATTTGTCTTGATTAACGTCGTCCCGCGGCCTGGTCGTAGCTCTGCGTGAATCTTTCGCAGGAGGTGTCGCACAATTCGACTAGCGTACTTTCTTTACCGGAAACTGCCCCAAGAGAGTTCCACTCGACATCGATGCTCTCGCGAGTGAGGTGCTGGATGATGCTCGTATGCCACGACTCGTGGAATCGCCACTTTAAGCGCTGTTAGTGTAATTGGGGCACTATGGCACTCGGCGAGACCGTAGGTTGAGTGTAGTGGTTCGAGATAAGGGTACTGATAAATTACGCCTACATGAGGTAGATACTGCAGGCAAATTGTTATGAATAGACTGCGGATGTTTATGCAAATGCATATTTATGTAGAAATCTGATAAAGCAATGGGACTTAAACAGAAATATGTTTTGTGATTAGAGGATTCCAACAATATGTTTTTTATTTTGCATTTTTTGCATAATGCATATGTTTTGCATATTTCTCTTGAAAAACATATGCAATGTATTGTTGCATATGTTTTTCAAAGAGAAATATGCAAAACATGTTATTTACCGTGTATATGCATATCTCATGCTCACATGAATCATTTATCTTGTTAAATTTATTTAATCTATTGATAAGCACTCGTATCATAATCGAATAGCGTCGATAATAGTGATACGCCGATATAATACTGAAGAAGCCTCAACAAGTTATGATGTTACGACCTTATATTGCTTGCTGTGACTCACAAAGAAAACCCCCGCTCTGTCCCTCACGGATTTTGTTCGGACTTTACAGAGTTATAGATCTCGTTCCCCTGATTACGAAAATACCCCATTATAGGGGCAGACACTCAATAGTTTTTGACATATTTGCAATTAAAGTTTCGTAACCGTAAAATATCAGTTTGGTTCAGATTTTTATCAAGCAATGGTGTGGCGTCACAGCAGCGAGCTGAACTGTTACGCCGCAGGTCGGGTTCGAATCCCTTCGTGGTAAATTATTTTTTATTGTTTTTTTTCATGGAAAATGCATTTTCAATGTTAAATGAATTTTAAATAAAATATTTTTATTCGCTATAGGACTAATTGAAAATGATACTTATACTTATATACTTTATAGATACAGATACTTATTACTTTATAGAAGAAATACTAGATCTATTACTACATAAAAGATAATAATTATAAAACAATAATAATATTAAAATAATCTGAACCAAATTGATATTTTACGGTTATGAAACTTTAATTGCAAATATCTCGAAAACTATTGAGTGTCTGCCCCTATAATGGGCTATTTTCATAATCGGGGGAACGAGATCTATAACTCTGTAAAGTCTGAACAAAATCCGTGAGGGACAGAGCGGGGGTTCTCCTTGTCAGCTGTAAGAACACATGTAGTTGTTAGTATTTCGAATTCGAACAGTTCAGCTTGATACTCGAAGTGGTAAGGCGAATTTTGTGAGAGTGCGGGCGATCATTATTGAAATGCCGAAAGTTCAGAAACGTAGGGTTTCACTGATGAAAAGCTGGATCGAGGACGATCCCAATTTCATTATTGGCGAAAATAATGAAAGTAGTATTTACTGTGAAATGTGCAATAAAAGTGTAAAGTGCGATTGAAAATCGCAATTAATTCAACATATTAATACTTCCATGCACAAAAAAAATAGTGATCAAGCAAATGTTACGATATAGGTTTATCATTAAATGAATCAATAGGAATATACAGTAGTGGACAAAAGTTTAAGACCGCTCTAAAGAAGACGATAACTGTTTTAATATTGTACTATACGATTTGAACTTTTTTGGAAAGCTAGAGCAATTAGTTTACTAAAGGATGTGAAAAGA
>CM052286.1:2970323-2987012 GCA_028455765.1 Lasioglossum oenotherae | reverse complement strand
TATCATTAAATGAATCAATAGGAATATACAGTAGTGGACAAAAGTTTAAGACCGCTCTAAAGAAGACGATAACTGTTTTAATATTGTACTATACGATTTGAACTTTTTTGGAAAGCTAGAGCAATTAGTTTACTAAAGGATGTGAAAAGAAATTTTGTCAAAAATTGCAATTGATCGGAATTGTTGAAAAAATACTAAAAGTTGATTTTTTAACTTTTTTGTGTGGGCCTATATTGAAAATTTTAAAAATACGTTGTAGATCTGTATCAATTAAATACATTCTGAAAATTTCGTCAAAATTCTCGACGTTGCAATGAGCAACAAACGTTTAAAGATGGTAAAAATTGCAAATTTTCACGATTTATTGCCGAGAATAAATCGAAATATTCCAGTATAACTGTGAAATGTCTGTTAATACTCAATATTGCACCTAACACTTAATGTAATATATAATTAATATCGGAAAAATTTGCATATGTTTCGTGCATATTTGCATATTTTTCGTGCATATTTGCATGTTTTTCGTGCATAAACATCCGCAGTCTAGTTATGAACATCTCGGTTAAAGCTTGTTGAACTTGAGAGTGTTCGCTTTTGAACATTCTCCTCATATTATTGATGCACTGTAAAAGAATAAATTCATTAAAGACAAATGTAGATCAACGGGAGTAGTGAAAGTAGTAAATATTATGATAGGAGGTTGGGAAAACAAGACTAATTAACGAAAGAAGGGAAAACGAAGTCGAGAGACGCCAGGTGGCTCCTCGAGAGTCACAAATGTATTTCGCGGTTGTTTAAAATGATTTCGCCGTGGTAACGAATTCCTATTCGTTTCCAAGGATTCAACGTCCTCGAGGGAGTCCTGACGCGCTCGCGCTCTCGATAAACAAGAAAAGGTACACAATGGTGGAGATTAAAAGTGCAACCACAGTAAACAGACAAGCGTTCGTTCCACTTTTCTTTTCCTTTTGCAAACAGCCAAGGTCCCGCGGACTGAAGCGAGGATAGAACGCCTCCGGAGATTCGAGGGATTGTCAAAGAGCGAGCTTAACGTCGATTAGAGCCAGTCGATAAACTTCCGTTCCCGGTCGAGGCTGTTTCACTGTTAAACGCCTCTCCTCTTCCTTCGTTTTATCGCCGTTCGACCTTCGTTCTCGCTTTTACGACGCTCAGCCCGATGGACGAACAATACATCTTTATTTTTCGCATCCGATCAGCGCGCGTTCCACTCCCGTTCTGTCCTCGATCGGTTGTCGAAACGCCGGGATAATCGATACAGGCCGGAAGAAAGGATGTCCTGGGCTGATTTCAAACATTCCCGCTTCCCGTTTCAACAGAATGTTTTTTTAATGATCGAAATCAGAGTCGTGTGACAAGTCTCATTTACCCTGGGAACGCTTCGAGTTTCCCGCTGGAGCGAACGACGTCGAAGGAACAGAATCATTATCTTGAAATGTCAGGAGTAGGCGTGGAAGTCTCTGATTGGGCGTGGTGTTATTGCTCCTTGCTTTGCTCCTTATTCCGGCAAGCCCGAACAGTGCCCATTGAGTAATCTCGCCCTTCATAGCATCGTACAATGTTATGTCACAAGTCTTAACGTATCCTGAGTAGGCGTGGCTTATTAATCTGAACTGTAACGGAGCCGGGGCAGTGCCCCACGGGGCAATCCCTCCCCGAACCGGCTTCAATCGAACCTCGTTCTCGTTGGCGTTGGATCGATAGGTCACCAGTTCGCGATCGGTTAATGATCCCGATGGATGATGATGATTCGCGGGAATGACGCTTATCAATCGCTGCGATCAAAAGCTGGAACCGTCGCGAAATCAAAGCGAGAGGAGCGGGAGAGAGTGGGGGAACTGACGCTAATAAATTCGAAGCGACGAGTAAAAGAAACGAGCGCAAAGTTAAAGCAAAAGCACGGGGCCGCCTGGTTTTGACCCTGGATTTCGATGACGACTAACGATGGTATAACACACTCTCTGCATTCCCCGGTTACTTTTCACCGTCCACGTTTGCGCTACGCTTTCAAATAAATCCATCGGGCGTTGAAACTAATTAATCGTGGGGCGGCAATAACCGAGGACCTAATGCCACCGGTGTGCGATCTCGCTTCGATTCCGTTCACGGTGAATTTCGTAACGTCAACGCGAGAAAGAGATTGCCGTTTAATTAATTAACGAACCGTCTAATTAATTATCGGTTCGACCGGTAGCAGTAGGAGAGCGCGCGCGTCGCGCACAGGCTGCTTATGAATTATTCATCCGTTTGCAGGAGACCATCAGGAAACGGACGAGGAGAGCGAGCTGAACGCTCGTAACCGGCTGCACCATCATCACCGGCATCATCATCGGCCGCAATCATCGTCGAAGCCGGCGAGCGAAGACGAGTTCGCCGAGGACGAGCTCTCGGTCGGTGAGCCGTCCGAGGCTAGGATGCTCACATCGAGCGGGCCGACCTGGGGCACGTGTCCGGCAGGTGGCAGGCCACCGAGGGAGAGACGCGGCAGGAGCCCCAGGAGCCTAGACAGACGCAGAAGAGACAAGAATCACGATATGGGCGAGTTCCACGAGGGGATGCTGCTCGACGCGTTGCTCCAGCTCTATCCTAGCGTTGCTGGTGAGACAATCCTCCATTTAAAATGGTCGTATGCGATTCTTTAAATGAAAATGATAAGTTTGAATAATCTGCACGATTTTACGTTTGATCACGTTAACATCACGTGGAAAATTTTATTCCCGGTTCTTCAACTTCTATCCTTTTATCACTGTCGTCGCGTTCATTCATTACTTTTATGGTTCATGAATTATACAAGTCTAGATCTTGGCGGTACGTTTTTATGTTCTACCTTAAACGTGATACATAAAATCTTTACTTCCTTACTTGGTATTCCCAGTAGACCAACAATGCTGCAGATTTTATGCATTTACAGCAACCGTAAACGTATAAAATATATTGAAGCGGTGTTACTGAAACGCAAAACAATCTTTTCAATGACATTGATACATCAATCCCGTTGCCGAACACTCTACGCAAACAATCTTTAAACGTGCTCCTTGGTTGAAAAGCAGATACAAGACATTTTTATCGCATTGTGGTTAAAAGTAGAGTTGATCTCAAAAATGTTGACGTATCAGTGACTTTAAAATTACACAGAGCTTTGCATAGAGGGTTCAGATAAAAAATCATTCTACTATCAGAAAGTGTGAGCAATTTAATCCAGAAATAATTATTAAAAAAAAACGAATCCAACCCACTCTATCTCCAAACAGAGTTGGGCAAACGCTAGTCACAATTATGATTATTGACTAATAACTTCATAAGCTCTACAAAAGTGACTAACAATTAATGACTAAGTGAATACTTGAGCGTGACTATGAGTAATGACTACATAAGTATTTGAGCGTAATGACTAATGAATAATCACTAAATTTTTATTAAGGATGAATATTGAATACTGACTATAATGGCATAACTAATGACTAAATACGCAATCAGAATTTCACTATGACTAATGACTAAAAATGGTTATAAGTTAATATAAGACATAATAATAACAAAAAATAGCCTATTAGTTTATAAACATATAAAATACAGATTATGTTTATTTTTATTATAGATTTTATAGATTATATATTATTTTATTGTATATTTTATAGAGTTTATAGATTATGTTATTATGTTCGGTCACTGCTAATTCCGTTATAGTTTAAGTATACATAACATAATATACATAATACACATAATATACATAATATAATATACATAATATATATAGTATATAATAATATACATAGTATACATAACATAATTAACATAATTAACATACATAAGTATGTTAATTGCACAATACTGACTGATGACTAAAGATCGATGACTGATCATTTAAACTAACTAATGATTAATCATAACTAATAAGCAATAACTAACGATTACTTAGAGTTGTGACTAACCAGTGCCATGTAGTTATGACTAACTAATAAAAAAGTTTTAACTGACTTTTTTCAAGTTTTGACTAACAATCAATCAGACTATTAGTCATTTGTAAATATTAGTTGATGTTTGCCCAACTCTGTCTCCGAACATGCTTGCGTGGTGTAAACAGCTTCATTAATACGAACCCTATATTTTCAGGCGTAGCAGGCACCCGAACGAATAGCAATCAACGACAACAGTCCGTCCCATCGGTGGCCCATAGGTTACCCTACTTCGTGCCTCCGATGCCAGCCACCCAGGCCCTCAGGGTCGAGGAGAACCCTTACGAGAGCGTGCCTGTTCTGGGACCTTTACACCACTATTCCAGTCAGAATAGAAGCAACAAGGACAGGTCGCGCAAAGCGAACGACAAGTACAAGTACTCGCCACAGTACGGCGCGGAGTACTACGGCCTTCAAAACCAAGACACCGCTCCGGTGTACACGCAGGTGGGCGGGGAGTACTCGGACACATATTCGCAGCCTACGGACCGTCTCTACAACGAGGACAAGTACACGCAACCTGTGTACTACGGTCCCAGAGACGGGGAGCAGATCAACACCGGCAGGCTCTACCAAGGCCAGCCTGACAGCAGTTTTGGCAGCGACAGCGGGTACAGCCACCACACCTCGGGTACGACCGGTACCAACGGGACCCGGAGCAGCAACTCGAGGACGAACCACAGAAAGGACAAGCATCGGAACTCTCATCATTCTCATCACTCCGCGGACTACATCGTGTCCTAATGATCGATCGTGGTGACCGCGTGGTGTGACTAACGGTGTTCCTGGAAGAGATCAGGCGAACGAAGAAAACGAAAGAAAGGAAGAGTAGGACGCTGTGTATGGAAGCTTGTAATACTTTCACCGAGAAAGTTGTGATCGCGTATTTATTTCAGAGATCGTTTGTTTTATTGTTTTCCCGTTTGTTTTTACCGTAGACGTGCGCGCGCGCGCAAGAGAGAGAGAGCGAGAGAGAAGAGAATTTTATTTTCGTACCCGAGGTGCTTGCGTTCTTTATTTCCCGGTTCGTTTTTAATTGTTGCGCGTGATATAGTATTTTAGTATTCGCGTTCGACGCCCGGGCGGATTTAATTATAAATACCGTACTCTAGAGGGGACGACTTTTTCGGGGGTTTGAATACAGGGTGGGGCGGGGGGGGTTTTTTTGTGGAGCACAGAGCAATAGAAAGACTGTGAAACGTGAGATGGTCAGACTAGCCGGGAGCGGACGGGTGGGGTTGTATGAACATTCACGGAAAAACAGTGATCTCTTAGTGATTTAGCAAGACTATTTAACAAAATAATTTGTAATCCAATGAGACTCAGGCTGGTACCAAAGGACGCTAAACAAGTACTTCGATTTTTTAGCCTTCTAGTTTGTAATTTATACACGAGTAGAGCTACCCGCGCGACGACGATTTTAAAACGATAGGAATACATGCGAGAAACGCCGCGAGGAGGTCTCGCGCGAGACGTGCGACTACCGTTACGGTGAAAAAAAAGCTGCCACGCGTTTTCATTCGCGATGCTAAATTTCGTAGTGAACGTGCGAGAAGGTAGAAGGAAGAGATGAGTATGTCGGGAGAGAGGTTAACTGATCCACTGCCAAAATAATCCTAAATAAGAATCCGCAAAAGACTGCCCACCGACTGACAATGATTGTAATCTGCCAACCGGTTTCGTACAAAACATACACTTTGATACGAGCACACGCGCTAGATGTGATTTCGTACCAAACTTAATGTAGCGCCTGAACTACCTTTTCTCATGCATGTAGCAGCAGAAACTCACCCTGTGAATCGTAGCAGCACACGAGCACGGAGAACAGAGGGGGAGAGAGAACACAGTCGAGCAGCACAGTAGTAGTTACAGCTAGCATGTAATCAGCACCACGTGTCGAGTCGCAATCTTTTCCTTCGTCAATTACAAAACGGTAATTATCGTTAGCAACGGGATAACGTGTCAGGCAGGAGAAGGATAGTACAGTTCTCTCTGCTGAAGCTTTCGGGTCTAAGATTTCGAACGAGTATTGAATAGTCACGTGTACAAGAAATCCACGAACCTGACCAATATTCAGTGAAACCACTGGAACGTAAATCGCTGGATCCAGTGACTGGAATAAATCTACACATCGACCGATTTCCAGTGAAGCCATTGGAATGTGTATCGCTGGATCCAGCGACTGAACTAATGCAAAAGCTCAGCTTTACACCCGAAAGCCTCAACAGTAAGAGCAGTTACCGGGCTGTGAAAGCCTCAAATCTCTGATAAGGAGCAGGATAGATCTAGGACGCGAGCGAACGGCTCAAAGGGCCGCTCCTATTCCTGCAATCTCGTACGAGGTCGCGGCTCGTTTTGAATAAGGAACATCATCGGCGGCGACCAACGGAAGAAAGAAAGATAGAGACAGAGAGAGAAGGGTTGAGAGGCTGAGCTTCACAGGAAAGTCTTGCCGCTTCTGCAAACAGAATGCGTAGTGTTCTTTCTGCGAGCCCTTTCCCGCTCGTCCTATATTCTCAAAGCAGCTCCGCGGCTAGCAGAGCTCCAGACAACGATCCGGTCTCGCGTATCGCGACGGATTAAGCAACGATAACCCGTCGACGTCTCTCTTTGAATACGCGAGACGCGATTCCTTTTGACGAGAATCAGCTACCGCCGCGGAGCCGCGCCCGATGACGAATAATATCCCACGCAGGATCTAATCCTAGCTCTTTTGTACCAAGTTCGCGAAACAACCCGTTCCTTGCCATTGCCAGGCGTCGCTGACATCCGAGCGATCGTAGATTCTTCATTTTGTTCTTTGGTAGTCGCACGGTTTCCCGCCCGCGAGACGTCTCGATCACGCTGCCAGACAGACCAAGGATAGAAGGATAATCAAGGAACAGTGTTCACACCGTGGCTGATGGCGGTGATTGACTGGTCAAGAAATTCGAGAGTCTACAGATTTCCCTCTCCAGCTGCAGTGTTTCCTCCATGATATATAATGGAATGGGAGACTGGGAGAAACAGTGGAAGCTATTTGCTCTCGAGAATTTCATAAAAATGCTGTTGCTGAAATTTGGGCTAAAATTGGTGAAAAAAGAAATTGGTAAAATGGGGTAAAATTGTTACCACTTCCAAAATAGTGATTACAGATGCAACCTGATTTTTATAAAACCAATTTGAGGCATAATGAAAAAATTCACGTGACGATGTGATATGAAAAAATATATTTAAAACAGAATTATAAATAGGTTTTATATGGAAATTTTGAGGAGAGCACACGAAAGTGTAGAAATGCCTAAAGTGATTCTTTTCGTATCTGGAACGCCCGTATACATCGAATCGTTGCACCCAATGTCCTTCACATGAGCCAATAGTTTAGTGAAAAGTATTCAGTTCCATTCGAACAAATATCATATTTTCTGGGGAAGTCGTACAAGCCTAAACACTTATGGACACTAGTGCGGACTGATCATTCTAAATTATGGAGGTGTGTAAACACTAGTGAGCACCGGTGTATATGACTATTAATTCTAAACAGTGGAGAGGTGTCGAAACACTCGTGGACACTAGAGGACACGACTAACTATTCTAAAATACGGAACTGGGAATAATCGCGGCGTAATGGAGGGAACACTGCAAAACGGCACTCAGCTTTCCGTTTAGCGGAAAAAGAGTAACATAAATGGTGGGGGCAGTGGCCTTGAGCAGTCAGTTTGCATTGCCCCGGCCACAGGCTGTACAGGCACGCGTTGATACATATACATAACAGAATCAACCATACCTATATATAAATAAATAAATAAATATATATATACTGTAAGTGTAAGAATGTAGAGAACTATTCGCGAGCGACCCCGTGTAAATACGAAGCAGGAAGCGAAGGGAGGGAGGGAAAGAGAAAGAGAGTGAGTATGAATGAGAGAAAGGAAGAGAGCGAAAGAGTGAGAACGAGAGAGAGTGAACGAGAGAATGAGAGAAGCATTCGGATTGTTCCGGTGTGTAGGATAGCTGTACCATATCGTTATCGAAACTTTCTCGTGTGAGTGTGCGCGTGGCTGAGACGAGGGAACAGAGATTGAATTTAATATATATAAAAACAAAGTATATAATTTTTAAATTATTTATAACGGGCAGCGCGATGTACGGCGCGGACGATGAATACGCGTGAACGATGAGAAAGAGAAAGAACGATTGAGAGAATGGGCAGAGAGAGAGAGAGAGAAAGAGTGTGCGATTGAATTATTTATATGGCCGTCTGGAAGCGGCTCTTCCGGACACAACGGGCCACCTCCCTTCCGCTTCTTGATACTGTACACTCTTTAGATGCATGTAGAGCGAATACCTCACAACAAAGAAGAAAAAAATGATCACTCTGTTGTAAATATAATTTTATATGTACGACCCGGGGAATGAGGTGTGTAGTAGCGGGACACACTAGACAGACACGTGCTGGCAGTACCTGCCCTCTCGACTGGCCCTATTTTCACACAGAATACTCTAAATTTCGTATTCGAACCCTAGGTGGACTTTCAAAATGCATTTTGAGAACGCGGCTGCTCGATATATTCAACCCTCCGTCGGCAATATGATTTTCATTACTTTGCTACGTTTCTTAATTTACTAATATAGTCGGTTATTCCCTTGCCCGATTTCTTATTGTTTCGAGCTTTGAAAACAACCAAGAAAATTTTGGTGGAAGATTAATATTCGTTTCTGAGAGGAAACAATTTTTCTTTGCAGCTGAAAAATTTCGAATAATTGTTCTTTCTTCTTTTCTCTTTCTTTAATAATCTTAATAAGTTGAGAATCCTGTACAAGACATTCGTATAAATTCTTTTAATCTTCCTTCTGTTTTTTTCACTAATTCATTTTTGTTATAAATGCATAAAATCCGCGCTTCAATTATTAGCATAAATATTTGGAAAGCCTATGACAGTCCATTTGAGGGTTAACAATTATAACTAAAAAACATTAAAGTACTTCGGTGAGAAATGGTTACCATTTATTGGTCAAGTATTAGTTCTCTGCACTCGATGACTTTTCTCGGATCACCAGCATTTACTTATTTACTGTACATGAAAATAATGACATTTAACTGCAATTAGGGATGAAGTTTTATTGACACATGTTTTACGACGCAAAATTATTCGAATGTTTTATAAGCAGTCTTCTCGAAAGGAGCATCCGAGTTGCAGAGGGGTAAAGGGTGCGAAGGGTGAAGAAACGCATTGTAACTTTTCTAAGAAATTGGAACAGCAAATTCTTCGTGTTGGGGAAAAGTGAAGCGTAGAATACAGGAAATGTTGTCCGATCGTGGGACGATTTCGACAAATTTCGCTTGCGTACCGAATCAGGCATTTCTGTGCGAAACGTCCTTGTTTTCCGCGAATCGTGGCGCGTTATCGATTCAGGGGCGTGCGAGAGGGGGGCGAATTCGCGGGCGAAACTAAAGGTGAACCGTAGATGGTGTTACACAGTACTTATATCGCGGGGAACGAGAAGCGCACGACCAGTCACGCTATGATCAAAGACGCGTACAATCAAAGAGTGCGAGAGAGAGAGAGAGAGAGTGCGAAAGAGCGAGAGCGAAAGAGAAAGAAAGAGTGAGAGTAATGTGGGTAAGAGCACGCGGAAATACACGCCTGCTCGAGAACGATGTCGAGAAAACGCACGACGGAATTAGAAGAAGGACAAACGCTTTTGTACGATTTTACGTCCATGTTAGTCAAACACGTTTTTCAAGATCGTTTTTTATATATATATGCGGCATATATAAATATGTATACACAGAATACGCGTGTACAGTAGGTACGACGGAAACCTAATTTATTATCATTGTTCTTATTTAATGAGACGGGGACGTCGTTGCAATCCCCCGGCAGCCTGCAATTTGTATTCGCTACCATGTATACTTTGTACGATCAATTGTTATATCAATGCGGAACGCATGTAACGTATTCATTATTATTATTATTATTATTATTATTATTATTATGTTTATAAATATCGAGCGAGGCGACCGAAGCAGAAACCCGAAGAGTTTCGTTTCGTTCTTTTTTGTGTTCCTTGCGAATGTTTTGGTTGGCTCCGACACGAGTGGAGAGAAAATTGAAACGCGCAAAAAATGGTAGAAAGAGAGAAAGAGAGGAGGTTCGTTTCCCTGATTGGAACGCGTATACGAGTCGCGAAAAGTTCTTATTTATTGTTGGGTTTCCGAATCCGGGAGAACGGGGGTTAGACGTTCCCCCCCACAAGCAGTCTCGCTAATTTTAGCTGCGATTTAGCAATATAGGCAAGAAAACAGAGAACAGAACGAAAGGATAAAAAAAATTAAATAAATCGCATAGGCACTAGAGTACCTCGGAAGATAACAAGTAGCACTCTTTTGAAAGTTAGCTTGCACGGGCGTTCTCCTTTTCCATCGTGCCGCGTCGCAATCTGACCGTGAGATGATACGGGAAAGGGCCGGGTGAATCGAAGGGTGAACAAGGCGGGAAATAAAAAGGGGTTGCTAAAGATCGATCGTCTAATGGGGGTGGTAGAAGATGGGAAAAAGCCGGTGAATCGTTAACGTGGTCATAAAGAGCACGTGAAATCGGCTCGATCGATGGGGAGAACACCAGCTCGCAGAACAGGGTAACTAGCTCTAACATCTATCTCTTACATCACTTAAGAAAGAACAAGAAACTAAAACGACAAAAAAAAATCGAAGAAGAGAAAGAAGAAGAATAAGATGAAGGAAGAAGTCTATCACACTCGTTCACCTTATGGTATCACAGGTTCACTCTAATCACGAATGTCGGCCAAGGCTAACTCGAGACACTATCACACCTTCGTACTAATAAACGATTTACTATTCAATTTCACAGGAACGGCTACCTCATTTCATCCCCTATCCTCGCTCAACATCTCCTAGCACAACGGGGTACTTCTTGGGTTTAGTGCCCGGTTTTGTGGGATCGTTGATCTGCTTTTTAATCAGGGCTTCCAGCGATTTAGAAACTCTTGCCATTCAAATTTTAAGAAGACGCGAATATAGAAACAAGTGAGTTCAAACACTCGAGCAGTCTAAATGCGAATATAACAGTCAGGCTTATGGGTCAGAAAAGATCTAAAGCTTCTTAATAAAAAAAAAAAAAACAAAAAAAGAATATAACAGTCAATTATTGAGAAGAAATCTGGGATTAGCCCCAAAAGCGGGCCTAGCAGGATTTCGAAAATAAGGAAATGTCAATCGGCTGTTGTTTAAATATTCATTAACCGACCGGCGCAAAGCGAGCGTGAGTAATCCGTGAAAACGGGGAATAACGGGTTCGCGGGTCCAATTTCGCGCGCATGTTTTCCATTAGCCGCGCATCGGTTGGCACGAATGCAAATTTCATTGGTAAATCGTTTGTCACAGGAATAAACATTTCATCGTTGCGAATGCGTATACGAGGAGCCGGAACGAGCAGCTGTCCAGCGAAAGTTCCGATTGAAATTGCACGGTTAGCGAGTCCGAGATTGAGTCTCGATCGCGTAGTCGAAAGCCGAGATAATTTCCACCGTATAGGGAGAAGAAAACGCGGAGAATCTAATTAGGATTATTAATATGAGCAATAATTTATTATTATTAAATATGAGCAATCGCGATCATAATATTCGTGGCAGGATTCGTCGGGTGCAACGGAATCGCATTAACTTGGAAAGAGACGCTGGGGTAACAGGGAAGGGGACGGCAAAACTAATTAGTTACAGGCACGAGCTAACCGAGAGTAGTCGGGAGAGCGTAATTGATAATCGAATCAACCACTTCCCTCGTTGTTTCCGCTAATTTTTCGGCAACCTGCCCCCGCGCGCGCACGGATGAAAACGATAACTTGGCTCCCCGGGACAGAGCTCGGCGCGGCGCGGCGCTGTAAATTTTCATTACGACTCGGGGTCGTCGACTTCTGGACGACGTTATTAATTAAGGTAAGACGGAAAGAAATTAATTATCGTTCCTTAAGATAACCGGTGGGAAAGCCTCGGCGCGGGAACGAATGGCCCGGCCCGGCGTGGCGCGGCGCTGCGCGGCGAGAGAAGGTGCGAGAAACGGCCAACTGGATGCAAACAAGAACCGCATGACCGAGCAGCCCCCGTGATGATCAATATTAATGAAAATCAGACGCAACCGGTGAGCGAGACGAACGACACCATAAAACGCTTTCGCCGCCATCAACCGCACAACAGCCCCCGTCGCTCGCGTTCTTTCCGTGTCCGGATTAACCGTAACCCGGCGATATTTCGGCTTAGATGAAATTTTCGCAAACGACACCGGGCCGTATTGTTCGGCACTAAGTTGCCGTTTAATTAAACAGTTTGTAGTTCCTTGCGAGATGTTTCTATTTAAATTAAACGCCCCCGGACCTAACTTTCGTGAGTTTGATGCCATATAAACAGCGAGCGCGCCTGCTTCGTTTCCCAGGACCACCGCCGCCAGAATTTTACCTTCCTTAATCGAAATCTACCCCTCGGAACGACAGATTTCTACCCTCTCATTCTACCCGGTAAGTAGATTACTGCCGTTGCTACCAGCTTCGTGCGTCTTTAACGTGCCGGAAATCAAGAAGAATTCGAGCCGCTGTATTATATCACTCCTCACGACAAGTAAGTGGAGATAATTTCATTGGGTGGAAAGAAAGGAGCAGCTGAAGCTGCGACAACTGCCGGTGCTAGTCGCCCGTAAGAAATTAGCGGACGCCGGTGAGCGAATATCTTCGAAAAGGGGTGAGACTCCCAAAAAATTATTACCGGCGCTTCAGTTGAACGAGGAGAAAATTAAAAGATTGCGTGCTGAACCTTGCACCCTTCTGCGAATCCTCATTTTTCTACGAACAAAGAATTGTATACGGCCTTCCATGAAAGAAAATGACGTTGTTATCACTTCATTGAATTAGGGTAAACATGATTCCATTTTACGCTTCCTGTTGATACAGCACAATTATAGAAAATTCAAACTATTTTGGTCCCACATTATGAACCGGTTTTTAGAAACAAACAAAAACGCTGCTAGATGAAACGTTGGATCTGAAACCGAGACGCCAAAGAGGGAAAACCGCGTTTCAAAAAATTCAGAACCGTGTCACAACGACGGAGACTGCAACCGAGTTTATCACAGACGGGATCGATCCTCTTTCAAGGGCATCGCCACCCCTTTGCAACCCTCTGTCAGTCAGCCTAGATTAGCAAAATGGAAGAAGAAAGAGAAGAATATAGGTCGGTGGTTAAGTTTTTTATCACCGGCGCACAGTGGTCCCAAATCGCGGAGGGTAGCACCTCTGCTAGAACTGTCACTCGGTAGACCTGACGACACGACAGTTACGAAAATACTAGGACTCTGAATAAGTTCTCGCTGTTTCTTTTACAAAATAAAAGCTTCGTTTAAATTATAAGGAACAAAAACATTTTATTCAAAGTATTGCCCATCACTAGCGACCACTTTCTCCCATCTTTCTGGCAGTATATGAATTCCGCGTCGGAAAAACGACATGTCTTTTGAGGCTGTCCAAGAATCGATCCATTTTTTAGCTTCTTCGTAAGAATGAAAGCGCTGGTCAGCTAGGCCATGTGCCATCGAACGGAATAGGTGAAAATAAGAAGGGGCTATGTCAGGTGAATACGGCGGGTGGGGTAGAACTTCCCATTGAAGCGTTTCCAGGTAGGTTTTCACTGGTTTTGCAACATGAGGCCGAGGGTTGTCATGTAGCAAAATCACTTTGTCGTGTCTCTGCTCGTATAGCGGCCGTTTTTCTTTTAAGGCTCGACTTAAACGCATCAATTGAAGTCGATAGAGCTCCCCCGTGATAGTCTCATTCGGTTTGAGCAGCTCATAATAAATTACACCCTGCTGATCCCATCAAATACAGGGAAGAAGCTTTGAACCATGGATATTTGGTTTTGCAGACGATGTTGATGCATGGCCGGGATTACCCCATGATTTTCTACGCTTTGGATTATCGTAGTGTATCCACTTTTCATCGCCAGTCACGATGCGGTGCAAAAAAACCTTTTCTTTTCTGCCGTTGAAGCAGTAGTTCACACGTGAGAAAACGCCGTTCGACGTCTCTCGGCTTCAATTCATATGGTACCCAATGTCCTTGCTTCTGGATCATTCCTAAAACTTTTAAACGTTTCAATACCGCTCGGCGGTACCGCACTCCCGTGAATTGGAAAGTTCCTCAGAACCGCCTGATTTGGGAAGTGAATTAGAACCCGTGTATATATCCTACTGACTCATCTACTTTTAATGTTTTTCCAAGTTCTACTAGCGTCTGACATCGGTCTTGATCGAGTAATTCCTCCAACTTTTCGTCTTCAAATTTTTACGGTGCGCCAGTACGTTCTTTATCCTCAAGTTCAAAATCATGATTTTTGAAGCGTTGAAACCAGTCTCTGCATGTCGTATCCGACAAAGCATTGTCACCATAAGTCTCAACAAGAATTCTATGTGCTTCAGCTGCAGATTTGTTTTGAATAAAGTAGTGCAATAAAATTCCCCGCAAATACACTTGATTTGGCACAAAAGTAGACATTTTCAGAACTAAGAAAAAATTACTTTGTTTACGCTAAAGTGAACTACCATACACTGAAATTTAAGGTTAGATACACTACTGCCTTGCATGTGTGTTACCATTCGAAATTCCACGAACGGGGTACTGCTGCTACCATCTTTGAAGAAACAGCGAGAACTTATTCAAGGTCCTAACACTACTTTATTCAACGCAATGCGGCGGCGACGGTCAGGGATTTCGGTCGAAGATTCACCTTGGAGGACACCGCGTACACTCCGGAACAAAGGTGTGGTAGGTTGTCCACGGGGCGTGCTCTTCTCTCTCGCTGCGTCCGAGGGCTCCCTGGAGTAGTGATTATCGCGGGAAAACGTACGAAAGCTTCATTACACCGGCGGTTACATTATGTACAGCACTTGAAACAGCCGGAACGAGCACAGTGGGCCGCAAGGTGGACGGTAACGCGTCTGGCCGCGGCGTCACCTTCCTTTTCAGCTCCGGTCTCCTTAGAACGCGGGGAAAGCCTCGGCGGCTCTGAAGAGTCTCTCGTCCATTGCGCAATTAGCGTCGCCGCTGGCATTTCTCTTTTTTTCTTCTTCTTCTTCTTCATGTTCCTCTCTTTTTCTGTCTCTTAGCTACGGCACCCGTGTCCGCTTTCCGCGCGCGAATTCAGCGCGTGTACACACCAGCGCGAGGAGACACGCGCGCGTTAATTGCGGGCCAACCCCTTCGCGAACAGGCTCTAATCTTCCGAGCTGGTGAAGGCAAAACCGGCGAAAACACAAAAAGAACTAGGCCACCGGTGCCGGGACCGACGCTCTCAAAAATGTAGAAGCTTTGCATACGAAAAAGTTGTCCCGTTGCCGTATGCTGGCGCGCCGCTCGTGACACTCCGATCCGCGACACCGGGAAATGGAGCTTCCGGCCCTGAAAGCACTACAAGATACGTTTGAATCCTGAGATTTTTCTCTTTCATCCTTATCTTTGCTCTTTATCGAAGAACATCCTGATTGTAACGACCCGGACACGAGTCACCTAGATCTTTTTGCGAACATTTTCTAGGACATGTTCTCGGATTCTGACTGTCAAACGCCTTTTCACGGGATGGCCGAACTGGGACCGTCGTCTCCGTCGTTGATGATATGAGAAATGGATGGAATATGGCTGAGGGGTTACTTCCTGTTGTAATATATGAGACTCGTGATAAAGATTTTGAAAGAATATTGTCCCTTCGAATTGAATTTGAACTGATTCGGATTGGAGCATCGGACGCTCAATGTTACCGCAAATGCAGTCTTAACGTTTAATATACAGGTTGTGGCCGGATGGGTGATACAGCCGAGCAGGGGGTGATACTACACATGTAAAAATAAGTCGAAAAAGAGGAATAACAGTTTTTCGTTTGACGCTTCGTTTTCGAGAAAATTGAGTTTGGAGTTCCTCCAGGTTCGCGTGCTTTAGTGTATCCGCAAAGTAGAATTGATTGATCATGGTCAGACGCGTCAGACGATTCCTATGCAATAGCTCGTGTATTCGCTGCATTTTCAAACTCGATTTTCTCGAAAACGAAGCGTCAAAGAAAAAAATGTTATTCCTTTTCTTTTTACTTATTTTTACATGTAGTATCACCCCCTGCTCGGTTGCACCACCCGTGCGGCCACATCTGTATGTGGGATACAATTGAATTTATCGTCTAAAACTACAAACAAGAACACGGCAAGAATGAAGGACGCAAAAGACGCTCGCTCGCATTTATCGCACTCCGTTTGTTTCAAATGGTACGCTCACGCTCTCGATATTGTGTCAATCATACGTCTAAACACACATACTCTTTACCATAGATCGTTCGCGCCGCTCTTTGTCTCAGTCGCTAGGTGACAACTCGCGATCGACGGTTCCGCGGCCGAAACATGTAATGGACCTCAATCACCTTCCGCGGATACACATTAAACACATTAAACATACAGTCGCATATCGAATCTACACGCGTTTAGATAGTCTCCGAAATACAAAGCCACATATATTTATAATTCATAGTAATATTTTTCGCGGCGCTACGTTTCGATCAAATCTTTACACTTTTGAATAGCTATGTTCGTAGGGCATAGAACGTTTGCTTCGGATTTGAAACTTTGATAAAACGTTCCCGACTCGGGTTTGAATCATTGCAAGATGCCAAGCGCTATTCTATTGGAGGAAAA
>CM052286.1:2950230-2970223 GCA_028455765.1 Lasioglossum oenotherae | reverse complement strand
GGTTTGAATCATTGCAAGATGCCAAGCGCTATTCTATTGGAGGAAAAAAAGGTGGTGTGTTTCGCCCTAGTGTTTTCCTCCAATAGAATAGCGCTTGGCATCTTGCAATGATTCAAACCCGAGTCGGGAACGTTTTATCAAAGTTTCACATCCGAAGCAAACGTTCTATGCCCTACACAAACATAGCTACTCAAAAGTGTAAAGATTTGATCGAAACGTAGCGCCGCACAGTGGTCTAAAACGCGAAATTTAGTGACATTTTGGTATAACTTCTAAACTATAAAAGATATCTACGTGAAATTTGGGGTGTAGGATATTAACATGTAATCTTTTTTAATAATGTATAATGTGGTATACTTTTAGTTTATTTAATAGCTTTTCGAGATTCCACCCATTTCTGTTTCAAATTATAAACAAATTTTTTCAACCCTGCTTTTAACATATTTGAATTTTCGGGTGAAATATTGATTTCTTTACATATTTTGTCATGCAAGAATAGATAATTACTTAAATCTTCCGACGAATTTCTTAGAATCTTAAATAAATTCAGATTTGTACGGAACGCCTCCATTCTTAATAAATAACAAATACCTGAATAATAAAGGAAGAAATGTTGAACAAGGAAAATAGTTAACGTAATAAATGTCCAACTATTTATGTACTTACCAAATATTAGTAAAACGATATGTTTTATCGCGAACGAGATATAGCAAACACAAAATATAAACACAAACACGCAATATAAATATAAACGCAATATAACAAACACAAAATATATAACAAATACAAAATATAAATTATTGTAAACAACGTATGGCTCGTGTTGAGTTAAAGTATGTTGCACTGAGTGTGTGATGATGAACGAAGTGACAACAATATAAGTTTGGAGTAGCCGTGAAATTGACGATCGGGCAAACCAATTCAACGATAGCATTTTCTTCTGAGTATTGGTGGGAGAAACGGTCGTATAAGATGATTGTTTAAAACGTATACGACGCGTTCGGAGAATTATACTTAATTATCCTTGTATATTAATATAAACTGTACTAAACGATGGTAATACTGAACTAATGCATACAGTATACTGAGGTACGCACTAAATATAAACTGCACAAAACAAAATTTAAACAAAAAGGAAAAAATATGGTATATAACGCTCAAAAAATTGTAGAATACCATAAATATTTGAAGTGTTTAGAGTCTACAGTGTTTCTTAGTTGTCACGGAGTCCCGACGATGGATGCGAGAACCAATACTCATAGCCGCACGGGCAGCTTTAAACAATAATAACTTTTGATATAGGACGATCTAGGAAATGATTTTTGCATGACTACATAGAGGCCAGTATGCTGAAAATATTCCATTTTGTCAAATTCTATGACCTCTTATGACTCAAAAGATATTCCTTGCGAAGTCTTGATAATTTTGCAAATTTTCTTCATTACATTTAGCGTAACATTCTTAATGCATTACAAATACTAATTTTCAATTGACAAATGGTAATTTACAGCTTAAAGATAAACCTTTAATTTAAAAAGAAATTGGAAGGAAAATATTAAATAGGATCGTCAGGGCATCTTAAAGAAGAAAAGCAATTTTTTCCATGAGAAAGGCTATCTTCAAAACTTCCAACTTTAATTGTTTGTTACAGTAATGGTTTTTATTAAATTTTATTAATATTTTCATTTTCGAGGTTGATGGAGATTTAGAAAGCAATAAACACTCAACAGATATCTATATGACACAGTTGGTTTTTGGGCAAAATGTCACTAAATTTCGCGTTTTAGACCACTGTGTGCCGCGAAAAATATTACTATTAATTAAACATTAATTACGATCGATAAAAACCCCTCCTTTATTATTACCACATATGTTTAGTTTTGTTTCACATATTCATTCTAGCCATCAGTACCTTTATCCTACAGCAGCTAGAGTTTACAACGAGTAGCAATTCAAAAATGTGTAGTGGTATTTTAAGAAACTAAGCCGACCTTGATTTTTCATAAAAAAAATTTTTCATGAAAGTTTGTACATAAGATAAAGAAAAGAGGGAAGAAGAAACGAGAATAGCTAAGTATTTGAAAAGTGTAGAAGGTTGATGTATACAACATTTTACAACAACGTTGATTATACAACATTGTATACAACAAAATGTATAGGAAGGGGGTAAAGCGGAAAGAAGGTTGGTGTAAGAACAGGAAAGGTGGAAAAGAGAGCGCGCGCGAGAGAGCCCGAATGTGGAGAGCCCGAAGGGAAACTTCGATGAAACGCGACGCGAGCACGGTTTAATCCCAGGCTTTAGGGACGTTTTAAATTTCAATTACAGAGGATACGGGGGCGCGAGCCGCGCGTCGGCTCCAGCATGTAAATATGCGACTTGATTGTCCGGTCAGTCAATAAAATGCTGCGTTCTGAATATACATCCCAGGAATCGAGCCGGTGTCAAGCCGCGAATGGGGTTGCGGGTCACAAACTGGGGAAGAGAAGAAGGGTGGGAAGGGGGGCGTCGCTAATAATTAAATGCCAGCCGGATTGGTCGGAACGTTGTTTTAATCCTGTCATTACCCACAATGACGCGATAGTACCGCATGCCGCGGTCATTCATTGGGGCGAGTCAATTACGGGAAAGCATTATCGAGTTCCGAAGGGTGTAAAACGGGGAATAATGATATTTTGATCGCGGCTACACTCTCTCGACGCTTTTCGCGATCGCGTTTCACCGGTGCAAAACCCTTTGTCAAAGTGACGAAGCAACAGAGGACCATGTGCATAGCACATACG
Organism: Lasioglossum oenotherae; assembly: GCA_028455765.1. Classification (NCBI taxonomy): domain Eukaryota; kingdom Metazoa; phylum Arthropoda; class Insecta; order Hymenoptera; family Halictidae; genus Lasioglossum; species Lasioglossum oenotherae. The sequence goes on along the minus strand of CM052286.1, from coordinate 2,967,442 downwards.
GTCGCGAGTTCGCTGAGTCATGCTGGGCGACAAGTGTCCGGCCGTAATCCCGCGGAATTGGACCACTATTTCCTGCGGGAAAAAAGAATGACCTCCACTCACGAATCATTCATTCGGCAAATTTACATGGCCGCGATATTGACTCTTAACCACCCGACTGAACGTGTGAAGTTTTCACGTTTACTGCAGAATTGATTTCCGAGCCAAATTAGCTCCCGGTTGATTAAATATTCTGTGACACCTTTAGAATTTAGTGATATTTACGAATTTGGCATGCGAATGCTGTTCGTAGTAGAGACCAACATATTTTGGGATGTAAAAAGACAGACTTTTATGTATAATAACCTATTTTTTTCAGCATCATTTTTGTCAGTCCTTATCGAAGACTGCACGCGAATTTTCCAATACTTTCAAGTTTCCTTTCCTGACCATTTGACCGGCGATGGTACGTTTTGTGTTAAAATATTAGGACCTTGAATAAGTTCTCGCTGTTTCTTCAAAGATGGTAGTACATAGCAGTAGCCCGTTCGTGGAATTTCGAATGGTAACACACATACATGCAAGGCAGTAGTGTATCTAACCTTAAATTTCAGTGTATGGTAGTTCACTTTAGTGTAAACAAAGTAATTTTTTCTAAGTTCTGAAAATGTCTACTTTTGTGCCGAATAAAGTGTATTTGCGGGGAATTTTATTGCACTACTTTATTCAAAAGAAATCTGCAGCTGAAGTACACAGAATTCTTGTTGAGACTTATGGTGACAATGCTTTGTCGGATACGACATGCAGAGACTGGTTTCGAAGCTTCAAAAATAATGAATTTGAACTTGAGGATAAAGAACATTCTGGCGCACCGAAAAAATTTGAAGACGAAAAGTTGGAGGAATTACTCGAATATACTATACTATATATATTATACTTTGAATGAAATGTTTTTGTTCCTTATAATTTAAATAAATCTTTTATTTTGTAAAAGAAACAGCGAGAACTTATTCGAGGTCCTAATATTATTAGAAGCAAATAAATATTCGAAAGAAAGAATTGCAAGAGCGATATTTCGGTTCGGACAAAAACAACCCAGGTTATTCTCGAAAGGATAATGTTCGCTCGCTTCACCTGCGAAATTATCGCTCGCTCCTCTTCGAGTTGCTGTCCGACCGATTCGCTTCCGAATCGTACTGTGGCAGGTGAAGGTCCGACGTATCATCTTGTGTATCATTCGAACGAACGGAGCATCGATTGCAGCCCGGTTCCTCTGAATTATTAAAAAGAGTCGTCGGAGAGAGACGAAAAAGGGACACGCGACGACCGGCCACAGAATATAAAACAAGCCGGTGGACGTGGTGTCCAGTCGACCCTGCATAAATTTTAGTCAGTCCAATTTCTTCCCACTGCTCCCTCCTGAGAGGACAGAATTTTTGTTGGGATGCATCGTTTCGTGGCTCTTTCTTCCTCTCGTCGTTTTCACGCTCGGGAAATTAAGAATAAAATGTCATAACGAGGGAAAGCAAAAAAGTGTACTAGGAACTCTTTTGTCGAGGAGAGCCCTTTATCGAAACGTAAAGTACATAAACTCAGTTTTATGAATTTTTTAAATATAATTATTTTGTGATTAGCTGGAATAAAAACACAATGTGACAGTTAAGAATTGTATATAAATATTTCCTCGAAAAATGCATCTAGAGTAATAAAATAAAATGAATAAATAATAAATGAAATGAATAAAATAATAATATAATGATAATAATAAAATGAATAATAAAATGAAATGAAGTAAAATAAACTTTGAATGGATTCAAACGTCCAATTTTGTCTCGCAGTCTGGGTATAACAGTTTACAGTACCCAATACTGCTTCCCGGAATTCATAGCAATGAAATTTATCCAATTTCTCTGTCTAAACTAGCTTCTCCCATATTCTCGTTGTCCCGTTATTGTCGTGTTGTAATTGTTTTGTAATTACAACCCTTTTCGTTGCAGTCGGAAAATAAGGTCAGATTAAAATATTCTAAAACGTTCTACGTAAATAAAACGAAGAAGAAAACACTGTGAAGTGGCGCTTAAAAAGCTGTTCCAATATTCTCCTCCCGTTTCCATGCTTTCTACGGATTACTAAAAATACTCATGGAATAGTCTCGGCAGTCTTGGCCTTCCAAAAATTGAAAATTGAAAATATTGTATTCCATCACTTCGACGTATCGCGTAAACCGGGTGTTAAAATTCAGCGGAATCTTTTTGTCTCAATACCATTTTTCAGTCAGATTGAATACAGTAAATACTCCTGCTCAAGTGTCGAGGAATATACTCCTCGAGCGTTTGCAAGAGCACTCGACGAACTCGAAGCAGACAGAATTATCGATCAAGAAGCTATCAAGCATTGAATTTTCAGTTTGAACGACGAGGGTTAAAAATGATGAGTGTCGAGTCACCCCCGCGTAAACGCGGCGCGTCGGTTTTCGTGGGAGGACGATAAGAATGCAAATTTTGATCGTCGAAAGCGGTGGTGTCTTTGATTATTCTAGATTTTCGCTCGAGCAAAGCGTCGGTCTCTTTGTAATTTATGCAGGGTGCGACGAAGGGATCGACTCCGGTGCGCGCGAAGTTTCGTGCCGCACGGCGACACCCCTTCGGTTGTTGGTTGGAGTAGGCGGGTAGTTTTAGACAGGCAATACGCGCCCTACAGTGTCAGACATCTTTACCAGACGGAGATCTCCCTCCTTAAGTTGGGACACGCGTTATTGCACCCCGGGATGGGGCATCTTTCAGTGTTCTCCTCCTTCTCGGCTCCCTGGTCTCTTGCTCTTAGCTTCTCTTTCGCCGCGGGGCCTTCAACCGTACACACGTACTTCCCCGGTCTCAGAGGGCTCCTGCAGGGAACAGGCTTCATTACGTTCCCATAAATCATGACCAATGCACGTTATACGCATCGGCCCACCGGTAGGCATCGCCCCGTTATTAATTACGAACGCGCGAAGCCAATAAAAACGAGAGGCTCGTGTGGAAGACGTACTGCAAGGATCGCTGCGGGTGGACTCGCATGGGTGAACGATCACGGGGGACGTCTCTGATATACAGGACGCCCGGGGTACCATGCTATTGGCATGGTCTTCGGTCAGGATTGGTCATCTGTTAGCTAAAAAACATTATTCGGGACCGTCGACCAAATGCAACAATCTTACTTCGTTATTCTAACGAACCCGAACATATTATATTTTTAAAGACACGTGCTTCAAAAGAAATACAAAACGAAAGCATTGATGTTTGCGAGGCTCTAGCCAGACCCCCTTAACGAGAGGATCCCGTGCCAGGGCGTGTTTCGTCCTTGTCGAAATGACGAGGCCTCGGCCTTGTCGTTAAGGAACGAGGGCCGGGTCCGGCAAGAAAATTTACATCCTCGAAAAAGCGGGATGCCCATCCCGCCGGTCCGAAGAAGAGCAGCTCGATAAAAAAGTCATTTCTCGCGGGTTCCGGACTCGCATAGATACTTTTTACGGGGTTGTCCCGCAATTTCGCCGGCACACCGGCCCGCCCGGTAATGGACCGTATGCGTCATACTTACTGCGCATGAAATAACAATTAAGCGCATTAATTAACAATAAACGAGGATTTCGACGTGCCCGAGACAGAGGACGCGGGGAACGTGGCTTATGGTCGCGCAGGCCGAGCTTCAGAAAAGAAACGACACGGTCGCGATTCGCCACGGAAAGACTTTTAATACCGTTCCAGACAGAGCATCGGGGCAATGACTTTTATCGCGACGCTACACGGATCCCGCTCTCTGTGCACCCCTAATTGCGCGACTTGCTTTTATTCGTACGTTTTTATCCCCCGGCTGCTAGCCGTTTTCCTCGTTCCTTCCTGCTCTTGCTTTCTAACGCGAAATAATTATTGTTGCTTCTTTAAACTTTCATAGGCCAACTACGGATACGGCCAGATTTTTTACTGCCTTTTTCATTGTCCCTCTTAATTATTTTTCTTTTTTTGCCTTGAGTGCTCGGCGCGGCGGGTTCCAAATGGTCTCTTTGGGGAACTGTGGCTGCTAATACTTATCGTCGTGGTTTGGCGGAATGAGAGAAAAATAAAAATCTAAGCCTGTATTCAACATTTCTATGTACTGCAATATGCAGTATGTGCAGACTATAAACTACTGAAAAACCTTCACAACATTCAGCGAAAAAATCAATTAGAAATCAACAAAGAAGTGAAGCACTTGATTACACTTCCTCGCAATTGCACGACGTCGAACCCTAATCACGGCAGATGAGGACGCAACGTGGAGGTCGGGGGTGTGCACACGTCCCAGATTTTTTCCAACAGTCATTCCTTGGGATGCCCTATAATTTCGAGTCCTCGGAAGTCTTCATAACCCTAATAAACACCAAAAAGTACCGTACGAAGTCATTGCGCTTTAGGAGAGTGGCCACGCGTTAAAGACATAGTTTGGAGCAGAAAACGCTATGCCATTTTGGCGAACGGAAGCAAGAAACGGCCGATGCTTCAGGGTGTCCCGGACTAATTTTTGCGGGGTTGCAACCGTTTCGCTTGTCCCCCCCCCCCCCTCTTGAATGTAGCATCAGCAAAGGCATTAGGTAAATGGACAGTTGCTCGCGTTCTTCGCCCACCGACGATTAAACTCTCTCTTTCTCTCTCTTCGTTCTTGTTTTGCGTTCTCTTTTTTCTTTCTGTTTTGTCATAGCCGGGGAGAACCTTCGAACGGTCGAATAATTAGCGGACCGGTGGCCGGGCGAAGTTCTTTCCGGGACGCGTCGGGAAAGGTTGAAACAAAATTGCGAAATTACGGACTCGCGGTGCACAGCAAGGAGCACGAAATTGCCGAGCCGAATCGGCGCCCGCGAACAGGAGAAATAACAGGCCCGGCCCGTGGGCTTCCGCAGAAATAAAAGGGCAACGGCAATTCCAACTTCTCGATATCAATCTTCGGGGGTGGGAAAGGGCTGGGCCGGGGTAGGATCGTAGTATCGCGGTGTCGGTATCAACCACGAACCCGTTGGCGTCGGTCAGGCTGGCGAAAACGAAAGAAAAAGACGTCCACCACGACGTTTCTCTGGTCAAAGACTTCGAGCAGCACGTCTCCAAACAGCCAACATTACCATTACTTTTTGAACATGTATCAGACTATTTTTACAAAGAATTCATAATACAAAGGTACTTTTTACTGTCGATACTCTCTAATGGGAATTCTTCTGTTAATTCAGAATAGAACAAATACCAAGAAAATAAAATGACTGTGGTCAGATAGGTTGACAAATGCTTTTGTAAGAAACTCTCAGAAGGAAAACGATATACCAAGAAAATACAATGACTGTGGTCAGATAAGGGCAAAAAATTGAAAAATGCCTTTGACCAGTACTGAACCAGAGGACGATTCGCCAGTCTGCTGCGAGGAAGTATGCACCACGAAGTACCAACTCAGTCTTCAAAGACGGTTCTAGCTTCTCGATATCAATCTTCAAGGGGGTTGCAGGTGGTTTTACTAGGATGGGGGTGGCTTTGTATGGATGGGGTGGTAGTATCGCGGTGTCGGTATCAACCACGAACCCGGTTGGCGACGGTCAGGCTGCGGTAGCGTTTATAAATGGAAGAAAAAGACGCGGAGGACAGAGTATGGGGGTAGCGAGACGCGAAACCACTCCGTTTGTCTGGAGCGAGCCTAGCCGTGACGCCCTCGTTATCGACGTACCCGTACGCAGAACTCATTTGCTTAATTGCCGTGATTACCAGCCGCGCGGCACGCGGCCCGCGGAAGCCCGCTAGGAATTGAAGGCGACAGCGCAGCCTTTTCCAGACGGGACGTGTTTTCGCGATACGTAATTCGCGAGAGAGGACGAATGCATTCGGTGCATTCGGGAATGCACGGCACGATGGAACGAGGCCGACTACCTGGAGCCGCACGCACCCCTTCGGCTCGCGATCAGAGGGTTGAAAGCGCCATCGTTGCAAAAATAATCGGTCTCTATCGCCGTCGCGAAAAAACCTGAACGAGGATCACGGCATAGTCGCACGAATCATTCGCTGGTACGATTGACGCGTCTACCATCACGACCGGCTGGTTTGAATTCCCTCTCGTGCGAAAAAAGTGCACTCCCACTGGCATTAACATGCATATTACGATGCACCGTAAGGCCACGGTGCACGGAGAATTGGTTTCATGGAACTTTATCTCCTTGGTAATGTTTTTGAGCGATTCGATAGCCTGTCTAGACGCTTTCCATAGATCAGAGGCACAATTAAAGACTCGATAATTTCAATAGATTAGGAACAATATAATAATAAACTGGCTTGTATAAAATTTCTTGCAAACGTTGTCTCATTCTAAATGTTTTCAGATAATTACAGATACGTAGCATTGAGGTATTAATTATAATTTGAATATATTACATAGACAATCCACAATTAAAATCCACTCCAAATGATCTCTTTGAAATTGCATATGTTGCTAACAATCTCGAATTTTTATAAACTACAAAAGAGCAAAACAGCGCAGACAGGTATAACAGTACACGTCTCGCTCGTGTGACGGAAAAATGAAGAGAATGTATTCCGAGTTAGTGGCATTAAAATGCAGATTATGATATACCCTTATGCAGTGGGGGCTAAAAAGAAATAGTATGAAATTTTGGTGATAGTGAGGGAGATGATAACTTTATCATCCACCGAGGCTCATCTTTGTTATTTATATACTAGGTTGATGCTCGTCAAATCTAATGAAACATTTTTTATATAGGGAAATTAATAGTTTCAAAAGATGCACATGCTATTATCAACAAATTGAGATGATTAAAAAAAGAGAGAAGCTTTAGGTTTGAAATAATTGAAGCTATGATTTCCATTTGTGGTCCACGAAAAGCTGTCGTCACGTATGAATAATTGGCTCTTCCGCCTCGAATGGATTTAAAGATCAGCTAGGCTAATTCGGAACACTGGTTTCCTGTTTCCTTCTTTCGTCTATTTAATCGTTTTAACGCTTTGAGTAGTTCCGCGTTGTCGAAACGTGGACCGTGGCGTTAAATTGGACACATTTTGGCGTTGATATGATCGCATAATTGCATGCGGTCGCACTACGGTGCAGGGAAGTCCGACGACAAAGCTTTTTCCGCGCAACAACAGCCCCGCGTCGCATTCATCGTGATATAATCGAATAACGAACGAAACGGAGGTCAACAAAATACGATGGCAACGTTCATTGTTGCTGCAAATGATTGTTAGCGATGCGCGTGATTCGATACGACGCCGCCCATGAAACAAAACGATTGTTGCCGTTGATTATGGTGTCGCTGCCGCAACGAATTGCGAATCACAAACTAATGTATTCTATCTCGAATGCCCCGTTGACAGCTTTTAATCAGAGAAAAAAAAACACATAGAAAGCTCCGGCTATATCAGCGAATGTACTAAACAACATAACGTATGATTTTTCAATTTCGGGCCACTGTGAAGTCGATTTTAAAGCCTCTGCTACAATACGTTCCCTGTTCATTGTGCAACAAATATTTTGAATTAAAGTCCGAACAGTGAATACGTGGTATGAGTAATAATATTTTCAAATAGTTTTTAGTCCCCAAAGCGGAAAAATCTATAGCCTTTATACAATTATTACGATTTTTGATATGTGGACTGCGCATTTAATGGACTTGTAACAGAATTGAGTAGGTGAAATTTAAAATTGTAGGATGATAAGACTAAATAATGTCATTAGATCAAAAATAATAAGAAATAAATAAAATTTCGTATGCTAGTGAAGATTTCGGATTTTTGTGGACTGTACAAGAATAAAGACTTGGTCAACGTATTAATATTAAATTATAAAACAAAAAAAAATGAGACAGAGGAAATATAAAAATTCACGGATTGGTTGTTGTAAATATTTATTACAAATTCATTTATTTCGGAAGCAGTAATATAACTGTGTACGAAGACGGGAAGAAGGAACTTTCATTATTCGTGTGTGTCTCATTAGCCGAGCATTTTCTCGGGTCCGCCGGTTCACGGCCATATTAGCCCGAATAATGGAGGTGCAGGGATGCATGTCACTTCTTTTTGAATTAAGCATACGATCGTGCATTAGAAGCGGGCATTACACAGTGACCGAAGTGGGCCGACGTCATGAAACTGTTCCAATTGCTCCCTCGTTTATTATTCCATTAGGTAGCACCGGCAGTCTTCCCGTTGCAACGTCAAGTTATGGGAGCCGCGAATTATTTACAGGGCAAACGTACCCTTAACGTTCGCGCATGCAGATTTACTGGGTCTACTTCTGCTCATTACCGCATACGAAATGCCGGGCGCCGTCGGTTTTTGAATAAATAACTGCATTATGGTCGCGGCGCTGACCACGGAACGATCGTTAATAGTTTCTCGATATTTATAGGACCGACGGGCACTTAAGCTATCCGCGTTACCTCTTACGAAGATGGTTCGGACATGGCTCCCCTACGATTTCAATGAAATTTCGTAGGACGATACCTCTTTCTCCACAATAATGCAACCGGTATTGCAGCCACGGCTGGCCATTCGATTTTCAGAAAATTCCTTATTCAAAGGATTAAACATCGACGCCAAATAACTGAGGCCTTTAATAAATTATTCATAATTAAATGTCTCAAAAACTGAAGTAAAAAATCTATAAGAATCGGCTACTAGCTATTCAAACGTAAAGTTGATGTTAAACAGTGACGAATAGGATAATACGAGCTACCGTCCCATTGAATTCAGCTGGGTCCACTTTTGAACCACTCCATGCTACATACCGAATTTAAGTGCTACCGGGAAAAAGGTCAAGGATTTCTTCCGGATCAGTATCGCCCAAGAACAGGCACTTAAAGATATCATCATAGAAATTGGCATAGTATTCGCAGGCCCTTCTACAGTCCGGCGAGAAGTTAATCTCCAAGAGCATCGGCTGCATGTGCCATGGATCCTCTTTATCCTTTTGCCACTCTAATATCAGATCGACCGCGTACAGAGCCCTGCTCTGAGGATTGTGCGCGATTCCTTTCGGTGGCTTTACCGATGTCGCTGCTTCGAAGACATCTCTCAGTATCTGGAAGATCTGCGGTTCGATTTTATCCGTCCAAGAGAACTCTGGATATTGCTTCTCCCATTCGAGAATGAACTCTGCGCACTTTAGGTGGTAAAGTTTACCAGGGTCTGTGTAATTCATCACAGTGAAGTGCTGTTCATATACATCTAAATTGTCCAAGGCGAACTTCATGTTCGCAAATCGCAGGAAGAAGTGCCTGTAGACGAATACCTTTAATGGTTTCACCGATTTCAACAATACAACGTAACGTATGTCGAATTTGACCTTGCCAATTCCTGCTCTCTCGAACAAGACCGGCTCTGTGATATACTTCTGGGCGATTTTTGGTCCTGTGCTGGGCACGCGTAGGATGTGGAACAGGTTGTCAGTCACATGGATATCCAACCCTCTGGCTAAGTTCCATGGCTTGCAAATCCAATGGTTGTCTAAGTTTAGCAACCGCCTGTTCTCGAAATATGCAACAAATTCCACTAGCTCAGTGTTAAGATTGTAAGTGGTTGGTAACCAAACTGGATAGGTCTTCAAGTTCTTTGTGTCTGGTTGGTCGTTTGCTTTCCTTCTACAAACGACAGATAATAGATCCTTCACAGTCACAACATGTTCAAATGGGAACTGGTTGACGAAAACATGTGGAGAACGATCTGCTAGCTCTTTGAATTCTTTAAAATGTGTAGTGTACCATAGAATATCGGCCTCTGCTTCATTGTATACTATTTCAAACCCAGAATCGCATAAATAGTCATCTATTATTGGATAATCCGTATAAACCTTTAGCGGCTTACTCTTGTCCCTTACAAGTGTTTCAGGGTTTATAACCTCTGGTAAACTCTCTAGAATGCGACCACTGAGGAAGTAACTTTCTTCTGGCTCTTCCTGCAGATAGTGTTCAGTTGAAAAAGATACTTCTCTCCATGGTAGTAGTAATGCATCCCTTTTTCTTAGATCATACGTTTGCCCTTCAACAAAATCTCTAGTAACTTCATCCCCCTTCTCAATATCTTCTATGGGAAACAATAAAGTGTAAGTGACCCCTTCCGGTAGATGTAAGAAAGGCACTGTTCTGAAGTTGGGATGATCGCTGTGATTTATACCTGAACCTACTTCATCCAAGACATACCACATCGGCAATCTCTTTTCTATAGGCCCAGTACTGAGCGAAAACGTCTGGTTGTATCTCCACATTTCTTCCATTACTAACTTTATTTTTTCATCTTTTGTTTTTGCGATGTCAAAGCCCATTAGTGCACACATGCGATTCAATAGTCCTGATATACTTGATAAGTTCCTTCTGACACCACTGAGATCATAGACCCATGCATGATCTATCAAGTAAATGTTATTAGGATCATCAGCGTTAATATCTTTATCAGAAGAAACGAAAAGCTTCCAAATAGGGTCCAATGGACCTCTGGTGGTATTGCTATAATCAATACGTAGTAGTTGAAATGATTGATTTGCATCAAATATGCGATTGCGAAGTTTCCTACACAAACTCTCCCAGAAAATTTGTGGCACGTTAGATAACTCTAACTGGGGCTGATGGATTTGGAGAAAAGTTGCATACAATTCTGTTTCGTCCATTGTGCAAAAATGTATATACAATCTGCAAAATTCAAAGAATTATCAGTCACATGGCTTTGACATTTATGTATGATTCATAGTGTTGAATATATGATAGATTCCCAACTAAAAAATCGTTATTATAAAATACAATGTAAAGGGAAGATTTATAATATTCTTAAAAGGCATAATATATTAAACTTCTATAGTACCTCACCTGAAACTTCGGAAATGCCGCAGGAAAAAATGCTCGAAACCATAACCTATCCTTTATCACTGAAATGTGTGAAATTAATTGCACAGCAATGTTCGTTACCACATGCTAACGCACGGATTTGATTTGAATTGTAATTATCTATAAATCCGCAATTTAAAATCATTGTTACCCTGTTATATCTGTTATATAACCAACGTTTCCTAATTTATATAGGGTGATTGGGGTGATTGTATTTAGGGAAACTCCATGGAAACTCCAGGAAACTCTTATATTCTATAGGGAATATTCATAGGGAATTTTATTTCTGTCCGTAAATATTGACTTTCCAGGAAGGACGCACATTGCTCATGGCTGATTTCGTCCTTCCTGTTGGCGCTTTTTGGTAGGAGCCGGCATTTTAAAAGACAATCTGAGCTGTGACGGTTAAGACTACGCACTTCATTTCGTGGTAAGTAATGTAATTACAAGTAAACTTCAAGTTTATTTCACAACTAACGTATATTGAGATATCGTATTTCATTCTTGACAGTGATTTTCTGTTAATTAATCCGTTACATAAAATATTGCACGTGGAATTTTAACTTTGCAATATTATGATGTTTATACTCTTCGAAATATCTTCGAAAATAACATATTTATAAATTGTTAATTCCGTTATTTATTTGTAATAGTTACTTCTTCGCAAAGTAAGAGTCATCATCGTTGAAAAGATGGTTAAAGTTATATCGGAAGACAATAACGATCGTACGAAAGACCTTCTTCAAAAAACGAAAGATGGGTTTATACAGAAAAAAAAGAATCAAAAACTTAAACAAATGCCACCAGGAAAAATTGCCTTAATTAACGGATCGAAGCCATCGAACGGTAACAATGAGGCGAAACAGCAGTTGTTGAACAAACAAAAAAATTCAGGTTCGAAAAAGTCGGCAGAACAAAACACAAAGGATTCCCTCAAGAGTGACAAGAAACTACAGGAAACCTCCAAGAACCGTGAAGCAGAGTCTGAGGAAGATGATTCTGATTCTGATGAAGATATTAATGAAGGAATTGTTTTAGAAGAACACAGTATCTTGCAAGAAAGCAGTGAAGCTGCTAGCGAAGATGAGGAGGAAAGCGAGGATGATAGTGAAAAAGAACAGAGTCTACCAAATATTCTTGGAACAAGTTTAGCGGATGACACTGATGAGGATGATGATGATTATGAGGACGACGAAGAAGCCGAAGAAGTAAAGAAAGGAGTAAAAATGTTCAAGGGATTGAAGTCCAAGGAGAAAACTACTGATTCGCTTGAAAAGAAATTAATGGATGGATCTGAATTAAGTAATGAAGAAGATGATGACGAAGAGGACGATGAAGGGGATTTTAAAGGTGATGGTAGTGATGATGAAAAGGGAAGCGAGGAAGATGATGAAGATGATGAAGATGATGAGGAGGACGAGGATGATGATGATGACGATGACGTTGAAGGGGAATCTGAAGATGAAGGTGACGAATCTATGCTAAGTTGGGAGGCAATCCTTGGTACCAGTATTGTTGAAGATGATGAAGATGATGAGGACTTTAATGAACCAGAGAACATAGATGACGATGATGACGATGATATCAGTGATGAAGACGAAGATGAGGAAGAGGAAGAGGAAGAGGAAAAAAGTAACAGTGGATCTAGTAAAAAAGAGAAAACTAAAAAAGCTATAGGAAGTTTAGATGTCTCCTTAGAAGAAATGAAGAAGGATAAACGAACAATATTTGTTGGAAACCTTCCAAAGGAAGTAACACGAAAACAATTGAAGAAATACTTTAAGAAATTTGGTAGCATTGATACTGTACGGGTGAGAGGTGTAATAGGAAAATCCATGAAAATGTCCAAGAAAGTAGCAGCAATAAAAAATGATCTTCACCCAAAATTGAAATCCGTTTATGCGTATATTAAGTACAAGTCAGAAGAATCTACTAAGGCAGCTCTGTCCATGAACGGAAAACTATTTGATGGGAATCATTTAAGAGTAGATTTAGCTTCCAAATCAGATGAGAATCACGATGTGAAAAAGGCTGTATTTATAGGAAATATACCTTTCAGTAAGTATTCTATTGTAATGGTAAGCTAAAATTGATTGCATTAATTCTATGACGTATTGTATTTTTCAGATATTGACGAAAATACAGTCAGGAAGCACTTCAAGGGTTGTGGTGAAATAGAGTCAATACGCATAGTTAGAGATAACAATACGGGAATCGGCAAGGGATTTGGATACATTAATTTTAAGACTGAGGATGCTGTGGCATTGGCGTTAGAATTAAACGGAACGTCACTCCTAAATCGCGAACTCAGAGTAAAGCCGTGCAGCGATCATCCGAAAAAGGAGAAAAAGGATAAGCAGAAGAAAAGACCGAGTTTAGCAGAAGAGGAAAAGAAATCAAATAAAAAGTTAAAAAATAACGACGAAGTAGCCGTACCGGTATGAGTTTTATCATTTTCTGTACTCTTTAAAAATTGTGTAACAAAAATTAAAATATTATGCTGTTTTTAGGTTCATAACCAGAAAAACGCTACTAAGAGAATAAATGAGAAGAAGCAAAAGTTTGATGCAAAACAAACCAGTCCACAACAGTCAAAAGCATTCCAAGGCCAAACGTCTGATGGAAAAAAGAAAAAGAAATCGAATAAGTTGGAAAAGAAGAAGAAAGTGATGGCAGAGAAATTGGCTGCTAAATCTAAGAAACCATCAAACTGATAATACTTAAAATATGCGTATTATCTTAAGAGCCTACTTTAATTTTCGATTTAGTTCATACGTTTATAAAGAAGTGTGAGTGTGTGCTTGTGTGTGTGGATATGGAAAGAGAGAAACGAATATAGTTGAAGCTTGACTCGTGATATAGCATCTGTGTAAGGTTTTTTAAGGTATCTTCTTTAAATATAACTCGTGAAAATGGAAGCAAGTATTTAATAATAAATAAAATACTATTTTTTATGAATTGGTAGCTTTTATTAAGTTCTTTACTTTCAGATGCAGTTGGAACGGAAAATTGTTTATATTACTGTTTGCGCACTTAGAGCAAAGTCGTTTTCCAAAATAAATGCTGCACCCTAAGCAGACAGGTTTCTTACAAAAATTGCAATCGGCGCCTAGCACTAACACTTCTCCTTTGTTTGGTAAACAAAACGGATCTTTCATGATATAACATTCCTCCGAATAAGTTATTTGTCGCGCGAATGGAGGTTTCACGCCTTTGAAGTCGAAACGCTCTTGCAGTGAACAATAGGAACATTTGAACACACCACTAGTGGTTTCTTTTTTCTCATGAGATGACGAAGAACTACCCTGAGGTTCACTGACTCCAGGTTGACTGACAGACGTGCTAGCGACAGATTCCATCCTATAACGCAACAAGGATGAGAAATACTCTGTGAGATCTTTCCATAGTAAATTTATTTTACATTAAAATATTACAATTTTACAAATAGGAACATTATGAAAGTTTCATTATTTTCTACTAGCGGAAACGCTTTGATTTTGTAATTCCTGTGGCCACCAACTAGGCACCGATATTTTCAATTTCATACCTAACACGCTAAGAGATTTGGCTTTGAGAGATTCTTTGATTCTCATCAGACCTAGACCATACTCTTTCTCATTACCTCTAAATTTACCTACTGCATTGCCGGATTCGTCTACAATTTTATCGTCGTACGAAATAGGTTGAATGGGTACCTCGTCGAACAATAATGGCATTAAACGTTTCCTTACTACGCCAGTGTGATATGTTCGCGCTGTCAGTTCTTGACCGATGTAACAACCCTTGTGGAAATTAACTCCATGCAAATAATCACAGTTCACTTCTAAGGGCAAAGGCTGTCCTGGTGGTAGGTCATTGACACCTTCGGGTATCCCAAGTTTATAGCGAAGCGCTTTGTAGCTTAACGCATTGTCAATAAGCAACATATCCGAATTCAAATTCTTCCTTATATCATTATTTTCAAGATTCGATTCCGCTAGGATTCGAATACCTAAATCAGAAAGTCGCGGATCTTCGTAGATCATGACATTATCTATCACTTTGCTTGATTTGTTATCGAGGGTGCCGCATGGAAATATTATACCCTCAAGCTTTTGCCTACTTTTACCCGTATCTGTTTTATTTAAATACGAGGTAGCATCGAATAACGTCCAAACATTTAGTTTGTCTCCTATGTTTTCTATATCTATCTTTCTTCTAACACGGTACATTTTTAAGTGCTTTTGCAAGGGATCCACAGCTTGTGAATCACATTCAATATAAAATACATTGTCTTCCTGACTTTTATATACAATCACATCATACAATACTCTACCCTTTATATTAAGAAACAGAGTATACAAATTGGAGGCTCCCTCCTCAATGTGTTTCATATCGTTTGTAATTAATCCCTGCAGGAAATTTGAAGTTTCTTTTCCACTAATTTGCAATAAACTCCTATTTTTTAAATGCTCTAAGACATTGGAGGAAGCCTGCGAGGAGTCGTGTGTTATGAAACGCTTGTAGACTCTCCTAAATTTATCCACCTTGCGGAATGGCAAAGCGAACATTTTAAGATGGACAATCATTGTATCTAATTTCATCAAACTATTCGTACAAGTTCGACCTTTGCAAAGAAGAAAAATATACGTAACCAGTATATAATTTGATCACTTCTAACCTCGTATAATGTTTACCATTATAAAATGGAATAACGAAAGATTGATCTTACGTTCTTACTTGATTGCAGAGTGTCTGACGCAACCTTCTTCCAATATTGTTGTGGAAATTTCATTCAAAAATTGCTTGAACATTCATTTTCTGCACTTGGTTGAATACCAATACTCCAAAATAACTGCAACGTTCTTTGACATCGAGATTCATGACGAACCTTAGAAAAACATGGAAAAAACAGAATCAGTTGTAATGTTATAATAGGTTCGTCTGTTGCATTTGATTCAAAAGATATTACGCATAAAAAACTGTTCAAAAAACAATTTGATTGATATATAATTTTCTGATAAGAAGCAGCACAGACAAGGAACAGAAGTACACAGAAGTAGATCAATTACTCAATGTATGTTTCTGTCTTACGTCCACGAGGCTCTATATGATATAGAGCTCTCTTACAATTTCTATCACATCCTACTGTATCGGTCGGAACGAACTCGGAACGGAACCAATGCCACCGACGTTATTCAGCGGGACCGGTAACCGGGCGCGACGGGCGCGGGGATAACGTAGAACTTGCAGTGATCTGAAATACCACATCGCTAAAAGTTCTACCACCGACGAGATACTCGTCAAGTAGAAGAAGAATGATATAGTGTAGAATCCTCACATTACCCATACTGTAATTGCTTTATAATACTGTCACCGACGAGATACTATCTCGTCTCTTTACCTAAATAGAACCAGACGATAATGACATTGTTCACGCCCGAGGCGAACCAGTTTGAATAATACATATGTTTTGATCTGAAGGAAGGTAAAATTGCAAAATGTTGTGAAAGACAATAGGTATAGGAATATAATTTATTGAAAAATCAACATATTTATTAAATGTACAGCTATTGGCTCGATATTATCCTTTATTCATAAGACACTAGAAGGTCTTATAAATAAAGTATAATACCGATTGCCCAGGTCTCACCACGAGGAGGTTGCTGCACGAGAGACCCGAAAGGGAGTCAGAACGAATGCAATATTCCTTCTGGCTCCCTTTCTTACAACGACGAACTTATACTAAATTACGCAAGTATGTCGAGTAATTATCGCGGAGCAAAAGGTGTGAATCGGAGAAGAAGTCTCCGGTCCACGGGGGATCAAAGGCGAATCAGGCAGAAGGCTCTGATTCTTTCAAAGTGAGAAACAAGAGCGAACCAGAGCAGAAGGCTCTGGTTCGAAGGTGACGCGGCGCGTACAATGCTTGCAGCCCAACTCCGGCCAGAGCCGATACCCGACGTGTCCTCACCAAGAGGAATGGACAGTGAGAAGTGTTCAAACGATATCCCATTTCTCTACCAACTACCTGTCACCAGGCAACGCTATGCGTTGAGATGACTCGGGTAGGATGACGAATAGAGAGGACATGTAGCATGGCTACACGAGTGAACAGGTCACAATGAACCATCCCTCTCAATGTATCGACGCCGAATACCGGCTCCAACCGGTCTGGTACATACAAGCAAGGTCCGACACAGCAGAAGGCTGTGTCGGAAACAAGGAAACGAGCAAAGTGAATTTACGGCAATAATTACTCGACATATTTATAATGACGACATACAATCTTAATATATAAACCAAATATAACTAACTTAAAAATACACTGCAGACTTCTTCTTCGTTGGTGTGTCCTCTTCATTCGATGTGTCGTCCTCG
>CM052286.1:2909250-2948658 GCA_028455765.1 Lasioglossum oenotherae | reverse complement strand
TCTGGCTGTTTAATGTTTATAACAATTCCTTTTGCTACTGATGTTAACGAGCACTCCCTTGACCACCTTGCCATCTAAATTTTTCGTAAAAATAGACAATAAAACTCGAGATTGAGAATAACTTTTCAACCATGAACATTCGCACGCATTCATTTATTCAATACAATTCACAGATAATTTTATTATTTCTGGCTGCTTAATGTTTATAACAATTTCTTTTGCTACTGATGTTAACGAGCACTCCCTTGACCATCTTGCTATCTAAATTTTTCGTAAAAATAGACAATAAAAGAATACAGAATACAGAATACAGTTGAAATCATATCGTGTTTAATGTCATTTGAATAAAAAAAATTCCACAAATAAGTTGGCGAAAGTCCCACTTTATATATTTTGTTTATTAACGAACTAATTGTTTATCATTATCATCGTAACAATGACAGTCCTTCGAAGGCTTCTTCTAGTTCTTCTCTCAGTCCAAAAACGGCTAATGTGAGTATTGCTCTATTCCGACCCCAAGATTCACGAACGGCATGCGTCCCGATTGCCGTGTACTTTACTTCTTCTTTAAGGTATTTCAAATGTTTGTGATCATATCCCTTTAAGATTATTATTGTTTTTCTGTTATTACAGAATAGGTTAGATGTATTATAATAATTTCACAATTTCCCTTATTCGTAGCTTAGGATTAACCCTCGTATGGCAGAACTTGAGTCCATTTTGAACCAGTAATTATAAACGTCCATTTCAATTCCAATTTTCTAGTAGCGAGGTTAAAGACGACCGCCTTGCGAGAGTTAAGGAACGAACAAACGTTTTTCAGAAATTCTGAAATAATTCGTACCCTCTTTGCAGCCATACTTCAAGTAATTGAGATTTTACGTTATCCATATCCAAGATCGCAAAAAGTGCGATCAAACCTCGTGCTATCTAAAATGAATGAGCTAAGAATACTTATTATTGTGCACAATTTTAGTATACATATTTGGTATTATTCTTACTAGTGCTGCTGCAGTTCCTTGATTCATTTGTATATCAGTATTTAAAACTGAGTAAAACAAATAATCCGATGGTCCAGCATAAGATACGTCATCGGTATTAATTTTTTTGAAATTTTTGGAAAATTGATCTTTCTGTTTTTTTACCACTTTTCCGAGTTTTCTATAATCGAATTATACCATCTATGAATTTTAATGACATTTTAAATTCTATTTAAAAGCTGGTATATTATACGTTATAATATATAATGCAATAAAAATAATCTGATTATTTATAGTCTGCTGCCGATAAATCTGATTGTATACCTGTTTTTACAACTTTGTGCATTTTTATTCCGATATTTCATTATAGGATAAACTCTTTAAACTTGAAAGATGTAAATCAACAATAATTTCTCTATGCATTTCAACATTCAGTCCTGTAATTAGCTAAATAAATGAAAAAGACATTTTAAAATGGGTAACGAAGTTTTCACGATTTTGAAACCTGATTTCGAAAGGCGATATATTATGAGAAAGATTTTACTGAATGTCAGTTCGTAAGAACTTCGTTCGTTGATTAATTTTCGAGAAAATCTCACGATTTACTTGCAACGAAAAAAAGCGGCTAATTAAAATTTGAATGTATCTAAGTCAGATAAGTCGATTGCAGCATAAAGAAGGGAACTGCTTCATCATCTGCAGCACGTTTCATTTTAATCTTCTCGCAAACATTTCATTCCTGTTATTTATGACACTATTTTTTTCCTCGTATTAATTTATTCGTAACGTTTATGATAGAATATGTAACACATGAAATCCAAAAGCAACATTTTATCATTCATTATCGGCTGAAGTGAAGTTATCTCCGGGACACAGATATCGCATACTCGCAAACAGAGTAAGTACATACATCGATAGTCCGGTCAACCGGCAATTTCAGGGTAACAGTACAGTGTTTGGTACGTTTAGGTTAGGGCAACTATTTTCATAATTAAAAATATTCGTGGAAGATCTAAATGACATGTGATTAATACACTATTTTTCGATGTTGATAGTGATTTATGTTCGAATGTGACTTTGCTGATAATAACTAAATTCTTTCGTGGGAAATCAGTGTATGTTGAGAAGCGAGGATTGTCACAATATCCACCAACTGTTCTGTCAAATGATTTTTATGCGACTTTGATAAGAAAAGACGAGAATAAGGAAAGACTACCAGTGGATCTACGAATTATTTAATACCGCAAAAATGGCTGCAAATGAACCAGGTCTATCGTCATATTCTAGAGAAGACAACAACTGGAGAAAAGATTTAATTTTACAACTCCAAGAGAGAAATAGAAGACAAACATATTGTTTTGCTGATCTGATTAGTTTACGTAAGCTTTCATAATTTATGTATTTTAATATGATCGTCTCTGTAAATGAAATGTCTTCAATGAAAAATTTAGAATAATATTAATGTATAGACGTATATCATTTTTTTTGTTTATAATGTAAAAATCATACTAACTTTAGAGTCTGTCATATTACTTTCATATTGCAGACAATAGACTGTTTGAAAACGCAAACACATTACGTGGTGAAAACATTCAACTAACAATAGCAAATGAAACTCTTCGTCGTAATACATCGAGCGGAACTCCTATATCCGGTGCGAACGCAGATCTTGAAGCCCGCCTTTTGAAGCAGGCTGAGGAATTAGCAACATTGCATAAGAGAAAAGGGGAACATACACAGCAAATAGTAGACCTTAATAATAAATTACAAGAAATGACGAAGGAACTACACATGAAGGAAGCTGGGTATAGATTTTGTTGATATTTCTATAAATATTAAAGCAACAAATAGTCTCTATAATTATAATGCGAAAAATGCCTCTAATTCTGTTACCAATATTTACAGGCTTGCAGAAACTATAGAAATCAACAAAAATTTACATGCAGAAATAGTGAGTTGTCACAATAGAGAAAGAGAGTTGGAAGGTATTAATCAAATGCTGAAAGATGAACACCAAGCTCTGCAACTTGCTTTTGCATCTTTAGAGGAGAAACTTAGGAAAACACAGGTATTGAACGCTGAGCATAGATGAATCGTCTAAAACTGTTTACATTGAGCTATGTTCTAATAAATTGAATTATAAACATTTATAGGAAGAAAATCGTCAATTAATAGAACGCTTAATCAAATATAAAACTCGAGACGCAGAGAAAGTGAATGAAGAAAATGATAATTTTTTGAAGTGAGTACTCGTGTATATATATTTTTCTTCTTAGCTTTTCACTAACATATCTTCTTTCTTATAATTAATATTCTGTGTGTCCAAATTTTTATATAATGGTTGTAAATAGTGTGTTTGTTTCTCTGTTCCTGCTCAATTTTTTTTATAGAATAATACTTAATATAGGTTTTAATTGTTGGAGTAAAAAGTAGTTAGAATATATGCTTCTAGATTTTAGTGTTGAACTTAGTGTACAATTTTAGTGTGGATGTGTAGTATTGAAATCTTTACCAATTTGACCTTTGAACAGTTTTAATTAACTTTACAATAAGTAATAAAACTGTGTAAGGATGAAACTTGTTTAAGAATGTGTGTATTGTACTGGGGTCGTCAAACTTTTTTTGGAAACGGCCAGATCGTAAAATTTTTAGGCTCAGCGGGTAGCAAACATGAACATATTTACGTGGGTAATTCTACTCATAGAGCAACGAAAAGAAAGTTTCAAAATTTTTTTATTAGCAAGTGATATTTTTACATGTTTTTTATTTTATTAACATTTTTATTTTACGTAATTAGATTTATTTTCTCATGTTCATTAACCACGCGAGTCGTAGTTTGCCGACCCCTGCTATAAAGTATAATAAAGTTTGTAGGAGAGACTTGAGAATTAATTGTCATGTTGCAATTATCACCACTCTTATATTATAATTCATTATGAAGCTGATAAGCATATGATAAGGAGAACATGTGATTGATGTTACATAAATAGATTGAGCGTAAAAATTAAAATCTCGGCGTAAAAATCGTAAAGCGTAAAAATAATCTCTTTATGAAAATTGGAGCCCATTTTATTATTTTTTGGATTATACAATATAATCTATGGTCTCGTAAATTTGATGAGGGTTTGAAGCAGATTTCAACTATTAGTTAGTTTGCTGTGTCCTGTATTATTTTTGTGTCTGCATTGCATGCTTTAAAGTTCATATGTTAAAGATATAACATTATTATTGGTCAAAGAGTCTTATCATTTATTTTATTTGATTTTTATCAATGTCTTGTTGTTTGGTATATCGTTAGAATGTATTTTTATCTGAAATAATCTATAATATAAATATATATTTTTGTGTTCACGGAAAGGGAATGAGAGAAATTTGACGTATTCCGTTTTTAATAAAAAATTAATATATTTATTTATCTAAGATACTTCTTTCAGTGTTATCGTTTTCTTTTAACAAAAGTAATATTTTGAGAATATCATATTAACAGGAGGACCAATTAGCGATCCATTCTAATAAAATGTTTTGTGCTAAACTATAATCATAAGAGTTATTGCGAAACAATTAAAAAAAAGGTTACACTGTTTTCTTTGTTACTAATCTGATACACTGATGCATTAATTAAAAATAATATGTTCTTATTGTTTTCTTTTTAATTAACTTATGTTTTATAATTGACAATATTTCTATAATGTATTTAAAAGTAGTTTTAAATTGTTGTGTGGATATTTTATCGGATGATTCGTTTAGTCTAATTGCGTCACATAGCCATAATAAATTATTTGACACTTTAGGCATTTAAAAATTCACGATATCATGACTCACAGTCCATTTTCCATATAACTCAACTGTTTCAATATTCAACGCTTGGTAGAATTGCATAAATGCAATACACATAGGTAATAATTGTTTAGACAACGTGTATCGACAACAGTTGTTAATACTACTCGTAAAATGTTAAGATTTCCACAGAGATAAAAGAGAGAGAAACATGAGATACTGTCGCTGTAGGGTTTTCCTGCACTAGCACATCACACTGCTTAACATTTTCGTTTCAGTGAGAGTTTTTCCAGTCCAACAGCCTTTTTGATGCATACTCTATCAAAGTTCGGGTAAGTCTTTTAACAAGACACGTGATAAAAATTACGCTTAATGCACCATTTTGCAGCTTTGAACGGTTTGCTAAACGTACCTGATTACGTATTTACGTATTACACATATCATTTTTGTTTACGTTTGGTGTACAGCAACGTGTCACATATTGTTACCAATAATGACGAATTATTGTTTACTCAAACATTATCTGTAAAAATGCTTAAAGGGCAGTTGTGCTTATCATTAAACGCATACACGATATTGAAGTGCAGGTTCGAGCTCTTCAGTGGGGATGGTACTCATTAAACTGAGGAAAAAATGGTCCCCGACACAGTCGACAGACGAGTGTCTGTAAAATTGTGGTTAACATAAAAGAGCTATCACCTAGAATTTAATATGACTTCATACAAGTGACGTAGTACACAGAAGAATAGTAGGAAATATAATCCTTGTGTCCCATAGGTACTTTAAAAGTACCATTTTTACGAGACACTAGTAATTTAATTTAACATATTATTATGAGAATAAAGTTACTACAATTTTGGATATAAAGGACATTTTCACATTCAGCTTAATGAGTATTACCGATTGCTGAAGTCTCGAGCTCTTCCATTCAATACGCTGTTCATATTAAAATGAATGTTGCCATAACGATTGTCAAGCAGTCGGATAATGCAACTAATACGACGCAACACCGACATTCCAATAAATAATTAATGAGTATAACAGCAGCGAAGAGAGGCGGTCCCACTAATAGTTTTCTCTTGCATGAAGTATAACAATTGGACAATTCGTTCACAGACACACGGTGTTTACCGACGTGTTAAATGGGGTATTTATACGCGACGTGATGTCGACATCGTTGAGGATTCTTCTGTTGCTAATTTCTCTCGTATCTGTTTGTTTTCCAGAAAGAGGCAAGCGAAGGTGCAAAAGGAGTTGGAGGATGCAGCTCGCGACACTCGACCCGTCAGTCCGGATCGTTCGAGTTTAAAAGAAGGAATCTTTAAGAGTCTTCCTACCGCTGTACCAACAAAAGTGTCCGCTACGTTTGTACGTTGATAAACTTTTAATTTATGACATATTTTATATATCCTATTTATATATACATAGAGATAATACATATACGTTATGTTGTCGCTGTGGAAATTCTAGTACAAACGGTCCGTTGACTTGTTGTAACACAGAACTGCATGTTTTGTACGATGGAATAAGAAAAACTGTCGAGCGCGATGCGTGAATCAAACCTGTATCGTGGAATTCACGCGAGTCTCTCTCTCTCTCTTTCTCATTCTTGCTCTCTCTCTCTCTGTTCTACACTAGTATTATTAGCAGCTAGAGAGTAATTTCGGTTGGAGGAGGTAAAATCACGAGCAACTACAATAGCTTTACAATAAACCTAATTTACGTAAAAGTTGTCCGAGTAATTTACGTAAGAGTTCAAATTTTAATACGGAGTTATTTTTATATGTACTGAAAGGAAATTGTTATTCCTACGGACTGCAGTCAATTAAGCTTTTTTCACAGGATCAAGAGAAAATTCGTAGAGTGTTAATTATTTATTTTTATCTAGACGACGCGGATTTATGGTACCTACGACGCCTCTGTCGATCACGTAATTATTTTCGCGACGTGATCGCTGGGTAATTTAATTGTTACGATAATTTATTGTTCAAACACGACGTAATTTATACGTTCGTTCGTTTTGGTACCGTGGCTTTAAATGAATAAGCAACATTCCTGATTAAAAAGATTGGATTGACTGACGTACTATACATATTTTATTAAACCACAGGGTGACGAAAGTATACGTTAAAGTTATACGTAATAGTACTTATATATAATCTATATAAAGTATATAGAATCTTGTTGATACGTTTTTTGGACGATATTTCAGTATTTTTCATAGACATCAATGTAGCTTGTCAGTAAGGAATTGTACTTGTTTGTATTAAAGTATATACACCAGGACACATGTCTTTTGGTTTAAGTTAATGTCTTGTACTTACTACGATAGGCTGTTTGTGGGATTATACGTGGTAATCGAGTGCTTATTATTTTTTATGAGTCATACACTTCTTCTCAGAGCATGGTACATTACTCGAGTATTAACGTATTCATCGCTGTACTGATTTAACGTTTAGTATTTCATTTATCAGATAATCTGTCATTCGTTATACTCCTGCTAACTATAATTAAGACACAACTATTATTTGTAACATATAAACTTTAATATACTATTTAAGTGCCACTTTAACTTAAGTATGCTTGTTTGGTGTTTACGATTATATCGATATATTTAATACCTATTTATATAAACATATATATGCATATATATGTATATGTGTATATATATATATATATATATATATATATATATATATATATGTATGTATGTATACATATATACAAAGTTTAGTCACAGTTGTTTTCAGTTCTCAAGTTACTCGAGATTTAAAGAGAAACGATTATAAACATTGAAATACACTTTTCAGAAATATTGTATATTCTCCTTTGCTGTATTTTTTGAGCAGTCAATAGTATGCATGCCTCCTTAATGTAATTTCTTTTAGAACACTCAGAGTTCAAAGAGTATTCACATGAAGTTGTTGGTACAATCTGAAAAGAACAGAGTTCCACATGAAAAATACAGTGAAAATATAAAATGAAATTTTGTAGAGCACGAGGCTTCGTTTTTGAAAGAGTTAATAGCATGCAGTGTTCGACAATTATCCGCTTTATATTAAAATACTGAGGGGATCGGGATAATCGAACACATTCTACCGTTGCATTTTTCGAATACGGATTCAAGCGAAGCTAGACACTGATGGACAAACACACGAGCCACGGGATGCCGAACGGTGCTCGTCCCCACAAAGTTCCGTCAAGGATTTACTCTAAAATAAAGCCTCTTATGAAAAAATTTAATTCCAAATTTTACACCGTATTTTTTCATGTAGAAGCGCCTCGGTTTTCGTTGTGTGTATCACTAGTCCGATGGTCCGCTGTACAAGCTTTTAAATCCTTTAGGCACGTAAAATATTTAGATCGAACAAATACAGACAATTCACACGCATACATACATACACAGTATTAGTAGTTAATGTTTTGCAAAGAGGAAAATATTTGCATCATTAAAGTATTCTACGTAGTGTACATTACCCTCGAACCGCGGTCGATATATGTATACGCTTCCGTAGGAAAACTCTAGGTAGTACGAATTTATCGCAACATTTCAAACTGTGTGTTCTATTAACGATCATAACTACGCACGCATACTTTACGGCCGCATTATCAGCGCTATTTGTTGGTCCCCATTAACTCGTAAAATCCCCGGCGCATTTTTCCTAATGATCTCGAACGAGGTCGCCCGCCCACGACACAATATTAGCACAACGAATATCGTGGATCAACCACGCTCTCGTAGTAAAACATACAGAATAGATGCAAAATTGTCGCTCTCTCTCTCTTTCTCCCTCTTTCTCTCGGAAGTGAGTAGATCGCGGCTCGCCTGAATTCTTAAATTTACTCCAGCCGGGTGTCCCGGAAGTTTTCGCGCGTGAAACTATGGGCGGAAATTTTAATTCGATACGCGGCTGATACATTAACCGTTGCTTCCTGCATGCGCGAGTTTTTCAAAGTTTATACGTCAAGCGTTTAATAACCCTTGCAGAACGCACACGACGGGGAAGTTTTTGCCGCAAAGTGGTCTCCCGTCGAGAGGATCCTCGCCACCGGTGGAGCTGACAGGAAGGTGAAGCTCTGGAGCATTACAAAAGGTGATTAATTAAACAAAATCGTGCCGTTAAAACAGTGACCCAGAATCAGACTGCTCTCGCAACCCCGGATACAACGCCCAATTAATCAACGATATCTCGAACCGACCCCCATTAAACGAGCGTCGCGTCCCTCGAGCCTGTAATCTATTTAGCAGTGGTCGTTATTATTCATAAGCATAATAACCAGCAATAGAATCGGTGAATTATCAAACGTTTCGGTGTCATAATTCCTTGTGAACGTCTAATCAATTTTCTTCGTCGACCCTGAGGGATCCAGAGTGATCGATAACCAAATTAAAACACCCCCGCGCGATCGCTCGCCGATTCAATGTTTGCTCGAGATAATTCAATGGATAATCATTTTGTTGCGTTTAGCGGGGGCCAGGGCTCGGCAATAAAGTGATATGAAAGTCAGTTTGGAACTTCATTAAAACTTACCATAATGAAGTAATTAAAACTTTGTTAGCATCCCCTCCGTCCCCGTTCATGAATACAAATACGCGGATAGACATCTGGTTCTGTTACGGAGGACGAAAGAAGGATTTACTCGGGTACGGTTAGCTGGAGAAATCAATTCTCTCGTATTGCTATAACGATCTGTTAGGCGGATCATTCGTTACGACGTTTGGCTATTAGGTGTCTGTTCCAGCGGCTTGTTTAATCTATCCGAGTGTTATTGTGTGTAGTGCGGAGATAACGAGTTGCATCTACGAATTATTCATGCATCACTGTAAATAATCTAGTAGACGATAATATGAACTGTATTGTTATAAATAATCAAATAGCCAGAACTCTCTAGAGAAGATTAGGTAGAGTCAGCCTGTTCAGTTTGTAGGTGGTTCCTTCTCACGAAATTCGGATTCGATATCAATTTGATCAGTAAAAATGAAAGTTACCGAGCACCTAGAAGCTGATCAAAGGCAAGAGGACTATATCGCATAATTACTTCCACGAAATGTCATCTAAGCTATTTAGTAATCTGGTAGATCTAGTATAGCTAGCAGCCCAGCCCCCTGTGCTGTTCAGTTTGTAGATCCTCGGCAACTGACGATCTGTGTAGCTGTCTGCGAAGTTATAAGCTAGCAAAGTCATTTAGCGGGATCGGTAGATGCACGCGTATCGTGACGTCTCGCGAAAGGCTCTTTTCCACCCACTTAATGAAGTATGTTAACGAATCAACAGGTTACTTGGGCGAAATTCGCGCTCGCTATCGCACAGGCGAGTATAGAGCCCGCATATTAAAGGCCTGCCCGACTGGCAGAAACATTTTCCCCGATTATATGGCGAAACGATCGCGCGCGCTATAATGTGCCTGAATGTAATCCCTTCGCCGCGCTGCAAATTGGATGAAACATCCGTCCTTATTGTACCGGTTATATCCGCTTAACTTGCCCTTTCCCGTGTCTCCTCGCGGATCCACCCTTTTCTCAACACCGACCGCCAACATTGTCTCTCATTCTGCCCCTTTTCAAAATCTATTTGCTCTCTCGCTCTCTCGTCGTCCTATCCGCCCCTATTGAACGAGCCTGGTACGTTGACATTTCGCATTAAGCTAAATGAAATTTAATTTGGCACGGCAGCCCGACCGGGAAAAAAGGATTGAGAATGTATACACGGCCGCGTTAGACGAGATCGAGGTCCGAGCAATGCCATTGTGAATGATAAGAGTATCGGTGTTCTCTTTTCTATTTTTTCGAGCTGTTCGTTTGATACGAAATATATTCCGTTTCAGGTGCGCCGGAGAGCAAAGGCATCCTCGTCGGCAGCAACGCGGGAGTGATGTCTGTCGATTTCGATTCAACGGGAACGCTGATCCTTGGGGCATCGAACGATTACGCCAGCCGGGTGTGGACTGTCAGCGATCTACGTCTAAAGGTGAATGACAATTTTGCATGCTTTCTCGTTTCGTACGGAAATTTATCGATTTATCGAGCACGCTCGTCGCCCCGGAGTTAATACTCCCGGAATCTGTCCGAATATTGACCACAGCGTTAATCTTCCTATTCGCTGTGAAAAAAAATGACGGGTGGAGAACCTAAAGGGGATGCTATAATAGGTCAAGCACGAGATCTGAATGCAGACGATTTTACAGTGTAGTCCTTATGATATTTTAAAGGTAAGAGAACTTTAACACTTTGCTGACAACTTTAGGCGATTTCGAGCCTAAACCTCATGCAGTCTGAAACATTTTCTTCATTTGAATACCGAGACAAAACCTTGTATTTTAATTAGTTTCAATGTTAAATTAGCAATACCTGAGGGTACCTACCTAAAGTACGCACTTAAAAGTACCTACAGTTATTAACAAAATTAAGTGGACGCGTACAATGAGTGTATTCTTCGACCGATGTAATAGCAAACTGGTTTTGTCTCCAACATCGTCAGTTTTCGACCTCGTTAGAGCCACCGCGTACAAATGGCAGCAACTGTGTAGTTTCTTTTTCTGTAAACTCGTCTCCAGTTTCTAAAGCCTCGCCACGCGGCGTTAGATCACCGCTGTCCAAAGTTAGTTCTCGGACTTGGGGCAGTTCTCTGGTCGGTTAGGCAGCGGGCATCGTTTTTGCGACGAGGTTCCGAAGACAGATCGCGACTCAACAGAGTAATTTCTCCGTCAAGGTTTTACGCTAACATTTACCGTTTAATTCCGTCTGGGGATATGGTCGAACGTCGGAGAAAGTTATAGTATTATTATCCGAAGAATTCATTTTGACGAGCGTTTACGTCTCGGCGTTAGTTCGGGTAATGGTGGTTTTACCGTGTACGGTACATTGAGCAAAAGAGAATGGGTAGGAGGTGGAGGAGAAGGAAAAAAAGAGCGGAGAATTTACATCGAGGAGGAGCAAGCGACCGAGAAAGCATGGTAACGAGGCGTACTTACTTTCCCGCCATGAAAATATGATTGGCTCCGCGGACACGTCGTAGGAAGTGTATAAACAGATGCCTCTCGCAAAACGCGCATTAAATTACAGGGTCATTTCGAGGCGAGGCGAGACGATCCGCGAATCTAGCGGCAGCACTAGAATATGAAATTTATCGTCACCTTCTTCCACGACCTATTACCGGACGGTCCGTGTAAATCCGTCAGGCAGGATCGTAAACCTAATGACGATTCGCAAAAAGCTCCACGACTGGATATCGTTCCGTGAAATCACACGAGGGGCTCTTCTTCCTTTCCGTTTCGCTTTGGAAAAGAGCTCTCACTCTTTCTTTCTCCCTCCCTTTTTCTCTGTCTCTCTCTCTCTCTCTCTCTCTCTCTCTCTTTCTCTCTTGAGAGATGCTTTCTAGTTTCATAATCTTCGACGGAAGAATAATACTGTCTCCTTTCGCCGATGATATCGATATTCCCTCATCTAAAGTTCGCCCCAGTTTTGTTCTCCTCCAATATCGGGAGGGGACGAAAAGTTTCGCGGTTGTCTTCCTCGCGGTACCCGACTTTCTTTTCCCCTTTTGTGTTTCTTTCGGAAGACCACTCGCTCGATGCCGGAAAGTCATCGGGAAGAATAATTTTTTCCTACGTACAGGAGACCGAACTTTCCAGCTCCTTCTCCCGTACGGATGAACTTAAATACGTGCATGCGAAAGTGTAATCAACGGATGATCGATCGCTGCGAAACGCGAGTGTTACGGCAAATTTACACTACTTCACTTTGGATGTACAACACGGATGAATCAGCTACATTGAATGCAAGAGGTGAAAACCGGAGTACATACTTATACTGGTTTAATTTCATATGAGGAAACCAGAAATTTTTAACTTTTTGTTAGATAATCCTGTAGATTTTGACGAGAAAATACCGAAACCCCACTGTTTTAATCTTAGGACTCCACTGGTTTAAAAGTTATTCATGTCTAAAGTTCAGCGATTTTCACAAGGTAAGGACGCTGCCATATTGGTATGTGGTGAGCGTCGCGCGTCGTCTAACGAGCGGAATCGTTCCGAAGATTCGTAGTCTATTGTCCGCTAATTACTTTGAATAACTACTTCGGATGAAAACAATCTGTACACCTTCCTGAAAACAATCTGTACATCCCAGGTGAAAAGTCTAAATTCGTCTTAACTCTCGGTGTTGTTCCTGGCACATTTGCACCTCGTCGCTCCGACGAGATCAAAAACGGGATCGGAACAACCGATGCAGCAGTGTAACGCGATAAAACAGCCCCTCGACGATTGTTGCCAGACTTCAAAGGGAATCGGATTCGAAAACGGAGTCTCCATAGTTCGTCGGTTTTACTATACTTTGAAACTGCTTCCACTGTCCCGGCCTCGTTAAAATGTTACATCTATGACGTCGCTGTTTTACTTTTACTACCGCCTGTTTATCCGTTTGTATATTTTATTGAATTTAATAGCGTCGTTCGCGGGGACGCGGAAATTCAATTCTGCTTTATGCGACCTGCATTTCTTGCACCCTGACTTTATGGGTATCGGCGTGTTGCTGCAATAAATATCAATGAGTGATCTATCGGTTTTTGCTCTGTCGCCGCTGGCGAATATATGCACAAGTCACGGTTTAATTCGAGGCTTTTAAAGTATTTTGGAGTAATAGTAATTTTTCTCGGCGCTATGGTTCGATCAGTTTTCTACATTAACTAATAGTTATTGGAACGAAAAGGAAGGTGGTGTGTTTCGTCCTAAACCCGCTAGAGGACTCATCCGTAAGGCTATCTAGCGGACCTTTTTTTTAAGACATGTTTATTGGTTAAATTAGTACAGTCTTATGATTAGTATCAATAAACATTAAAAAACTACTATACATTATTGCGAGTGATACCTAGTTGCTCGCTCGCTTGCGAGTCTCCTAGGTCTACTTGTCTTTGGACGATGCTAAAAAGGTACTTTGGTGAGTTATGAACTAGAGTAAGTAAGAGTATTTTTCTTAAAAATATATTTGGGGAGGAACGCAAGGGGAAAAAGGACGGTTAGTAATTTTTTATTTATGAAACCCCGCATCAGTCTTTGTTTAAGGAATTAATTGAAACTTATAGACTAACTTATAACTAAACATAAAGCTAGTTGTATTTACATATTTACAAAATAACAATAATGCGGACAATCATGCCTTACATACTATTTAACCTATCACAGGTTTATTATTGTAGTCTTATTCTATGGGAGAGTTGAGCCCTGGTTTGTTACAGGTGTCTGGCTCTCCGTACACGAAAGTTCTTTAATGTGGGTGTCGTTTAATGACATCCACCAGTATTTTTTCTTGTCTAGACGATGGTAGTCGTGTAGGTCGGTCTTGGGGATATCTAGCGGGCCTTGCCTTATACACGGTGGTCAGAAGACTTAAATGAGGAAAGTTATTTTATACTAATAGATGACATTTTAGTAACTTGCGAGAAACGTTTTTGACATTTTATCCATCTTGTGGGCGCGGTCGAAACTAATTTTTTCGACCATTTTGCCATCTTTGGGACGTCGTCGAAAACCAAATTATCTCGGATTCTGTAAATTTTTTCGCCATGGTTTGATAAAGAAGAATTAGATATCGATCGTCAATCCTTAATTTTGGAGTAATAGTAATTTTTCTCGGCGCTATGGTTCGATCAGTTTTCTACATTAACTAATAGTTATTGGAACGAAAAGAAAGGTGGTGTGTTTCGTCCTAATGGTCGAAAAATTAGTTTCGACCGTGCCCACAAGATGGATAAAATGTCAAAAACGTTTCTCGCGAGTTACTAAAATGTCATCTATTAGTATAAAATAACTTTCCTCATTTAAGTCTTCTGACCCCCGTGTATTAGGCAAGGCCCGCTAGATAGCCTTACTGATGAGTCCTCTAGCGGGTTTAGGACGAAACACACCACCTTTCTTTTCGTTCCAATAACTATTAGTTAATGTAGAAAACTGATCGAACCATAGCGCCGAGAAAAATTACTATTACTCCAAAATTAAGGACTGACGATCGATATCTAACTCTTCTTTTAAAGTATGTTGAGACTAATTAAAACAGAATTTTTTGAATCCGAAATTTTCGTAACATTTCTGTTTATGATGAACCTGTTCCGTAATGAAGTAGTATGCTGCTGTCTAAAATACTTTTGCTGTCGTCTTTGGTACTGAAAAGAGTATTTAATGCGCTCAAAGCGCCTTGTAAATTTTCTGAAATTTACTGTGCTATAATTCAAATAAACTGTGCTATAAAAGCACACGCATTTGCGGTTTGATTGCTGTGCCATTATCTATCCGCATCGCGCGAGCGCATTGTTTAATTCTTACATTTCTGAAAACATTCACTCGCGTTTGACATTTCAACGAGTACGAATTTGTTGAAGTGGGGGCCGAAGGAGCATTCGTTCGTTTGGATTAATCGCGCCATAAGACTTTTCCAAGGTGAAGCGTTCCATTGATGGGAAAGAAATAATTTACGGCGGATCAATGTACACGCGTTCTATTCAACTTTTCAACCGATACCGGTGACAGCGCCGAGTTAGGGGGCAGGCAGATTCATAACATCGTTACTTGGGTATAACTTACAATGCGAACAATGGGCAGAACATGACAAGAAACGCGAGTGTTTGTAACCTCTATTGGAAGATTGTGTGGCAGTGGTTGAAAGATATGACAATTCCACAATGGTGGTCGACCAGGAAA
Organism: Lasioglossum oenotherae; assembly: GCA_028455765.1. Taxonomy (NCBI): domain Eukaryota; kingdom Metazoa; phylum Arthropoda; class Insecta; order Hymenoptera; family Halictidae; genus Lasioglossum; species Lasioglossum oenotherae. Next base: position 2,933,209 of record CM052286.1, on the reverse strand, counting down.
TCACTGAGAGCTTCACCAGGGGAATCGATAGAGTGTCGGGACGTGAGAAATCCAAACGACTGGCGCCCTACTGCCGCGAAATTGAGTCCATTATCGCCCTGGCCAGGTACCCTCCAATACCATCGATATTCGTTTAACGCATCGTTTCCCTGCCAGGAGGGTGACAAACAAGGGTCTGGCAAGAAATATAAAATTTAAGAACCTAGGTCAGTGGTGAAAGAAAAGCCGGGAATACAAAGAGAGAGAGAGAGAGAGAGGGAGAGATTGGAATAAGCACCATCGTAGCGCAGAGCCTCGGACGAAGGAAATCGCGAGACAAGGTAAGAGAGAAGCAGATGATAACCCATGGCTTTCAATTCCACTGGATCTCTAGAAAGATTCCATTCTGCTTTCTCGTCCTTGGGAAAACTGCCGTGAATGGCGAGAATAAAAAAAAAAACGAGAAACCAGGAAATAGAGGTACTCCTATGATTAAAGTAAAAACTTTATTCATGAATTCAGCCGCATCCATTATACCTGCTTGAATAAAATCTATCAGCAAACGATTCCGCTTCCTGGAGGGCAATTCGTTTCGAACGAAAATATTGAAGTTCCGTAATTGCGGCCGCTCCTTTGGCGAACAATGAACTTTGAATAATCGACGTGAGAGGGAAAGAAAGAGAGAGAGAAAGAGGGAAAGAGAGGGAAGGCGAGGCGTGGGAGGCAGGCGTTTTATTTCCTCGCGGCCGCGGAAAAAGGGGAAACCGAATAAAGGGAAGCACAATTTACGGAACGAGAAAGAGAGGCGGGAGAGCGCGTTGACACGGCCGCGATACCGCAGGCTTCGCCGACGGGAGTTGCCACGGAGAAACTGGCCCAGAACTGGCGAAGAAATTGATGAAGGGTTCCTGTTCCGAGAATAACGTCTGGGAAACGTTGTTACGCGGGCTCAGACGAAGTACCGGAGAATAAACATCAGCCGGAGAGAGAGTCTCGGTCGGTTCTCGCACCTTTCAACGTGAATAGCCTCCTCGGTGCCGGGGCTCGACTACTCGCACAGCTCTCTCGAATCCATCGCAGTTTCGTGATGTTTCCCCCGCAAGTTTACGCGCCATTGGCCGCCAATCTTCAGAATAAAACTGTCGTCGCTGGCCGCGTTCACTGGCTGTTGCGATTCCGAGCTGCCGTGCTGCTTCGAGAACGAGACGGCGAAAAAATGCAAGGGAGCAGCCACAGCCGCCGCTGCCGCCGCCGCCGCCTGGCCAAGTCACAGGGAAAAGAACGCACGACGAAGAGACGAGAGAAAAATGTGTGCACGCTGTGGCAGCCTGAGGAGAAGAGAAACGGGAGCAACCTGATCCTGAAGCGATCCTACCGGGGACGGCCACCGGTCGTACATAAGGGACCAGAGATCTGTGGACGACGAATAATCACATTTAACACGTCCGCCGTATCGGAACGATACGCGAACAATACTCCCGCTTCTTGGATCTGCACGTTTCTCCCGCGGCGGATATATTACACATTGTATTCCGGTAGCAACGGAGGAACCTATAAACGGCGATATTACCGCACGCCGAGCTACCACAATGAGCCTTACAATGCAACTTAGAGACGGGGGCTATCGAGTATGTCATGAAATTTCCAAGTTGTAAAACCAAGCGACCCGGCCCGCGCGATCTACTTCTTCTGCTTCCTGAATTTTCGCGCGTTGCCGCCGTGAACAGCCGGATTTTACACCGCGAGGCTATCATGCTACTTTCACTTAACCGTTTTGCTGCACCACTGCAGGTCCAACGGAAAAAAGTATTCCGAAGCGTGAACTGTTTTAGGGAACTGCGCCAGACGGTTTAACCCTCGTTGCACGGCGCACAGTGTTACAGTCAACAACGTAAGACGCAAATTGAGGAAAGAGATGAATTGAAATTCTCCAGTGAATGAAATAGCCTTAGTCAATTAATTTAACTCTGTACGATCTCCGTGTCTATTGCCAATTCTCAAGTGAACGTATAGCATAACACAGTCCCAAGCCACCATCAAAGCAAACCCATCTCACGTGCTTGCCCCAGACATTTTTATTCGGTACGAGGAAGCAGAGGAGACGGTAATTATTAGTTTGATGAGATTAAGCTCGAATCGCGTGTAACTCTTATTAAATCCCAGGGGGTGAGCCGCGGCGGTTGTCCAACCGGCCGAGTGGTTTCGTCTTTTATTGATTTATATACTACCGGGCGATTACGAAATTGTTACCACATTAACGTTCACTCCCCATCGACTTTGTTTAGCAATTTCATTTATGCACGCGCCGAGTAAACAACATCTGGGAACGTTTCGGTTTACGAATACTACCGTTTCCACTGTAATATCATGGCTGCCGTGAATTTCAATTTACCGGGGAGCATGTTTTAGCGGTTGTATTGGGTGTATCGTCATACCTGGGGTGAGTTGATTATTCATCGATATTCGTTAAGACTCGCGAAAGGCGGACTTCCCCATTCGCAATCCCATTAGGGGGCGTGTTAACCACTTCGCCATATATTATCGTGTACATCTTATGCACTGCGTCAAGTAGGTGATTGCATCGAAGGGAATCAGCGTTCTTGCACATTTCTGCTACGTTTTCCGTTTCACCCCAATTTTACCCTCGTTCTCCTCAAAAACTGTTGAATAATTAACAGAGCTTGCTTCCAGGATATTAAACAATATTTATTAAAGAAACCAGAAAGTCTAAGATTCAGCAACCGTTTGGTCGAAGTGCTCGTACAGAACTGAGCTACGCACAGCTCAGCAAAGATCTGCTTAGGAAAAACTATACCTGCAGCATGCTTTTTTAAAATGGAAAAACCGGCCGTTACCCGGCAAAACGGAAACGAAGGGTTCCCATAGCACTGACCCTCGTAATGGCCGGAACGTCACCAAACGCACGCCATGGCAAACAGGGTCCTTTCCCGATTTACAACAGGGAAAAAGCAAGGCAGTAAAGAGTGCTATAAATCAAAATATAAATCAAGGATTCGTGCAAGAATCCAACAAAAACAACTGTGCGATTTTTAAAGAATGACGTAGCTTGCTCATTTTACTAATATTTTATTGTATTACGGCAAAAGCTGCCCAGGGGCGAATATCATACTGTCCATGATGCTGTAATTGTTATTATCATTATTGTCATAATGAGATAACTCGGGCGAGGTTCATAATATTGTTTGCGCAGTACGCTGTTTCGGTTAATTCGATTACAAGAGTGAACGTGTAACTCTGGGGACTTGTATATTGCGCAGATAGAAATTGACGCTAAACGCGGTTCTTTTAATTATACTCGTGTAACATTTTCATAAACAAAAGAACTAATATCGTTGAAGGCTGTAACAATGCCCACAATATCCATCTATTCAATTTTATTTATACATATTTCATTTTCATTTCGACCTTTGTGGAAACACGTTTTCCGCGGAAATTTTTCACTCGTTTTTTGTGGCACCATGTCTTTTGTATATATGATACTTTTTCCGGAATGCTGCATTCGGGATTAATTCCGCAAAAGTGTGCTGAACATTTTCAATAGGCGAAAATACAGCTGCGTTTTTTGGAGATCGCAAAACTATATATAATTATAAATATTAGAACCAGTTCTGATTTATTCCCAGGTCGGTGGTTACAAAATAATAATTCTAATAAAAATAGATTCTATCTATAAAAATAGAATTTTCATTTTTCACAATTTTAATATGTAATTGAGTGATTAAGCTACGAAACATCAGCGTATAAAATGTATCAGCATTAATGCCCGAGAGGCTTACTCCTGTTTTCAAGTGAGCACTCGTGTTCGAATACCAATTCCTTTCTGGTACAACCTGTTACGGGACATTGTACAGATCAGTAGCCTATAACACGGATTCGGAATTTGCATTTGGTCTGTTTATGTTTTTGAGAAACACCTGGTACAGCGGGGACGGAAACTTTTGCAATTTCTGTGTTCCCGAGCGGTGTAAATGTTCTGGCTGTTGGCCAGGGACAACGTTTAATGAAATCAGCACGTTTGTATTGAATAACCCACATGGAACAATGAACAACAACCTGTAGATATTTGGCCAGCTAACTATGTCTTGGAGGGCGGCAGTCACGCTCCAGTTTACTCGATTTCTAGAAGAACAACATTTTCACTTTAGAAGATTACACCGTTTTTCAAGAAGTCCGGATCACGTATCAATACAAGCGAAAGTTAAACCGAGAGTCAATTGTTTCGTAGGAAATAAATAGACGCGACCAGAAGAAGGGTTCATGAACTTTTAACACTGAACCCTTATAAAAATGGAATATATGACATTTATAATTTTTCAAGTATGATACATTTTTTGTTTGACAGAAGGAACAGGGACAATTGTATTACTAACCAGCAGAATGAAAAGTGCAGATTTCATGCTCTCTTCAGCGCATAAAAGATTAATTGAAATTAATCTTCTCATGACATTTTGCGAGACCAGTTTCCGCTCGTAGCATATTTACTGAGGCGAGTTACGAACTTCTAAAGAGGGGAGTATACACTATGCGCCTCTGTTCGAAAATGAGAACGTGTTTGGTAACTTGCCGGAAGAGGGCTGGAGCGGGCGAAGTGGTAGCAGAAAAATTGTTCATCGAATGTTAAGAATCGCTAACTGGGTGAAAGGTGAGATAGTGACCCCGAACTTTTGAATGGCTGTAGTGTACACAGCAGATCGTCGAAACTAGGGCAGACTGTACAAGTCCTTTCTAAATACGACTGGGAAAAGAGTTAACAGGGGACAAAGTTGCGAGGGGTTAGCCCAGGTATATTCTTCCTTCAAACAAAGCAATTTCAGAGGAACGGAATGAAGATTAAAAAGTCAAGCTCTCCTGATGTACTGAATTTATGACAATTTCTTTTCCTGGATCCTTCTTGTTTACGCTATTCGCGATTGTCATAAAGGAAGTCAACGTTTTACCATTTTCCTCGGGGAAACTCGCTTGGAAACGAGTTGTGCTCGTTGTCTCCTCTGTTTCTCTGTTTCTGCGAGGGAAAAAATCAATGCACGGGGACACAGAGTTCGTTTCAAATCTACGAGGTGTGGTCAAAAAGAAATCGGACTCTGTCGATGTCTGTCTCTGTTGTTTCTCGCTCCTATGAACGTATCAATATGTTTTATGAACAATTTAGTAGATCTGTATTCGCGTGCAATTGAAAATGAATTGTCTCTCCACTCTACGTTCCCCTTCTACTGTCTCTGTCGTGCGGGTGTCAATATCACGTGACTATTCCCCTCAATTCAAGTAAATTCCCTTGATCTGGCGACTCTTCCTTGTACTCCAACGTAGTACTCCCACGCGATCATATTTGTACTAAATTGTATACGGGACGCGTTAAGATATCCTCAATGAAAATTTGCAATCTGATGGACAAGGGAATGGAGAAGTAGCTGCATCTGATCTAGTATCGTCGCGAGGAGACTGACAGAGTTCGGTTTGTATTTTACCACACTTCGTAGATGCTTGAACCACTCGTACTTCACGGCGGTGTCGTTGCGCTCGATTTTTGAAAGGACGCGCACGTGCACAGATCTCGTTAGATCGTCGAAAATCCTTCGCCGTTGGTCTTTCCCTTGACGTTCGTTCATTAAAGAGCTACAGCCTGTCCCAGTTCCTTGAATCACCTTGTATATTATCGCGCGGAAGGGCGGAAGCCAGCTCTTTTCACGTCTCGTTCTCCCTTTTTCCTTGCCTCTTCTTTATGTCCTCGGTGCGAAAACGCTCGACCCCAGTTGCATAACCAGGGCCGCGAAAGTAATTAGTATTTACGCCACTTTCAAAAGCGGCGCCCGGTGTCTTCTTTTCTTTCATCGCGTAGAAGTATGTTTTAACGCGGCGTAATGCAGAGAACCATGAACTTTGCTCGAGAATTCATAAAAGCGGCCGCCCAAATAACGCCTTCCTTTGTCCGTGTTGGCCGTGTGTTCGCACACGTAACACGGAACACAGGAACAGAACTGGCCCAGCACTGAGACGACGTTCCAAGCGAACCCTCCGCCTGTATCAGTTAGACGTTAATTAGAAATTAATGCCCAGTTTCTGGCGCGTCTTGAATGGCGCTAATGGTCAACTACGGTTCGCTGAGATTCACCATCACGATTGTTGGTTACACATTCACCCATCAAGCACACAATACCGGAATTTTGTGCATCAGATAGCGGACGGCGTGGGTGGAATTAATATTTCAAACGGAAGTCTATAAAGGAGAATTTATTATGCTAGGGGATGAATGAAAAATATAAATAGTGGCTAGAAAAAGAGGATAACATGACGAGGCTTTAGTTAAAATGATTAATCATTTAGCTGGCTTGCTTTGGACGCTTTTTCATCTTTGGAAATATACTTGTAACGACAAAAAAGCTGTTATGAACATCGATCGGCAATTAATCAAGTTGAGATATAAATTGATATTTAAATTGAGATATAAATAGCAACTTAGGTTGCTATATATTACCCTTGTCCGTCCCCAGTTAGAATATGCTTCAACTATATATGGTCTCCGAAAAGCGTTAAATATGAAATTATGCTAGAGAGAGTGCAGCATAAATTCCTCAGGTTTTGTGCATATAGGACAAACAACCCAATGTCATTCTTTGATCATAATTACTCAATAATATTAAACACAGTCAACCTTGAAACATTATCCGATCGTAGAACAGTTTCCGACCAAAGCTTTATCTTCAATTTGATTAATAATAATATAGATTGTCCCGCGCTCCTAAGGCAAATCAATTTCTATGTACCTGAACGTGTTTTGAGAACGAGAGCAGGATTTCAAACAATGAAATCCAAATCATCATATGGAATAATAAATCCATTAAATCGCATTATTGCTTGCTCTAACAGCTTTTATAACAATATCGATTTTTTTAATGGCACGTTACAGGCATTCAAAACAAAATTGCGCAATACTATTTGTTAATCTTACCTGTACTTGTTTAGTTTCGCGCGGTCCATTTTTATGTAAATTTTAATTAAGACTTAGGTTAAGACTTTTTTTTTGTCATGTCTTCTTTCTGTTTTTATCAGTTATACTGTAAAAATTGTATACATTTGTATAAAAGGACCTCGGTCCGTATATAATAATAGTAATAATAATAATAATAAATTAAGTGTGTTTAAATATTGAATAGAGTTTTGCCATCTTAGTTAGGATAAATTGATAGAATTATTAGTTGTAGTGGCACATTTTTATCTGACATGCATTCACTTAAATTCCTATCGGAAAACTGCAGAGTATTATCGAATAAACTGAATGCTTGACAAAACTCCGTTCGGTGCAGTGAATTTTTTAGATTTATTCGCTCAGTTAACCGTTAAAACAAGCGATAAAGTATCGCCCGGTGGACAATATTAGATATATAATTTATACACGTACTAAATTACTCAAAAAACACCTAAACCTAATACGTTGAATAACAGTCCAGTGCGCCGAGTTAATGCGTCCATAAAACAGCCGGTGTTATGTAGTTTTCGGTATGTGCTGCAAGCACATTTAACCAAGATTAAAAAAGTTTTTATTGTGCACTAACCTTGGCGAGTGTGTCGCAACGAAATAAATTTTTCGCCGATTCAGGACTTCGCGAACAGCCCCATGAAAATGGGCATTCCTATAAACGTCCGGCTTCGAATAAAGTGCATGGCGCACAATTAGAAGATGTAATTACAGAAGGAAGGCTGCCGTCCACCACGATTCTAAAGATGAATCGAACGGTTACCGTGCATCGTAATTGCCGGTGGAAACCCGAAACGTTGGTTGGTCGTTGCTTTATTGAAACCTACAATCCATTGGCTACTGTACGCGGATATGGGTGCGGTTATGCTGCGTGCAATTTGCAATTGCATACGACGTCGTCTCGCTTGATTAAATGCGCCTTGAACACGCCTGAATCGTTCTTACAACTACGTTTTTCCTGGACATCAAATTTCAGATTGACGTTTACTGTGTATCTTAAATAATTTTAATCGTTATTCCGAAAATGCGACAACATTGGCAAATGAAGTGTAGAATATTAATCAATTAGCAGCCAAGTGTTTTCTTTGCTTGCGTATCGAAATAAGCGGACGAAGCAACCAATTAAAAAATGAGAAAATATTTGGAGGGAAATATCTTAAAGTTGCGAACAAACATTTCAACTGTTTGTACACAAAATCATAGTGATGAATGCGTAGAAATAAAACTAATCTTGCTCGGTTCGAATTGCATATTGAACTCCACAATGAATCGCGGGAAAATATCAAAACGAATGGACCAATTTGCGTTCGCGATTGAACGCGAACAACCTCATTTGTCTCAATGCGATCGAGTCGTTTAGCCGAATGAGCGGTTCGTACGCATTCAAAACGCATCGAAAATCGGATTGTGCATAACCACAGTGTATCCCGTTTAGCGACCGCTCGAGTGCGTGATGTAAAGACCGTTTATTTCGCGAGAATCAAAGTAGCATATGGAAAAAGGGGTGGAAGGAAAGTAGGGTAGGGAAGAACAGAAACAAGGAAGAAAGGACACGCTCCAATTACGATGCCGAGAGCTTTTGAAGAGATTATAGATCTGGCACAATGACTACCCCTGATCTAAATCGGATTTAGCTTCAATTCGAGTCCTCCATTCTTCGGATATCTGATACTCGTACATGCTCTGACCACGTACGCTCGAGCTGTAAGTTAAAATGCTCCGTGAACTGTGCATGTAGGTCTTCGTTGCAGTTAAAAGCGAAAGGGTGAAATCGGCTGGAAAGTGCAAGCTTTTACACTTTTGACTCTAGCCAGTCGCCACCTATCCTGCCGTCTCTTTCGAGCGACTCTGTGCATTTATTGTATCCATTATACTCCCGACCAGACGACGCGCAACGGCGAGCGTGTCGTTACACATCGCGTGACACCGCGCCACGGCAAAACGCTTTCTCGTTGAATTAAGGCACAGGAACGGAGGTACAGAGCACGATGGTGCATCTTCTTTGACGATTCTCGTTAGAATGGCATTGTTTTTCATCCACCGAGCCTCTTTGTTCGACCCGGTACAAGTACCGCCGTTTTCCTGATGTAACGATTGTGGAATCGTGGATCCGGCTTGCCTTCTGCAATCGGTGTACCGATTTCTAAAGGATTTTTAATTGCTCATCTGTACTTGGTCTCGCCTCACTGCGAGGTTCTTTTAAGGATGTTCTGGAGGTACAATGGAAGACAAAAGTACAACAAAATTCGAAATCCATCATATTGATGGATATATTATTGGCAATGAAAGCCATTCATGAGTATATTTTGCATTAAACTTTTGCGAATATTGTACCCTCTGTAGCTATATTCAGTGGTCTACATTTGTCGCGTTTCCATGCTAGTGAGAGACAACACGATAAATTAGACGTTTTGTAGCAGTTTATAATTTTTTTGCTCTGTAACTGCAGTGAATTCTAATAAATTTTGAACATAATTAATTACATAATTTTTACTACATATAAAAAAACAGCAGTTTCTAGTTGCGTTTCTTCAAGGTTTAAATAGGGTTTGAAGTGGAATTTTATGAATTCTCCATAAGAAGACGTGTTAAAATGTGCAAAGTTCAAGTTGCTATAATTCTTAAACGGTGCAGTGAATCGAACCCAAACTTTGGTAATTACATTAATTTAGTAAGAATTATATCTTGTCAAATTTTCAAAAATTTTCTTGCGTTTTTATATACCTCCAGAACATCCTTAAGTCTTTTTGTTCGATTTATCCGCCAGATTTTAGCTTCAATTTTCAGCAGATTCGCAATCACTATATAAATTTACGATTATTGAAATTGCAAAGATACATCAAAGGCGAATTATTCGATAAATCTGTTATCTATCTATTTGCATGTGAAACTCGTATTTGGTTAACGAAGAATTCATATATCAGTTCGGATAATCGAGGTCCTACTGAATCGTGAATTAAACAAGTGTTTGGTCTCGTGACAAATATATATTGGTACGAGATTTATAAAAAAAATTAGTAGAAACGAAAAAGTTATTAACCTCTTGTTAGAGAAATGCTAAATGCTCCTTAAAGAGGTTAGAAAATAAAGTAATACATCGTATGATAATCAGTATTGTCGTTTCTAATGCATTCACAACTAATACTATTCCAATGATATGACACGAACAGTGGAGCTCTTTATCTCTTTCCCAATCCTTAAATCGCTCAGCAAAGTGCCCAACGTAAATAGTAAATAGCCATTCCCCGGTGTAAAGGAACAATGGTTTCGGGTCTTCTTGTTCGAGGGACATTTTTTAGGGAATTTCGATAATGAGATTTCCCTTTGGCGAAATACCATGTAAATATTTCATGGTTCGGGATTACGGAGGCAACCGAGCTTACCGGCTCCCTTTCCTGGAGAGTGAAAATTATGTTCGCCGGGGCAGATGTCGATGCGATAAGCGTGACTCGAATTTGTCCTAGCCCGTTCTTCTATTCACGGGCTTCGAAAGCCCCGTGTCTGCCTGCAATTCTCCGTCGTTGCTCGCCCCACAACTGACACAAAACCTTCAATTCCGTGACACCCTTTGAACGCAAATTCAGAACGAAACTATTTTCGATATCGCTCGTGCCATTCAGACCTAATGAACGGTTAGAGGTCCGCCGATGGTTGTCGCCAGGCTTCTCCGCCGAGAAGGGTAGCTAAACTCCTTGGGTAGGAATTTAATTAATGGGACACCGTTTGTATGATGTTATTCACGGTGCCATCCGACGCTATTTTCCTCTCTGCTCCAGATATGAACCGGATTTAAATTAAAAGTGTTGAGAACTTTAACGCAGGGATTTCAGCTTCGACCAACCTGCTGAATTCGGAGCTAATTAAATTCGGAGCTGGGCTTATTGCGGATCTTAGTATTGTAACTCCGACGGTCTCGTTATCGCGTGGAATTATGCGCGGCGGATAGTGATAATTGATGATTATGAGGCCCGAGTTTTAAAAGTGTCGCGTCTTCGCCGATGCATTCTCCTCTGATTTAACGGCCGTCTCACTTTCTCGCTGCGTCGTCGTCTCGTGCCGCACGGTTTATGAATAACCGCGTTCGTTTTGCATTCGTTCCCACTTTCGAGATGATTCTGCGGTAAGAGCGCTCGCGGTATTTGTTGGCGAAAAATGAATCTGAAATAAGTGGTGTCGGCCACTGTCTGCTTTATACGAATTACCATGAATATTCATGTTCTTTAGAGAATTTAATTTAAAGCGAAAATGGTTTACACACGACGCTTTTCTTTTTGGTCGCTTACCGCGGAAGGAATAATATTGTTAGTTCAGGAATTCTTTATAACGACGTATCATAGTGGTAAATGCTTTTTATTTCCTGGAATTTATCTGGATCAATCGGAAAATTAGTAACGCTCAAACATTTTGCCAGAACCAGCGGAACCTCACAATTCAAAGACAACAATGTTCCTAGCGATGTTCTCGGTCCTCGATTTGGTTCATGGCGGTGATCCTGCGGGTGCAAAGAGGGCGTTCCGTTGTTCTGAAGTTCTGAAAACTCGGTCGAGCGGATTCACGTGTTGAAATCATTCCCGTCGACGGATATCTAATTACAGTTCTTACCGGGCAGCCTATACGTGACTGTGCGTCATTCGTTAATCCTTAGTCTTAACTTAATGGAATTAGTTTATGGATCTCCGCCGCAGATAAACGTAAACCCTCCGTTCTCCTTCCTTCTGCCAGCCACACCCTTCGCAAACCCATTTTGCAAACACCCTCTCAACTTCTCTGTTCCTTCTTGTCCCATTCTACTGATTGTCCCGTGGTCTCTTGCTACCACTCTCTCTTTCTCTGTCTTTCGCTTCCCGTGTCTCTCTCTCTAGAGATTCTGCTCGTTGAGATCGAGGGATGACTGCCGGCTATAATAGCACAGTGTCGGATAATTTTGCACGCAACGTCCCCAGCGTTATTGTACGCCCGAAATAGAGTGTGCGTGCGTGCAGAACCTTATCTGCGAAACCGGTGACGGCTCAATTAGACGAGTGTAGGAAGTCTTAATCATCGACGAACCCGGCGAAATAAACAAATGTCTGTCTGAGGAAGATGCCGCGCGTTCTCCGACGTTTTCCAGCTACTGGTTCGGCGACAAATGGAAATGCGAATGATGCAGAATCTGGGACTGTCTGCCCCATAACGTCGCTGCTCCAGACTGCAATCTCTTCGTATACTGAACTACTATACTGTGTGGGTTGACTGGCATTCGAACCTGAAATGTCTTCGTTGCTCTTAACGTTAAATGATTAAACTGTGAATGTTTTATATTTATTCAGCAGCTATTCACTAGCATAAAAATGTTGTCAGTCGTACTTCTTATTTTCTGTATACGAAATTACATTTGCTCACAGCACATTCGACTTTCCAGCAACTCGCGGACCTGAACAGCTACGGCAACGCAAAAATTCTTTTCAATTACGGTACCGCGATTTTTAGTGTTGCCTCGGGACCACCGTATTTCAGTGGAAAGGGTTAAGAAAGGTTCGTCAGCAGTAGATGAACATATACCATTTAATCTCTATGCAGCAAGCGTACAAGGAACATTTCGTGTTCGAGTTGCCTCGGTCCGCTCGCACGCGATCAGCCGACAAAGGGAGGGTTACAGAAGGCTAACGAGTCGTTAAAAAATTAATGCCCGAAATTGGGATTTCTCGTTGCGAAAGAACGAACATACTTGGACGATAGTAGAGGGGGTGGATGGGTAAAGAGGGATGTCTGATTGCGGGGCACAAAGGAGTCGTTACGTTCTGGAGAGCGCGCAGAAACCCGGGCCGGACCGGGTCGGGCCGGCGGCGGCGACTGCAGCTGTAACCGAAAAACGTCAGGCTTCCTGGGCCAGTCTGCAAAGATTATAATTAAAGACAAATCTTTATTCGGAACAGACGGGTTCGGAAGGTCTCTTCGTGATCCGGCGTTGCTATAGTTACGATGAAAGCGGACAGGAATATCGACCGAGGCAACTGCACTAGGCTCTCTCTCTCTCTCTCTCTCTCTCTCTCTCTCTCTCTCTCTCTCTCTCTGCCGGCGCTCGCTCGGTTAAGTTGGCACTGAGGAGAATAAAGAAACCAGAGAGACGGTGGAGGAACACGAGTGTTAGAAAGGGGTGTGCCCGGGTGGTATTGCGACGCGACGGAGAAAAAGATAATTAGTTAATTCCCTGAAGTATAAGTAAGTGGGAATTCCGTGTTCCCGTTCTTCGAGCGGTTCCGTGGCGGAATAAGACGCGAACTAGTCTCCCCGATCCAAAGGAACACGGACCGCCGAGCTTGTTTTCAGCTGTCCGCGTTCCTAAGGAACGCGAATGGAAATGAAGTTATTAACTCACAAAGGGATGCAATTAATGGATGAGAAGAAGAAAGTGTTTCACTTAGAAAATAATATTGAATACCTACCCGGACGGCAACGTGACCATTTAACCGCCATTCCGTCGAACAATTGAAATATCGCCGACAAACGCGCGAGCCACCGACACTCAGTTTTTGGCGCTTTTAAGCAACGGTCAGCTTTTTTCTGGGAAAAAGTAATACTCGAACATACATCAACAGTCAACAGAGTAAATGAAATGTAAAAGTGATATTTAGTATTGTATGTATTAATTGAATCGTTTAATGAAATTGATTTCGATGAAAATTCACGAGTCCAGAAATATTAACAATCGTCCAAACAGTACTGAGGATGAGCCAGCAGTATTTGCGTCTTTCGGTTCGGAGTTAGGAGCGCCTGCTTTATGTATAATTGCAAAACAAGGATTAATGCGAGCAGTAGCGTCTGGTTTTTACGAGGTTCGAGTGATAAATAGTGTGGCACGATAATGATTCTGACGACATTTACACCACATGTATTTTTCTGTTGTTGAACCGCATGGCTTAACATGATTTGTCGTGATGAATGGTTTGAACTGCGCTGAATATTTTGTGTTGAAATCACGTTTATGGAAACTTGTACACCGCCGGTACAAATAATGATAATTTATGACCGAGTTGCGAACCCCTCGGCATTGCTTTTGTGTCAGCACGTTGTGTTGACAATGTGCCGTGTACTCTGGCTAATAAAATAATATTAAAGCAATGCGTCTAAATGTTCCAATTAATAATACGTAAGAATCTGTCTTGATAAAAAATTTCGATTTGAACGATTGCTCTTTCTCTTTTCAGTAGTGGGTTTAAAATGGTTTCTTTCTGTGGAAATTTGCCCATTTGGCATTAGCATTAAGTTAATGGTACTTTCATTTGGAATATTTAATACTACAAAAAATTGCGGTTCATTTGATAATTCTTTTCGCAAGAGATTTAGATTCAGGGAATAAAATTCAGGCGAGAGAAAAGCGCGGCGAAATTAGGTAAATGTCTTCATTAGCGTCCACGTCCTCTTTATCGCCCGTTTGTTTTTATTTTCTACGGAACGCGAAAGAATAAATAAATGAATTCCGTGGAACGTTTAAAAAGGCAAAGTGAATGTATTTCACCCCTTAATTCACACGCGACGATATTTCTATTTAGTACGTATAAAATCGTGAAATCGCGAATAACTCAAGAAAACGAAATTAAATTTCGACTTTCGTTCAATAACTTTCTGAATCGAGAGTTTCTGAAACGAATTTAAAACGAATTACTAAATGCACGCAGTAGAATATGCGTAATTTACGTGGTTATATTCTTTTTGAATCGACAGCAAAAATATGCAGTGATTCAAGCTCGGCGTGTCGATATTTTGATTATAAAATCACGAACTCGGTGCGTCGGTGTCCCGGTGCTCGTGGAAAATACACAGTTATTACTTGCAAAATAGCTCTCCGGGGACAAAATTCACCGTGCAGCAGATTATTTTTTGAGATGGAACGTAATCAACGTACCGGTTTGTAAACGGACAGTGCAGCCCCTAACTCGACTACGTATCAGCATAATAATTTTGCAAATACGAGGAGCACAATTTCACTCCATTTTCAATGCGCAGTATCAGTCCTCAACTAAACCCCTTCTCCCTTTTAGAAAGAAAACATCCAACGTTCAACTAGAAGTTGTCATTTATCTCTTAGTGATTAAGCAAATATTTAATAATATTATTTTTTAAGATTTTAAAGCGAATCTTTATTTGTGATTTGTATGTGCCTTTATCAAACGAGAAGATGAAAAACTTGAAGAACATTTTAACCTGATTTACAGTGATGTGACATTAAATGAAAAAGTAAGGAAGATCGTTAATCTTCAAAGAGTGAAATTTTCTTCTTTATTTGTATGCACTTTAACCAAAAGACGAGATGAATAGCTTGGGAAACATTTTAGAATGATTAAGAGTGATGCGACGTTCTATAAAAAGGTGAAAGGGATTGTTAATTTTCACAGAGTGTAACAGAGTTTTCTTTTGTCCTGATTTCTTTTGACAAATTTTGTTGAATTTATCAAATTAAGAGAAGTCCCTAATGAAATCCGGAGCGAGTTCCAATGTTTTCATTCGCTTACTCGCCCCTGTCCGCCTAGAGTTGTTCCTTCTAGAATCACCACTGCCCTATTATCTCCTTGAGTGAATTGTATATTTCGGTGTCTCGTAAAAGGCTTTAGCTAGAATTTAACCGCAGCTGCCACGGTGGCATTGTCCTTTCTGTTTCTGACCCACGTGCGTGACTTTACGCGCGCGCGTCAGAGCGTGCACATTAGACGAAGCAGTCGGGACATCCAAGTCATCATACATGCGCGAATGCGCGTTTGTATCCGTACAAGGAGACAAACAGTCTGTTAGAAAGCGTTCCTACGGGAACACGCCAGAAGGGACCAAGTGATTTCTTTGTATTAGGGCTGTAACTTTTCCGAAGCTTCGAAGACTTCGAAGCTTCGAAGGATTCGAAGTAACGAAGGGAACTTCGAAGTTTCGAAGTTCCGAAGCTTCGAAGTCTTCCAAGTGCTCGAAATTTCAAAGTCTTCGAAACGAATGAAGTTGTAACTTATGAGTTCCATACCATGTCACGATTTTTGATAAATAAAAATATTAACTTTCAGTCATCGGTGACTGACACTGAACTTTTCGTTTTGATTTTTCGTAATTAAATTAAATTTAAAAGAGTGCATTCTATTAATAAATTTCGAATGTACTTAAAAACGAATGTACTTAAAAAATAATACTTTGCAAACAAAATTTTAATGAGTTTTATTAAATTCGGTGAAATCGAATATCGCGGACTAAATGAAAAGAAAGACAAGACAGGCTTGGCGCTTGACAAAACTCACGTATTCAGTAGGACTGTAACTTTCCTTCGAAGGTCGAAGATTTCGAAGCTTCGAAACTTCGAAACTTCGGAACTTCGGAGTTTCTGAAATCGAAGCTTCGAAATCTTCGACCTTCGAAGGAAAGTTACAGCCCTATTTTGTATCAGTTCAGATCAGATCAGGGGAATTGACTCGAATCGAGGGGAAAAAGTTACCCCCCTCTCCGCTCGTACTGGATTAATCAAGTGACGTTGTTACACATGCACGATAGAAACGGAATGCGTCACGTGACCAAGCCGTGGCGGAAGAGTGGGGATTTGTATTACACAAATGAATAGTTAAAAATAAAATGGTGTCTTTGATCACGTTGAATGTCATTTAATTAATATGTCAAAGGGTCAACGCTGAATTCGCTCATGCCGGTGTGGCCGGACGGGTGGTACAACCGAGCGGGGGGTGATTCTACATGTAAAAGTAAGTCGAAAAAAGGAATAACATTTTTCTTGTCTGACGGTTCGTTTTCGAGAAAATTGAGTTTGAAAATGCAGCGAATACACGTGCTATTGCATAGGAATCGTCTGACGCGTCTGACCATGATCAACCAATTCTACTTTGTGCATATACTAAAGCACCCGAACCTGACGGAACTTTAAACTCGATTTTCTCGAAAACGAAGCGTCAAACGTAAAAATGTTATTCCTTTTTTTCGACTTATTTCTTCATGTAGTATCACCCATCGGTTGTACCACCCGTCCGGCCACACCCTGTATATATTTTTATGAAAAATTTGGGAGAATTAGCTGGCTGACATCTCTGTCAAGAACGTTACACATGACACCTCAATTATGTCTCTACAAAGCGAGCTGTTTCATCTGTTCCGAGGACAATGCATCAAATGCTCCTCAAATGAAATTTGAATGCTTGATACCTGCATCTCCGCTCTCCTTTGAACTGCAGCTGGCTCTGAGTTATGTAAGCTGCAAGAGATTACAGTATCCTCTGAATATACAGAAACACCTGATCTTAATTAATTTATTAGAACTTAATTAATTAGCAGTCCAATGACACATGAATGGTCATTGAACGACGATATCCCAAAGGGGTTAGAATAGTGTGGTACATTACCGTTTTCTGCAAGTATGCTGTCACGAAGCTGAATTCCTTGGGAAATTAGCGTCTCGAAGTTATCAATGAACGGCGCCGTCTGTTCGAAGGATCCGCGTCAGGCTCGGGGGCTTGATTCGGCGTGGAATGACACGCGCGCGTGTCTCGGCGTATTCATCAATTATGCATGCGCCGATGTATGATGCACTGACAGAGCATGATGCAGGACTCACGTGCGCGCGGAAGCGTGTGTATACTTGGAAGGGGCGGAGGGCGGGGGTTAGGTGGCGCGGGGCAAAGCGTCAGATTTTCAAATAGACGCGTTCCTTTGACGGCGTACATCTTAGCGGCTCTCCTCTGCGGGAGTAGAAATTCACGGCGGCGTAAACACTCCGGGCATAACGTTCGCGATATAAAATCGCGTCCCTCGGATTTCGCCGGGGCGAAGTTGCCATGCCGGCGGAAAAGGAAACGCGGGTTACCTCTATCAGAAGCAAGGACGAAGATTGATTCGCGGCAGTTCACGGTGCCAGCGTCTGAGATTTTCTATCTAGACAGCGTGTATACCTCGGCTGCGAGGATGAAAGGTCTTCGGGGGAAAAAAGAAACGAACGTTCCATACCGACCGCCTCGCCTCACCGTGTGTTTATTAACTCCTGTCTGCGAGGGACAAGCCACGAAGTACATATTCTTCGTTAGGCCAACGAGAATGCAGACGAGTAGATTCGCAGATAATCCGACCGATCTTTAATTCTCGTCGCGAAATCAATTTTTTGTCCTGCTGGATCGCGATCGGCATGCAGATGTTGGTACACACCTGCATGCGTACGTTCGTCGTTGAGATTAGGCTGTTCAAAAAGCTTCCTTCATTATGTGCTCGTTCATTTCATGTGGAAGTAAACGAACAGCAAGTGTACAAACGATTGTGAGCTATCGTGAGCGTGGAATTAAAAGAGGAAAAATCAGAGGCTTCCTAACACACACACACACACTCTCTCTCTCTCTCTCCTGGTGGGGTTTAATGATATTAATTCACCTTCGAAACTTCTTCCACCCTGCGTCTACCCCTCTCCCGCGTCGTAAATAATGCGTGAGCATTCCATGTAATTTAATGCTCATTAATTTCACCAGACGCTGGCGTTAATTTATGCAGTTTTCGTCGTGTCTTGGCGTTCTAAACTTCATCGCGTTTGTTCGCGCGCCCGTATAATGGAGAATAGTTGCGCACGTTGCGAACCGCTGAATAATATCTTTGGCCGGTACACTAAATGCCATTGTAATGGAATTACTTACTAGTGTTTCACACGCTCGAATGGATAATCTGCGTGGACTAACCGTTCCCAGTCTCACCTTTGTTCCACAAGTTTCTACATCAAAACTTTCATGCAGTATTACGATTCTGTGTTCTTTTCAGCAAATTACGAGCATCGTTTGCTGATGCATCTTTTGGTGCAGTACGTTATGCGTTGCGCGTTTTTGTGTTTACCCCGACATCTGCGGCTTTTCCACTATCTGTGGGATTCGATGCTTTTTACAAAATTGCTCTCGACGTTCCGCGTGAGGGATCATAAATCATTCTGTGACATCTAGTTCTGCAATTTTAGAGATACTATAGTTTTTCCAGAGATACATATTCTCCACTTAAATTCCAAGTCGTAGTCTCGATGTTGTTGAATCTCCTACTGTACACGATTTACTGGGAATGTTCTTGTAGAATTTTGATAATGATCAGGTTTGACGATGCAGTGTGTGCTGCAGCGATTATTTTGCCGCGGAGTGTACCTGCAACAGTGACGCAATAATCTGCAAGTATTCCGCCTTATTGCAACTCGTTCGAAAGATGAGAACGATGATCTCGAGTTGCGAGGTATGCGCGCACCTTAACCCAAAGTCACTCGCGTCGAGTGCGCCGATGAGTGATGATCAAACGAACGAAAACGAAAGTTCATTGATCGACGCGATCGATAACGCGCTGTACATGCCCGCCGATCGTATCGAACGATCAAACCGTAAAACAAGAGGTAAATTGAGCTGCCACTCGACGTGTATCGCGGCTCTCCCTTGTAATTCGCAGCGGCGAACTTATTTTGCTTTTTCACGCGACATGGTTTGCGCCGCAATCAGCTTCCTCCTACGTACCGTACTCTCTTTCTTCCTCTTCCTATTCCTCTTTCTTTCTTTCTTTCTTAGCCTTCGCCGCGAATTTTCTTACATTCTGTTGCGGCTCTTTTTCCACGGGAGTTTCCCCTCTATCCTCGTTGTAAGTTGAAAACTTCGAACTCGAACAGCATCGACAGGTGCAACATGGCCGAAGTTTCCGCGCGTTGCCTGAGATGCCGACAACGCGTTCGGACTCCTCGATTTGTTGAAATCAGAAGTTTCGATATTCTTGGTGGGATTTTCGGCGGGTCGTGAAGTCGGTTAAGTATCCTTGTCACTTGGTGAACCATCTAACGCTCATTTCGCGCCACACGATATAACTCGAGCACCATAATCTTCTGGGAAACGGGTTTCGATGTTGTACCGCCTCCTAAAAAGGTTGTCTGTCAGTTCTAAATTAATGTAATGCAGCAAAAGCATTGCAACATCGTTCTTTAGAGAAATACAGCGAAGTCGTGATCCAAGAAAAGCTATTGGGAGTGCTTTTTCCAAGATCGTGTAGCTCTACTATGTTTTGTAGCCTCGACATTGTTGTCGAAGACTATCTCCATTTCCGCGGAAGGAGGATTAACCTGTCAGGAATTTGATCTAGTTAGCTGAACGATCCCTAAGAGCGTTCAGCGTAAAAACTGCAAGGGAGTCTTTCAATGCGCTGCATCGCAGCACATTCTATTAACCGAATAGAACCGGTTGAACGGGGATCGCATTTAAAATCAGCGACACCAAGCATCGATACGAAAGGTATCCCGACGTGACTTAGCACCCCAATCCGCCTCGGTTTTCCGTATGCGAACGGCAACCCTGGGAATTCATTTACCCAGAGTCTTCTCTAAGTGTTATGATAAAGACTGAGAGTGCCCGGAGAGGGAATCGTTCGCGGTCGCACAGGTATTTTTGCGCGCGCGAGACGAGAGCCGTGCCGTGGCAGATCTCAAGAGGATTCAGCGATCTGTCGTCGAAAGACGATTTGCATTTTCCTGCTTGATCCTGATGGGATACGACGATCCCTGCAGATCGCTAAATTACTTACTCCTCCACGTTCCACGGCACCACGGCGTGCCTTATTTGTCGCGAAACAAGCTAACCAACGGATTAAGACGCGAGATGCTTGCACGGCGAATAATTCTGGACCTGATGGAACGATCCTCCGCTAGAAATATAGACGGAATTCACTATAATTACCGTGAAACGCGTGTGTATACCAGGGCAAGTTTATTTTCCGGATTTTAGAATAAATCGCCACGCTTGCAGCCAACCAGAATTATTTTTCATTTTCCCCTTTGCGATACAATGAACTCCACGTTTAAAATAAATGGAGCTTGTAATTTTTACTAAAATGACAGACGCATTAGAGACGGTGTAATTGCATTTTTTATTTAAATAAGTGACAGAGTATTGGAACTGCTTTGAATTAATTTATAAATTAAATATCTTTCGATCCGGCGCCGTTTCACAATGAGCCAAAAATTCGACGAAAGTCCTCGTAATATTGCAATATGAGATACAAAGTGAACACGTGAAGAATTTTACAAATGTGATTTCTATTATTCGCGCGTTCAAAAGTTCAGGATTAACGAGCGGCCTTTGACGAAAGGAATTTGCTGTGCTTGAAACGGTATCGGTAATACGTACGCGTGACAATTAGCAGGATTCTTTTCTATTTAAAAAATTTATATTTACTGTTGCATTTTGCATAGTAACAACATTATTTGTCATTGCTAAATTGAAGTACCTACCGCGTCGGTAAACTGTATCGATAATACGAACTTAAACAGCGAAGAGGTTCCAATACTTCATTAATTCAGTTACTTAATAAAGAGTAGTTCTCGAACGGAAACACTACTTAACAGGATACCATACTACAACAAGGCAATTATCAAGTCAACTGTATGGTTTGTCACGTTTAGTTGCAATAATCCCTAAATTTCGTACACGATCGTGTAAGTGGGTGCATGCAAGAGTCTGAAGTAAACTCCTCGGAGTTTGAGTTTGGGATTAATATGAACTGTACTTGCTTCAAGTACGACATAACTCGTTTAGGCTGCGAACTATACTCCGTTAATATTCTAGAAAATTCGTTGTGTACGTGAATTTAACCGCTTCAAAGCGAAAATCAAACAGCCGAAAGAAATTAGTCGACGACGTTGAAGTAAGCAGACAAATAATACTGCATTTAATTTTAAAAGTTCAAAATCTAAATGTAAAATACAGCAGAAAATATACGAATATTATTCTGCGTCTAATTTTACAACTTCCAAATCTAATTATAAAATGCGGCAGAAAATATACACTGAGGAAAAAAAGTATTATAGTTACTTCAATAACACGCGTGTTATTGTAATTTTTTACTTCGATGAATATCAATGTATTCGTTTCAATAATAGTATGAAATTTAGAAGCAAATCGTGATGTATTTGAATTATCTATCATGAAATGATTGCAAATATTATTTGATTCAATACCGTATATTATTATTCGTAATATTTCTTTGTTTCCTTCAATCAGATATGTTGTTAAAAAAATTTGAGAAATGTATTGATTTATACTGGAATTGGTTCGAGGCCATATCTTATTTTTTTGGAAAACATTGATGGTCAAGCTATTGGCTTATATGATTGGCGGAAGTGAGAAATTCAATACTATTAAATATTAAAATAAGTTCATATGATATTGGCACTATTCAATAGTACATCTTATTGAATCAACATGAATTTTTTGGTTTCGACAGGATTTTTTTCTACGTGTATAATATCTACAATTTCCAGTATTTTGTTTTTAGAAAATTACATCGTATGGTCCAAGTATAACAGAAAATATATCATGCAAAATCTCAATGCAAAACATGTACACTGAGAAAAAAATCCGTATATTAAATAAATACCGTGTATTATTATTCGTAATATTTCTTTTTTTTCCTTCAATCAGATGTGTTGTTAAAAAATTTGATTTATACTGGAATTGGTTTGAGGCCATATCTTATTTTTTTGAAAACATTGATGGTCCAACTATTGGCTTATATGATTGGCGGAAATGAGTTTTGAGTATTAAATGAGTATTAAATATTAAATATTAAAATAAGTTCATATGATATTGGCACTATTCAATAGTACATTAAGATGTACGAATCAACATATATTTTTTTTGTTTCGACAGGATTTTTTTCTCAGTGTACGAATGTTATTCGTGATAATAAAAAATTCTGGAACGTTAAAGCAGAATTTAACGAAATGTCTAGACTCTATCGAATTTACCGATGTTCTTTCTCCAGCGAATAAGCTTTCGTAGCGTTTAAACTTTTAGCAGTCAATCTATGAAAACTCGAGCTTTTTATCGCGTATTTCATTTGGATCTTCGTGATTCATTATTCATATAATAATTCGCCGGCGAATAAAATAAATCTGACAAAAAACGCCGCGTTTCAGGCGCAATTTTTTCGACAGTGGGAGGTAACCGTCAATCGAGTCTCTTCGTAGGGAAGCGATTTCCTGTTTTTCAAATTTTCAATTCGAATCCGCGCGTGACAAATCACCTGGAGGTTTGACACACCTGTGACATGCACGGATCGATGGAAATTTGGCCGTGCCCGATAGGTTCGAGCGATTCTCTCGCGATCCTGCGCATTAAATTTGTGCCATTCGAGTAATTCTAGCGATTCGCGCAATTCGAGTCTGCGAAACGCAAGCACGTTATGTAGTTTCCATGATGCCGAATGATCGACCGTTGCAAAGCCTGTCCTCCTGGAACAATGCACACCGAATATAAAATTCAAATAGACGGGTGTGCGTTCGCGACGCGTGGGAACCTCGTGAAATCGCATTATCCTCGACACACGGAAAGGGGCATTCGTCTAGTATCCATCTCTCCAATGCGAATCTCACTTCTTTAACTCGATTCTCCCGTATTCGCTGCTGCGAATGTTACCGTACACTGAATATCACGTGATCCGGTAACACGGAAATATTCAATCGATCATGAACAGGTCCATTTGCTATTGAAAACTGCCCAAGATTACAGGCTCGCTCCGAAAATGAAATTATGCTGAAAATTACGCGAACTAATTGTGTAAGACGACAATCTTACTTTATATTCAACTAGATTTCCCCCGTCACACGTTGCTGTGGCACAGTATTTTTTAAAAGCATGTACGTATTGAACGTGTTTGTGATAATCTGTTTCGTTCAACTCCATTTCGTTTTTCGCGTTGCTTTGTAGTTCTCTCTCCCCCTCTCGCTCTCCTCACTCTATCTCGTTTTCTCTCTCTCTCACACTCTCTTTCTCTCTCACTCTCTCTCTCGCACTCACCTACGTCGGGAAGGATTTACAGCAAACCGCATTCAAAAAAGTCGATTTGATCAGAAATTATAAGCTGAAACGTGCCCAAAAGAGGCCGAAAAAGTCATATTTAGTGTGTTTGTGACGGAATCAATTGCGAACGGCAAGACGCAGAAAACTGCGGTTTGAACCGTTAGACGCTGCGTTTCTTCGGGAA